>JACEFZ010013126.1:0-88666 GCA_014155875.1 Cepaea nemoralis
AAAGCAAATAACACCCCATCAAAGAAACTAACTGACCTAAGAGCAGCACTCCATGGTCTATGCCAGAAATCCAAAAAAGTTATAATACAGTGGATCCCATCACATTGCAGTATACCTGGAAATGAAGAGGCTGACAGACTGGCAAAAGAGGGCGGACGACTACCACAGCCTGACATAGACATAACCTATAATGAGGCAAAGAGGTTGATAAAAAGCACTTATAGAACCAAATGGGAATCAGAGCATCCAGGCCATCAGAAGGATGATGCATATTACAAACTCGACCGAAGAGAACAAGTAGCAATCTTCAGACTCCGCACAGGACATAACAGGCTGAAATACCACTTGTTCAATAAACTAAAGATAGGAGATACCGATGAATGTAATTGTAGAACTGGAAAAATGACAGCAAAACATTTGCTGCAGGATTGCCCAACGTATGCAGAACAGAGAAAGATATTTTGGCCCACACCTGCTTCATTCGAGGACAAGCTCTATGGAGATATCAACAAGCTCAAGTCGACTGCAGCTTACTTTAACTGTATTCAGGTTGACATTTAAATGTACATTAAGAAGTATTTAGACTGCCACACTTCATACCACAGGCATGTCGGTTACACAAGCCTCCCAGAGGCATGAAATGGAATATTGCTTGGATAGCAAATCCATTACGTGGAAAGTCCGAATCGAAAGCTCACTGTGTGGGCTTCATAAAAGGTGGAAAAAGTGTCCCTGTGGCACAAAATGGAATATTGCTTGGATAGCAAATCCATTACGTGGAAAGTCCGAATCGAAAGCTCACTGCGTGGATGTCATCTGCAAACAGCATTCTTCTGGCTTCTGGAAGAACAGCCTATGGTGAACGGAAGGCCCAATATACGGAAGTGAGGCTAAGCAGCCATGTGCAGGACGTGACGATTCCTTGGGTGAGCCCAGTACCAGAGCGCTGTGTGTTGGCTCTGCAATTATGGAAGCCTCCTTGGATGGCGGGGAATGCCCATGGTCTGCCCCTGCCTTCCCTTGAGGGCCGACCAGGATGCCTTTGGCTGTTCTATATGGGCCAGCTGGGATGGGAGATAACACCGCAACAGTGAGAGTCTAACGTCCTAAGAAACCCCCCGGGAAGGTTAAACCGGTCAACAAATGCCCGCAGAAGTCGGATGTGTCGGCCTAACGGCGCAAGAGCGCAGCTCTGCTGTAAACAGGCACAACGCAATCACGTCCGAAAAAAAACTCCGGATGAACGAAGAAGAAGTACATCCGATTTCGACAAGCATGTATTCGGGATGCTTTCCCTAGCCTTTGACTGTCCCCAGTCTACCTACAAGGCAGCAGGTTTGTGTGTCTCTTCGTCTGGTCCCTCTCCCTTGACCTGTCCGGCATGGGTGGCCCTACCAGTAGCTGTGCTACCGTCGGCATAGCTCTTGGGGTCATTAGGACGCACAAGCCCCTCTACCTCGTCACGGTGGACACACAGCAGAGGGGTGGCGTTTCTATATGGGCCAGCTAGAATGGGGGATAACACCACAACAGTGAGATTCAAACGTCCTAAGAAACCCCCGGGAAGATTAACCCGGTCAACAAATGCCCGCAGAAGTCGGATGTGTCAGCCTAACGGCGCAAGAACGCAGCTCTGCTGTAAACAGGCACAACGCAGTCACATCCGAAAAAAATAAATCCGGATGAACGCAGAAGAAGAAGAAGAAGATTCCTGCTTGGTGTGGTCGTAAGCTTTCTTCCAGATACCATGTTAGCCTACCATTGATAATGCGTTCCATTAATTTACCTACACAGCTAAGTATAGTGATAGGTCGATAGCCATTTGGTTCTTCCAGGTCTTTTCCTTTCTTTATTACCGGTATTAGTATAGCTCCATTCCATGCCCGTGGGACAATTCCTCTCTTCCAGCTGTAATTTAGGACTGCTAATATTTTCTGTTTTGCCTTAGTGCCTAGTCCTATTAGCATTTCATTTGTGATTCCATCCTTTCCTGGTGATTTCTTCCTTTTAGAGTATTCGTTGCCTGTTCCATTTCTTCCATTGTTAGATTTGCCATCATATGTTCTGTTGCTGTCTCTGTATTACTATGACGTATCTGTTTATCTTTGATTGCTTTCTTCTGTTCAATTGTAATATCAATGTGGATTGCACTGACATAGTGTTCCATTAGTGCATTTGCAGCCTTTTCCCTGTAAGCACGGCATTTCCTTGTTTAAATGTTATTTGTTTGTTTCCAGGTCCTTCATTGTTCATGGCGTTCACTAGTTTCCATAGTGTGTTTCCATCTCTGTCAAAGTTCATTTCTCTGTTTTTTCCCCTCTAACAATCTCTTGTTGTTTGATTTACTGTTCTTTTATATTTTGCTGAGATGGCTTTGAGAGAGATGTTCGCTTCCGTTGTTTGCTCTTTCTCTGCTGTCTACCATGCATCTTCAACTTTGTCCTCCCAAATTTGTAGTTCTTCAGTCCAGTATGGTTTGTAATTTTTCCTTGCTCCTCTTGGAGTAGACTCAGTGACCGCCTGTATTATTACTCTTGTTAGACTTTCCACCATTTGTTTCATGTTGCCATATCGTGTATTTATGTTTTCACAATATAAATATTCCATATACAATATTTTCACAATATGTGTCTGTTAGTATGGCAAATCTGACCCAATCTGCTCGTTTGTAATTCCAGCGGGGCAAACGCTTTTGCTCCTGTGGAACATACTCCATATTCATTACAAGCTTGATTGGTCTGTGGTAACTACCTGCTAATTGGTCAAGCACACGGCGATCGATTTTGAGGAGGATGTCTCCTGCGCAGAAAGCTAAGTCTGGAGTAGAAGTGGTAAACCATCTTCTGGAGTAGAAGCTCGGGGTATCATCCGCTTTGTTGAGTAGATGGAGATTTGAGTCTATTTCCCAGTTCTCCACTTCATCTGGGTATTCCCATATTTCTGAACGGCTATTAAAGTCTCTGACAATAATGCAGTTTGTGTCAATTATTTTCATGTTTGAGAGTGTAAGGTCCTTATCTGCTGGGTTATACAGATTGTAAATTCTTATTTTCACGTCCTTTATCATTATATCAACACCTATAATTTCCGTTTGGTTGTCAGAGATCACAGATACTTCACTGCAAGGTATTGTATTTCGTGTAAGTATTAGAACTCCTCCTTTGTGTCCTTCGCGGTCAAAACGTGTGGCCTGATATTCTCTGACTGAGAATTTGTGATTGGCGTTGAGGTGTGTCTCTTGAATGCATGCCACATCTATTCTATCTTTATGAAGACGCTGTGTTAGGGAGGCTTTCTTGTTATAAACTCCTTCTGCATTCTCCTGTAACATGTTGAGTGTCCGGGGTGTTTGGTCAATAGCTCTTAACCCACTCCTCTGTGCCTTGACTCCACAGCACAGGGGAAGGTGACCACCAGTAGTCATAGGTGGACCCCCTCGAGGTAGGGGTCCCGACACTATCACCGCCTGATGAGACTTCACGGGACTAGCACCATAACGATTAATTTGTATCTGTGGCATCATGAATTGATTAAGTTTCGTTGCACTGCTTTGTCAAGCCTGTGGCTCAGTACATCCGATTTCGACAAGCATTTATTCGGGGTGCTTTCCCTAGCCTTTGACTGTTCCCAGTCTACCTACAAGGCAGCAGGTTTGTGTGTCTCTTCGTCTGGTCCCTCTCCCTTGACCTGTCCGACATGGGTGACCCTACCAGTAGCTGTGCTACCGTCGGCATAGCTCTTGGGGTCATTGGAACGCGCAAGCCCCTCTACCTCGTCACGGTGGACACACGGTAGATGGGACATTTGGTACAATATACAGAGCTTGTGGTTCGTCTTTGACAACAAAGATCAAGGATAAGCTTTCCTGCAAAGATTTATAGCACAGACAGATCAGAACGATGGGAACGTACGAAATTCAGTTAGAGAAGGTCTCTCATGTACTATTACAATATCATACAGCCGGAAGATATTAAAAGTGTATTGGAAAAGGCAAAAGACACCGCACCAGGACTCGGTGGGGTTAAGTAACCCCAAGTGAGGGATATGAGTGATGGAGAACTTATGGAGATGGATGCTTGCTTTAACTTGAGCATCACGACGTCATCAGTACCCCAGGATTGGGTGCACAGCAATTTCTTCTTCTTCGTTCATCCAGAGTTTTTTTTCGGACGTGATTGCGTTGTGCCTGTTTACAGCATAGCTGCGTTCTTGCGCCGATAGGCCGACACATCCGTCTTCTGCGGGCTTTTTGACCGGGTTACCCTTCCGGGGGGTTTCTTAGGACGTTAGACTCTCACTGTTGTGGTGTTATCTCCCATCCCAGCTGGCCCATATAGAACAGCCAAAGGCATCCTGGTCGGCCCTCAAGGGAAGGCAGGGGCAGACCATGGGCATTCCCCGCCATCCAAGGAGGCTTCCATAATTGCAGAGCCATTACACAGCGCTCTGGTACTGGGCTCACCCAAGGAATCGTCACGTCCTGCACATGGCTGCTTAGCCTCACTTCCGTATATTGGGCCTTCCGTTCACCATAGGCTGTTCTTCCAGAAGCCAGAAGAATGCAGTTTGCAGATGACATCTACACAGTGAGCTTTCGATTCGGACTTTCCACGTAATGGATTTGCTATCCAAGCAATATTCCATTTTGTGCCACTAGGGCACTTTTTCCACCTTTTATGAAGCCCACACAGTGAGCTTTCGATTCGGACTTTATACGTAATGGATTTGCTATCCAAGCAATATTCCATTTCATGCCTCTGGGAGGCTTGTTTAACCGACATGCCTGTGGTATGAAGTGTGGCAGTCTAAATACTTCATGTACATTTAAATGTCAACCTGAATACAGTTAAAGTAAGCTGCAGTCGACTTGAGCTTGTTGATATTTCCATAGAGCTTGTCCTCGAATGAAGCAGGTGTGGGCCAAAATATCTTTCTCTGTTCTGCATATATTGGGCACTCTTGCAGCAAATGTTTAGCTGTCATTTTACCAGTTCCACAATTACATTCATCGGTATCTCCTATCTTTAGTTTATTGAACAAGTGGTATTTCAGCCTGTTATGTCCTGTGCGGAGTCTGAAGATTGCTACTTGTTCTCTTCGGTCGAGTTTGTAATATGCATCATCCTTCTGGTGGCCTGGATGCTCTGATTCCCATTTGGTTCTATAAGTGCTTTTTATCAACCTCTTTGCCTCATTATAGGTTATGTCTATGTCATGCTGTGGTAGTCGTCCGCCCTCTTTTGCCAGTCTGTCAGCCTCTTCATTTCCAGGTATACTGCAATGTGATGGGATCCACTGTATTACAACTTTTTTGGATTTCTGGCATAGACCATGGAGTGCTGCTCTTAGGTCAGCTAGTTCTGTGCTGTTTTTGCTCTTCAGTATTGAGACAGCTGACTTTGCATCTGTAAAGATAGCTATTTGCGTCTCTTTATTTTCCTCCATCAAGAGCATTTCTGCTGCAGTTTTCAGAGCCTCTACCTCCGCTTTGAAGTTACTTGAGAACTTTCCAGTTGCCACTGAATGTGTTTTTTTTCACTCCATTTTTTAAATTTAGGAGAATTCCTCCTCCTCCATTCTCTACTGAATTTTTGGCTGATCCATCTGTATATGCATGGGTCCAATTGCTGCTTGGGTAATGTTCTTTTATGTAGTTTAGGGTTATTTCTCTTCTTTCGGTTTCATGCTGAGTGTTCTTTTTCTCAATACCAGGAATGTTTTCTATCATCTCAGGCAGTTGCTGCTGTCTCCTAGCTGGGAACTTGTCTGCATTGTAAATGGGTTTGACTGTTGATATGTTAAGTATGGGATCTGCCCTAATCTTTTGTTTTGCAGTTTCTACAAAGTTGCTACGCTTCAGTCTTCCCTTTCCAAAACCACTAAACCTGTTATACATAGGGTGGTCTGTCAATCTTCTAAATTTTTCTGCTTGTTGCTGGGCTCTGCTATCTCTTCTATCCTGCATTGGTTGTAAACAAGTGATCTTTTCTAGTTCATTAATAGGCGTTGTCTTCAGGCTTCCAGTTATGATTCGCATTCCTTGGTTTTGGACTCTGCTTACTTTGTTAAAGTTTGACTTAGCTGCTGTTGCCCAAGCTGCAATGCCATATTCCAGTACTGGCCTCACCCGTCCAGTATATAACTTCTTGAGAACTTTCTCATCTGCTCCCCACGTTGTACCAGCAAGCTTTTTCATTATTGCCATTCTTTGCCTTGCTCTTGTTCGATTTTTCTCAACCTGTGTTTTCCATGTCAGGCGACGATCAAAGGTGACTCCTAGATAGTTTGGATTTTCTTCATGGCGCAATATTTTTCCATTCAATACCAGCTTAGGTTGTTGAGTTTTATTTGAGAGGGAGAACACTGTGCATGTTGTTTTCTCCTCACTTATCTTCACTAGCCATGATTTTGACCAGTCATCTAGTGCTAATAAGGCTTGCTGTATTCTGCTGTTAGCTGTACTAATATATTCTTCAGATGTCCATATGGCTAAGTCATCTACAAAGGATGATGTGTGTACTCTGGCTGGAAAATTTTCTGTGATGTCGTTTATATATGCTAGGAATAATTTTGGTGAAAGAACTCCTCCTTGGTTGACACCTTGCTCCAACAGCATCATTTTGCTGGTTTGTCCTTGTACTTTTGTCCTGGCAGTTCTGTTCTCAAGGTAGTGGCTGATCCATTTGTACATTTTCCCACAAACATGCATTTTATGCAGTTTTACTTTCAGTCCTTCCTTCCATACTTTATCAAATGCTTTTTCTAAATCTATCCAGACCGCTAGTGTGTGCTTTTTCTCTTGGAAGGCATCCTCTATTTCCTGAGCTATATAGGTTACTAGCTGACCCTGCCCGGCTTCGCCCAGTCACTGGTGGGGAGCATCTCATTTAATTCATATAAGTAGTAATATAAGTTCTCGTTCCCGTTACCGACTGTCTGTCTGTCTGTCTGTCTGTCTGACCCGGCCCGGCATTGCCCAGCTCCTGGTGTGGAGCATCTCATTTAATTCATATAAGTAGTCATATAAGTTACCGTTACCGACTATCTGTCTGTCTGTCTGTCTGTCTGTCTGTCTGTCTGTCTATCTGTCTGCCTGACCCTGTCCGGCTTCGCCCAGTCCCTGGTGGGGAGCATCTCATTTAATTCATATAAGTAGTCATATAAGTTCTCATTAAATTCATACAACAAAAAAAGTAACTTAAAAGAATGTCCTTCCACACACCATCCATTATTTTTAATGAAAACGCTTACTAATCACCTGCATGACTACAGTAACTTCTTAAGCAAATAAAGATGAGTTACAATGTTATGCATTGTGCATTATTTTTATGAAAACTTTGAAAATGCCTTACAGTTTGTATCATTATTTATTATAACTCATATGCCGGTACATAACTATGGACACAGAGTTTATAAATCTTTGAAAACGATGCCACAATATGACTATAAGTTATACAGAAAAGTTATGCCCCTTGAAATAACTTTTACGGAGTTAGGTCCCCTGAAATATATGAAATTATAATGAAAAATGAAAAATGAAATAATACTGAGTAAGCAGGCGATTTCACACTAAAAAAATATCACAGTTGACAGCTCTGGAATGAAAGGAAGGCGTGTAGAAAATTTCATCTCAATCGGATGGGCCGTTCGCGAGCGCATAAAGGACATACATAGATACATAAATACGGAGATTGCCTTTTATATATAAGAAGATTTGATCTTCAGTGGATCTGTACTTTCTGAATCCTGCTTGGTGTGGTGTTAAGAGATTGTTTTCTTCCAGATGCCATGTTAGCCTGCCATTGATAATGCGTTCCATTAATTTTCCTACACAGCTAAGTAGACTGATAGGTCGATAGCCATTTAGTTCTTCCAGGTCTTTTCCTTTCTTTGGGATTGGTATTGTTATAGCTTCCTTCCATGCCTGTGGGACTATTCCTCTCTTCCAGCTGTAATTTAGGACTCCTAGTAGTTTCTTTTTTGCCTTAGTGCCTAGTCCTATTAGCATTTCGTTTGTGATTCCATCCTTTCCTGGTGATTTCTTCTTTTTTAGGGTATTCATTGCCTGTTCCATTTCTTCCATTGTTAGATTTGCCATCATATATTCTGCTGCTGTCTCTGTATTTGTATGATGTATCTGTTTGTCTTTGATTGCTTTCTTCTGTTCGGTTGTAATATCAATGTGGTTTGCATTTGCATAGTGTTCCATTAGTGCATTTGCAGCCTTTTTTCCTGTAAGCAAGGCATTTCCTTGTTTAATTGTTATTTGTTTGTTGCTAGGTCCTTCATTGTTCATGGCTTTCACTAGTTTCCATAGTTTGTTTCCATCCCTGTCAAAATTCAGGTTTTCTGTTTTTTTCCTCCAACAATCTCTTGTTGTTTGATTTACTGTTCTTTTATATTTTGCTGAGATGGCTTTGAGAGAGATATTCGCTTCAATTGTTTGTTCTCTCTCTGCTGTCTTCCTGGCATCTTCAACTTTGTCCTCCAAACTTTGTAATTCTTCAGTCCAGTATGGTTTGTAATTTTTCCTCGCTCCTCTTGGAATGGACTCAGTGGCTGCCTGTATTATCGCTCTGTTTAGACTTTCCACCATTTGCTTTATGTTGCCATATCGTGTATTTATGTTTTCACAATATTTGTCTGTTAGTTAGTTAGTTAGTTAGTCGACAGATCATCCTCGTTGTCTGTTAGTATGGCAAATCTGTCCCAATCTGCTCGTTTGTAATTCCAGCGGGGCAAGGGCTTTTGCTCCTGTGGAACATATTCCATATTCATTACAAGCTTGATTGGTCTGTGGTCACTACCTGCTAATTGGTCCAGCACATGGCGATCGATTTTGTGGAGGATGTCTCCTGTGCAGAAAGCTAAGTCTGGAGTAGAAGTGGTAAGCCATCTTCTGGAGTAGAAGCTCGGTGTGTCATCCGCTTTGTTGAGTAGATGGAGATTTGAGTCTATTTCCCAGTCCTCCAATTCATCTCCTCTTTTGTCAGTATCTGGGTATCCCCATCTTTCTGAACGGCTATTAAAGTCTCCGACAATAATGCAGTTTGTGTCAGTTATTTTCATGTTTGAGAGTGTAAGGTCCTTATCTGCTGGGCTATACAGATTGTAGATTCTTATTTTCACGTCCTTTATCATTATATCAACTCCTATAATTTCCGTTTGGTTGTCAGAGATCACAGATACTTCGCTGCAAGGTATTGTATTTCGTGTAAGTATTAGAACTCCTCCTTTGTGTCCTTCGCGGTCGAAACGTGTGGCCTGATATCCTCTGACTGAGAATTTGTGATTGGCATTGAGGTGTGTCTCTTGAATGCATGCCACACCTATTCTATCTTTATGAAGACGCTGTGTTAGGGAGGCTTTCTTGTTATAGACTCCTTCTGCATTCCATTGTAGTATGTTGAGTGTCCGGGGTGTTTGGTCAATAGCTCTTAACCTACTCCTCTGTGCCTTGACTCCACAGCACAGGGGAAGGTGACCACCAGTAGTCATGGGTGAACCCCCTCGAGGCAGGGGGCCCGGCACTATCACCGCCTGATGGGACTTCACGGGATTAGCACCATAACGATTAATTTTCATCTGTGGCATCATGAAATGATAAAGTTACGTTGCACTTCTTTGTCAAGCCTGTGGCTCAGTACATCCGATTTCGACAAGCATTTGTTCGGGATGCTTTCCCTAGCCTTTGACTGTCCCCAGTCTACAAGGCAGCAGGTTTGTACGTCTCTTCGTCTGGTCCCTCTCCCTTGACCTGTCCGACATGGGTGACCCTACCAGTAGCTGTGCTACCGTCGGCATAGCTCTTGGGGTCATTGGAACGCGCAAGCCCCTCTACCTCGTCAAGGTGGACGCACGGCAGAGGGGGCACAGCAATTTAACACCACTTCCTAAACCAGGCAAAGGACATTCAAAGCTAAATGTGTTTAGGATTACAACCCTATTACCAGCAAGGTCTCCCTGGCGAAACAGTTAGCGACTTTATCTGTAATCTCGTATATTCTCGTGAGTAACGCAGCTGCGCGAGAATCGGCAGCGGTTTGCGCCGCGCTGGTAACTTACGGGGTATATGAGCCGGTCGCTCAGAAAGCAAATGGCAAACTACTCAGCGTAATCTTGCCTAGTACATCAACAGCAGATGAAAAATGCTGGTGTTGACTACAACGTCCTGTAAGGGATATGAAAAAAAAAAAAAAGTGTCCCTTGCCACCAGGCCATCACACTCCAAATTCAGAGTAACGGGTAATGTACATCTCCAAGTCAAGGACGAGAAGTCAACTTTTTAGTCTGACCGGTGTTGGGTTTGAACGCGCTACCTCGGCATCAGCACACCGGATGTTTAAGAAAGAGAGATCCTATCTATTCGGCCATACTGACCTAATTTTTAGCCATTATGTGAGAGATAAATTTGAGCCATGTTGTGACAACTGGTCACATTTGTGGAAAGGGAGATAGAGGAAGACAATATGAGAAGATTATTGACGACCTTTTGTCATGGTACGAAGTGGTTGGCACACATGTATTATGATGTATAGAATACATACTTTTGGAGATCGCATGATGTAGAATAGCATGCTAGCGAGTCTATGATACAGCCACCATGTTGCGCTTAAAACGCTTATTCAATATATTACTGTCTTATTCTAACATATATTTTTATTAAATTAGAATATTTCGAAATAACCATTACCAAATTAATTTTAAAATGTCTATTTCATATTCTAAAGATTTCTACCACTTTTTAAATTTCCTTCTGAACTACTTTTTGAGTCAACCACCGGAACAGGATGTACTTTTTTTGTTTCATGCGCATGAAACGTAAACTTCCTTTTTCATATGTGATTTCACCATGGTAGGTGGCTGAGTTTTCCGGGAGCTTAATATCCGTGCAATCTTATAGATATTATTTGTTTCCTTTTACTATTTCTTTTGCATAATTGTACTTTTTTCATTATGGATGTTAAATTTCATGACAATTTGCAAAGAGTAATATTGGATAAAATCAACGAGAATGGAAACAATTGTCATGTTTGAAAGTCCTGATTCCTTACAATTTATGTGGGCTAGAACAAGTTTGTAATGTAACTATAATTTGTTTTTAATGATTATCATCTGTAATTTTATGTCTATCGATTACAATTCTATCGATGTACGGGTTGATTGTTAGCATGTTAACATTCATAATCATATGGATTGTTAGCACATTTACACGGGAACTTTATTTGTGAAGCGGCCTCGTTCCTTGTGATACTCAAGAACCACAACCTTCAAAGATTTACACCTATATGGTGTCGTTGCTTACTTTTTGTTAATAACAAACTATCGTATTTCTTAAAGAATGGTGTCAATAGATGAAGGCAACTGCTTCAAGACGAACATTGACATGTAGTTTAAGGACATTGATGGCACCACAAGTGATTGTCTCCTCCCATAGATCACTCGTCAACACTGGTAGCACCATGTGTCTGGATTTACTTAGAACCCTTTCCCCACCGCCTATCGACATTGTGTTGTATAAATTTACCTCTGAATGATAAATGCTGCTTTAGATAGAGCATAGGATTTCTCCCGGCCAACAGCCTACAATATTAAAGCTTATAATGTGCACATAGACCAGGTGATAACAAAGGCCAAGTGGGGTTTGGCAGCGATGCGGGTGATGGCGGCAGCAAACTGTGAGCAGCGCCATCTATGTCTTCTGTACGAGGGGCTGGTCATGTCTGTTTTGGAGTATGCAATGGCAATCCTGACTGTCAGCCATAAGCAGATAGAAAGGATGGAAAGGATACAGAATGAAGCTATGCGCATTATTCTTGGATGTACAAGAGATACAGCATGCAGGGCGGTGCGCTACCTTCTTGATTTTCCAACCATTGAAGAGAGAATGCAAGTTTGCAGGGCACGTGCCTACCTCAGAATTAACGCGAACACACAGCATCCACTGCATAGTGACATTAGGAAGGTGAAGGGCAGCAGGTTAAAAAGAGGACGGTCGTGGATGGGTCAAGCCGAGGACATTCTTCAACAGGTGTGTTCACTTGAGGACTTAGAACCTGGCGAGGAGTGGGTGCAAGTGCCAACAGACTTCTGCACATCCTTTTCAGTTTGCATCCAACTAGATAGAAAATGCAGACAAGAAAATCCGGCTGCTGTTGAGGCTGAAGTACAAGCGTTGATTTTCGAGAATTCGCTAGACAGTGACGCGGTCATCTACACAGATGGGTCGGTCGTCCGACATGTGAGAAGCTCATGGGCTTTTACAGCTCGGGCCGGAGGGAGAATTGTGGAGGACTCTGGTGCTTTCACTGAAACCACAAGTAGCCTGACCATGGAAGTCATGGCAGTAAGTAAAGCAATAACATGGCTCGAGACACAGACATTCACTAGGGCTTGTTTCCTTAGCGACTCAATGAACATGATCAAGAGGATAGAGGAGGGGTCGATCCGAAGAGAATGGTTGCTGCCTCTGAAGCGGTCTCGGCTGGCAAAGATTAGTTTCATCTTCGTGCCAGGGCATGCGGGAGTGCAAGGAAATGAGCGGGCTGACAAGCTCGCAGGTGAGGCTACTGTGGAGGGCGGACGCGCCATGGACCAGGCTGACATTCTGAATGCTCTACGGGAAGTGAGACTTTTGCAAGAACCAAGTGATGACTGTGAATCTACAACAATGGCCAGACTGCGAGAGCAGCAAATTAAAAGAGGGGTGGCCAAACAAGAACACTACGCAGGAAGCCAAAGAAGATTGATAAACCAACACAGAACTGGCGTCGTTAGCCGCTACACGCTGCGGGATTTGCTGAGGAGGGGATCCGAGCACTTATGGACTGAATGGTCCGATGTGCAACGAGGATGATCTGTCGACTAACTAACTAACTAATATTAAAGCTCTTTAAACACTACCTAGCTAACATCTATCTGCATGCTACCTACAATTCCATGAAAGCATCATAATTCACCCGTTTCTGACAAGTTAAAACATCTTAATCACCCCCTTTTCATTGAGTTGTAGCCATATTTCTGCATTATGAAACATAAAATAATCAGAAGCGACCAGGCAGTAATAGATTAACACATTTGTGTCTCCTTTCAGGTGAACGTACCGAAACAGCGCCGCACCTTTTGCAAGGGCAAAAAGTGCAAAAAACACACAGTCCACAAAGTCACCCAGTACAAAGCAGGAAAAGCCTCACTCTATGCACAGGGTATGTTCTGTATTCATTTCTAGTATTTTACATCCCAAAACAATTCACCAAAAACCGTTTTACCACCAAAAGAAAAAAATGATCAAATCTGTCAGTCACCAAAACCTGCTCAAGATGACTACCACTGTAAGGAGACCAGAATAAATCATTTTCTGTGCCTCAAATCAGGAAAATAAATTACACAGCCACATGTATACAAAATTCAAGATTGATGAATCCGCCATGTGCATGTGTGGATTGGCGCTGCAAATAGATCATATACTTGAAGACTGCCCAAGATTCGACATTAGGCAAATCTTCTGGCCTAGAGAAACAGTGAAAGAACCACAATGAACCACTGGGTGAACTAAAAGTTTTTAATTCATACAGTTACAGACATTTAAAGCAGATGAAAGAAGTATTTTACATTCATTTCTTAATGATTAGTTTTCTAGAAATTGCTGTCAACTCTTCAAAGAACAATTATTTGTAGAGATGGACAGATAGAAATACAATTAGAATTTTAAGAGCATGCATCTTTCCCATTGCAACATACGCCTGTGAGACCTGGGCAACTTACTAAACAAGCTGAACAGCGCATAAATGCCTTTGAATATAAATGTTAATAGATTTCTAAGAATACCTTGGATAAAAAAAACAGATGCATCCATACTTACAGAGCTGAATATTGAAGGTTGGCTATGACGATAAGACAAAGAAAGTTGAAATATTTTGGTCACTTGGAACGTCACGAAATTTTGGAGAGAACAATAATGGAAGGGTATATGCCTGGGAAGAGAGGAAGACGAAGGCCAAAGAGAAGATGGGTGCAGGATGGTTATAGGATGCAGGACATCTTGCTTGTGGTTGAGGTTTTTCGGAAGGTTGTTATGGGAGTGAAGTTATGCAAAGGACATGCTATTGAATGAATAAATGAATTTTTGTATCTTATTAGGAATGAACCCTTGAGCTTTTGATTTTTGTGAGTGAAGAGATTTAGCATGTAAAATGTGTATAAATATATATAGTTATAATTTTGTGACACAGGTAAAAGGCGTTACGACAGAAAACAGAGTGGTTATGGTGGTCAGTCTAAGCCTGTGTTTAGAAAGAAGGTAAGTAATATAATACTTGTGACCTGCAAATTATACCACGTTTACATGTAAGGGTTTGAAGTAGGAAATGTTGATTCTTTTAGACTCAAATAACATGAGGCACAGGTTAGTGGGGGTACTGTAAGAACTGAAGGATTTCAACAACCCAAAACCCAAATATGACTAAATTGTTTTACTAACTCATCAAAACAGTTTTGCTAAGGTCAAGTCACCATTTTGTTTATTACTCAGGGCTTAAGGAATTAAGAACTGAAGACTTATAATACTTTATAAAATTAACTAGCTGACCCGGCCCGGCTTCGCCCAGGCTCTGGAGGGGATCTATCTATCTATCAGTCTGTCTGGCTGACCCGGCCCGGCTTCACCCAGTCCCTGGTGGGGAGCATCTCATTTAATTCATATAAGTAGTCATATAAGCTCCCGTTCCCGACTGTCTGTCTGTCTGGCCCGGCTTCACCCAGTCCCTGGTGGGGAGCATCTCATTTAATTCATATACGTAATCATATAAGCTCCCGTTTCCGACTATCTGTCTGTCTGTCTATCTCTGTCTGAGCCGGCCCGGCTTCACCCAGTCCCTAGTGGGGAGCATCTCATTTAATTCATATACGTAGTCATAAGCTCCCGTTCCTGACTATCTGTCTGTCTGTCTGAGCCGGCCCGGCTTCACCCAGTCCCTGGTGGGGAGCATCTCATTTAATTCTTATAAATAGTCAAATAAGCTCCCGTTCCTGTCTATCTGTCTGACCCTGCGTGGCTTCGCTCAGCTCCTGGCGCACAGTAACTTAAAAGAATGTCCTTCCACACACCATCCTTTATTTTTAATGAAAACTGTTTTTAATCACCTACATGACTGTAGATGACTTCTTTAAGCATAAAAAGATGAGCTACAATGTTATGCATTATTTTTATGAAAGCTTTGAAAATGCCTTAGCCTTAAAGATTATATCATTATTTATTATAACTCAAATGCCTGTAAATAACTATAGACAGAGTTTAACAATAGTGCAAGTAAGTCCAACAATATGACTATAAAGTATATAGAAATGTTATTAAAAGTTATGCCCCTTGAAATAACTTTTCTAGAGAAGTCCCCTTGCTATATAAAAATTATATAATGAAATATTAAATGTTATTAAGTAAGTAGCCGATTTTACACTAAGAAACTTTACAGTCGGTTGCACAGGAATGAAAGGAAGATGTGTAGAAAATTTCATCTCAATCGGATGTACCGTTATCGAACGCATCCAATACAAAGCTAACCACACACTCTTTTATAGATATAGATTTAATGTAAATGACACTTCTCATGTCCTGGTGGCTCAAATTAGAAACATAATTACACATAACGTGCCATTCATACCACTGAATGTTTAATTGGACCCTAAAAGTGAGAAAAACTGGGGCAGCAAGGAATAGACACATGAATAACCTTGAGATTGCACATTGTAACCAGGAAATCCAAACTGAAACTGAAAAACATCTTGATTCCAGTATTTTGAATTATGTGTTCTTGTCTCACTTTTTCAGAACATAAGTATGGATATGGATTTATATTAATCTAGAGCTTTTTGCACATGATCTCGATTAACCGTATCCATGTGGAAAATGTTTAAGTACATTTTTTGGTTAATTTGGCAATGACCCGAAAAAGTACTATAGTTGTTAATTGACTGTCGTAGTATTTTGTTGTTGAAAATACTGACTTACATGTCGAATTCTTAAAGATAGATGTCCACAATCTTGCTTTTATCCAATGATACAAAACATGTTTGAAAACATTTGCATGTTACATGATCTCTTACATGACATGTCTACTGTGTTTTTGGCATTGATTACTGATGCAGTTCTGAACTCTTGTCTATTAGGCTAAGACCACAAGGAAGATTGTACTGCGTATGGAATGCACAGAATGCAAATACAGAAAACAGCTCCCCATCAAGCGATGCAAGCACTTCGAGTTGGGAGGTGATAAGAAGAGAAAGGTATTGATCATGTTCTACTCCTCTGACATCTGTTGTGGGTTGCTTGTGTATTGTTGGGCATATTTGTTGACCAGTTTATGCTTTCAGTATATTCTTCTGCTGTCTCTCTTGTCTGGTATTTTCTTACATAAGCTAATTTATTCAACCTTTTCTGGTAATGTGCCTCATAAATGTTGTCTTTTCCATAAGGTTTTGATGAGTGATCTAATAAGGCTGACAGCTGTCAATACCTCAGTATTTATCTTCTGTCCGTGATATAAACATTTTTCATGTTATATTCCTCTCATTTTCCTAATTATCGGAATCTTCTTTTCTTCATCACTGTCATACGTATCATTGAATGACACCATGTAGCCATAGTAAAAATTTTTGACCTGTACATTTTTGTATCATCCAGTGCTTGTCAGCTGGCATGCACGATCATGCCTCCCCACAAATTGCGATCTCCAACAGCATGGATCATTTTATGTGTTGATTCCCTTCTGTGACATGACACAAAACTGTCAAGAATCTACTCAAGCTGTCTTCCTCTATCCACAAATATTTTCGGTTGCCATATATTCCAGTTTTTGTTTTCTCATAAAGTGGCCAAAAACGCTTTGTCTCATGTTTGTGATAAGTTGTCTTTGCGACTCAGCTTCCCACAAAACGATTGCTAATTGGCTGTCCAATTAATTTTTTAAGCATTCTTCTATAAATCCACATCTTCAAGGCTTCTGAGAATTTTTATACCATTACTATTTATAGATCGCATAGTATTTTGTGTTATATTTGCAGTCAAGTTGAACACCGTTGACAGGCATTTTGGAACATGAGATCTGTGGCAGTGACAGGGAAAATGATAGGAAAAGTATCTATTCTACTGCTAAACATGAATGATTGGTACAATCCCTGTCCCATTTGCGGTTCAGCCTTTCCACTACACCTCAAGCTCCATTGTTACTGCTTTAATTTATTAAACAATTTCATCACCTGCAACCATGCTATCACATTCAGAATCACCTCTGAAGTAAGCTTGTCATGATCATTCAAGATAAAGAGGAGCTTGGATACTAAATATGACTGAAATTTGTGTCAAGACTTGATCCACAAGGGCAGACTTTTTGGAGAGTGAAAAAAACCTAGATGTGGATGTTAGTAAAACTTGACTGCAATGCTGCCACTGCCATGGATTAGCTAGCATCTAACAAATTCTAATCTAATTTGGTCATTAGGTATATATACCACTAACATGATGATTGTCGGCAAAGCCTTCATGATGATCTCTTTTCACTTACTCAAGATAGTTAGTTTCTGGCTATTGTCTCATATTTTTGAAAAGACGGCACTAAAACCCATCCTTGTCTTAACATCATATCCGACGACAGATTTTTGCTCCTTCCCAATATATATTCCCTATTATCCTTCCTGCCGGCTTCGTGGCTTAGAGGTTATGACTTTTCTCCGTAATCTCGTATACTCGCGCCGGTAACGTGATGACGGTTCAAATCAGCAGTGGTTTGAATCGCATCGGTAACTTACAGGGTATGTGAGCCGGCCGCTCAGAAAGCAATGGCAAACTACTGAGCGTAATCTTGCCAAGAGATCAACATACATCTGAAAGATGTTGGTGTTGACAGCTAAGTCCTGTAAAGGATATGCTAAAAAAAAAAAAATGATCCTTCCTATAAGTGTTGAGTTCATGCAAAGTGTCAATGTAAAGGACTTAATTCACTTTGTAGCTTTTGATTACATTTAGCATAAATTTGGGTCTTGTTGCATATATATACCATGCATTTGGAATGGTGCTCAGTGGTTTTTTTCTAAAAAGGACATTACAAGATAATGCTGGTTACTGATATTTTATATTTTTCTCATTTCAGGGCCAGATGATCATGTTCTAGGCTGCATAAGATCCAGTACCACCATTAAAAATAAAACGTGTGTCAGTTCTAAATATCCCAAGTCTTTCGTCCCATTTGTGCATGTTTGTATTTAGCAAATTATATGTCAAGAATACAGTGTTTTATTATTTTATGCTAAATAGACTTTACCTGTTGCTCACTGGGTGGCTTTCATCATCATGCATTAAAAAAAAAAACGGCAAATGTGGATTCTGAACCTGCAGGTATTTCATTATAAATTTTACTTGCTTTTGGTAAGAGAAGCTGTGATGAGATGGCAATCCAGTTCTCACACTTGTCGGAATGACATGTTGCTTGGCTTGAATTTGTCAAATGAAATGCATAAAACCTAGGCCTAATCCCAGCAGTCGGTATGTAGTGCGCTGAATTGTGTGTTTGTTTACACCCTAATAGCCTCATTATATTCCTTAATTTTTCTCCAAGCAACCGATTTGCTGTGTCAACAACTCTTATCAGGGTGTTCTTGAGTGGGAATTGCAGTCACTTATATCAGTAAGAGAGGATCCACTGGATCTTTGTCTCAATGTAGGGGATGTTGCTATATTTGTATCCTTGTTTGGATATCAGTTCCATGCTCATACCTTGAACATCTAGGAGTGTTATCTCCATTCATCATATTTGTATATCATGTAACATGTTGTGGAGGGGGGGGGGGCATTTAATAGTTGGTTCAGAAGATCACTGCCACATGCTGTTTGAGTAATTGATCTCAGCTACAGAATGCAGCCGTGTGGGTGATCCCGGGGTGCTCGAAGGACACCATTTATATGCTATATGATGAGGCATACCCTTGCACTACCAAAAATTTGTACGTCTCCCCTCTGTCGCGTGTCCACCGTGATGGGGTAGAGGGGCGTGCCCGTTCAAATGACCCCAAGAGCGTTTCCAATGGTAGCACAGCCACTGGTAGGGCCACCCATGTCGGACAGGTCAAGGGAGAGGAACCAGACAAAGTCACACAAACCTGCTGCCTTGTAGGTAGACTGGGGACAATCAAAGGCTAGGGAAAGCACCCAGAAAAATGCTTGTCGAAATCGGATGTACTGAGCACAGGCTTGACGAAGCAGTGCAACATAACTTAATTCATGATGCCACAGTTTAAAATTAATCAGTATGGTGCTAATCCTGTGAAGTCCCATCAGGCGGTGATAGTGCCGGGCCCCTTGCCTCAAGGGAGTCCACCCATTACTACTGGTGGTCACCTGCGAGGACAAAAGTACAAGGATAGACCAGCAAAAAGATGCTGTAGGAGCAAGGTGTCCCCCAAGGAGGAATTCTTTCACCATTATTCCTAGCATATATAAATGACATCACGGACAATTTTCCTGCTAGGGTACACACATCCTCCTTTGCAGATGACCTAGCCATATGGACATCTGAAGAATATATTAGTATAACTAACAGCAGAATACAGCAAGCCTTATTAGCACTAGAGGACTATTCAAAATCATGGCTAGTGAAGATAGTGAGGAGAAAACATGCACAATGTTCTCACTCTCAAGTAAAACTTTGCACCCTAAGCTGGTATTGAATGGAAAAATACTGTGCCATGAAGAAAATCCAAACTATCTAGCTTCGATCATCGTTTGACATGGAAGACACAGGTGAAAAATCAAACAAGAGTAAGGCAAAGAATAGCAATCGTGAAAAAGCTTGCTGGTACAATGTAGAGAGCAGATGAGAAAGTTCTCAAGAAGTTATACACTGGACAGAGGAGGCCAGTACTGGAATATGGCATCACAGCTTGGGCAACAGCAGAGTCCAAAATCAAGAAATGGGAATCATAACTGGAAGCCTGAAGACAACGCCTATCAATGAACTAGAAAAATCACATTTACAACCAATGCAGGATAGAAGAGATAGCGAAGCCCAGTAACAAGCAGAAAAATTCAGAAGATTGACAGACCACCATATGTATAAAAGGTTTAATGGTTTTGGAAAGGGAAAACTAAAGCGTAGCAACTTTGTAGGAACTGCAAAACGAAAGATTAAGACAGACCCTATACTTAAACATATCAACAGTCAAACCCATTTACAATGCACACAAGTTCCTAACTTGGAGACCGCAGCAACTGCCTGAGATGATCGAAAACATTCCTGGTATTGAGAAAAAGAACACTCAGAATGAAACCGAAAGAAGAAAAATAACCCTCAACTACATAAAAGAACATTACCCAAGCAGCAATTGGACCCATGCATATACAGATGGATCAGCCAAAGATTCAATTAAAAATGGAGGAGGAGGAAATCTCCTTAATTTAAAAAATGGAGTGATAAAAACTGTCAGTGGAAAATTTTCAAGTAACTTCAAAGCGGAGGTAGACGCTTTGAAAACTGCAGCAGAAATGCTTTTGATGGAGGAAAATAAAGAGAAGCAAATAGCTATCTTCACAGATGCCAAGTCAGCTGTCTCAATACTGAAGAGCAAAAACAGCACAGAACTAGCTGACCTAAGAGCAGCACTCCATATTCTGTCAGAAATCCAAAAAAAGTAATACAGTGGATCCCATCACATGGCAGTATACCTGGAAATGAAGAGGCTGACAGAATCAGAGCATCCAGGCCACCAGAAGGATGATCAATCATGTGCCATGCCGGAAAGTGTGGGCGTTTGTGACTTGCCATTTCACTCGATCACCATCGTTGTGGATCAGCTCAGTGTTCTTGTCTCCTCCATGCGATGTGGCCAAGACATCCAGGTATTTTCCTCTCATCTTCCTCTTGGTCTGTTCCCTTCGATCTTGCCAATTGTCACTAAGTTCTCTAATCCATTTCTTCTCATAACATGTCCAAAAAATTTTGACTTTCTATGTCTAATTTCTCTAATCAATTGATGATTTTCGTTTGTCTCCTGTAGAACTTGGTCATTGGTTTTTCTATCTGTCCATGGTATTCTTTGCATTTTCCTCAGAAACCACATTTGTGCAGCCATCAGATGTTTTTCAGCTTGATTGCACATTGTCCAAGTGTCTTATCCATACAAAAGAACAGACTCTAAGTATCCCCTCAGAACTCTTTTCTCGTTTCAATTGACATCTTTTTATTGGTCAGAATGTTTATCATCTTGCTAAAGGCTACTTTCGCCATGGCGATTCTTGTTCTAATCTCTTCAATGCATCTCCCATCAGATATTATGACTGTTCCGAGATAATTGTACCGATTCACTTTTTTTATGTCTAATGTCTTTCCCATCAATTTGTAGATCTGCAAGCATATCCATCATGCTGACATGTCTAACGCTATCAAAAGCCTTTGTGTAGTCAATAAAGCAAAGATAAATATCCTTGTTTACTTCTATAGCACATTCATTAACTGTTCGCAGCATATACAGATTTACTGTACCCATTCCTTCTACAAACCCACATTGTTCTTCCCCTATTTCAAGTTGAATTTTCTTCCTCACTCTTTGCATGATAATTCATAGCAAAATCTTTGTGATGTGACTCATTATACTAATTGTTCTATGTTTATCACATTCCAAGGCTCCTGATTTCTTTGGGATTGCAATAAATACATAGTTACATAATTCAGAAGGTATATCTCCAGTATCATATGTGTTCATCAGTCTGGTGACTTGCTCTAGTTCAAATTCTTCTAAAGCTTTAATAATTTCTGTTGTGATGTTATCTGCACTGGGGGATTTGCCAGCTTTCATATGCTTAAGAACATTTCGAACCTCCATCTTCAAAATTGGCGTTCCTTCATTATTAAATCTAATATCATACTGTTCATTTCTGTTATCATTATAAAGGTTTTTCACATAATCTGTCCATACATGTAGAATCTGATCTTTTTCTATTATGATTTTGCCATATTTAGTTTTTACACATCCTATTAATGTACTTGTTCTTTTATTAGTAAGTTCCTGAATTCTTTTGTGCACTAATTTGGTATTTTGACCTTTGTGTTGTTTTTCAATGTCTAAGCACTTTTCCTCAAGCCATGCTTCTTTTGCCTCCTTACATAATATTCTGACGTGTCTGTGAATTTCTTCATATTTGGCAGGATTATTTTTGTTGAGTCTTCTTAGTTTCCATTAGGTGTACAATTTCTTCTGTAATCCATTTCTTACGACCCACCTTCTTTAATTTTAGAATAGTTGTTACTGCAGCCAAACTGATTGAATTCTTCAACATTTCCCATTGATCATCCACATCCTGGAATATCTCTAGATCAGACAATATATGAAATCTGTTCTGTACTTCTATGTTGAATTTGTTTTGTATTTCCTTGTCATTACTCAATGTACACAAATCATATTTGGTGTTTCCTGGTATATACTTGACTTTCTTCAACATTATCCTCAATGTTCCTGTGAGTAATCTGTGGTCACTGTAACAATCAGCACTGGGAACTGTTTTTGCTATTGTTAGTGCGTTTCCAAATCTTATGCTAATCAGAATGTAGTCAATCTGGTTTCTGATCCTGCTATCAGGACTCCTCCATGTCCATAATCTTCTAGGGTGTTGCTTAAACGAGGTGTTTCCTACAATCATTTCCTGTTCTTTTGCCCACTCTACGAGTCTGTATCCTCTGTCATTTCTCTCTCCTAAACCATAGTTTCCTACTGTGTATCTATCACCTTGATTTCCTACTTTTGCATTGAAGTCCCCTATTATTATGTTTATTTCTGAATTCTTTAAGGCAGACTCTATGTTATTATAAAATTCCTCTACACTATCTTCACTGTATTGTCCTGTTAGGGCATATACTTGAATAACATTTATGCTAAAATGTCTGCCACTCAATTTAACTAGTAGAACTCTGTCCGACACGGCCCAATATCCTTAAACAGATTTTGATGGTTTCCGGTCCAAAATAATTGCCACCCCCCTTTGTCGATCTTCACCTCCAGAATAAATAATCTTAAAATCTTCATCTATCTTGATGCCTGCTCCTGTCCATCTCGTTTCGCACATCCCTAAAATATTAACTTTTCCTCTTTCTATTTCTTGTTTTACGTTATCTAATTTTTCGTCGTTGTTTAACGTTCCATGTTGCTAATTTTAATGTCTCCGTCCTTGTCTTGCGATGATCAGTCTTAAGGCGAATCATAATGTACTAGGCATTTTTAAAAAGGTAGTTTGCCGGTGCTTTCCTCTATGGCAGTAACCGTACTGGTTGTTTGACCGCAGCCATTGTCTCACGAATAGATCTCTGCCTGCTGTCTCGAAACTTGAGACCATAACCAACAAATATCTGTCGGCTGCTCTCAAAATTTCATCCACCACCTGCCTTCCGTGGCTTCTTTTGAACACTTCCAATAAACGAATACGAAATAACATCATATAATTCACAAGAAAACACTAAAAAGCATCTCCCCGAAGAATAAACACGTCAAATCGTCGCCATTTGTACTGGAAGAAGGATGGTGCATGTTATAAACTCGACCAAAGAGAACAAGTAGCAATCTTCAGACGCCACACAGGACATAAAAGGCTGAAATACCACTTGTTCTTCTTCTTCTTCTTCTTCGTTCATCCGGAGTTTTTTTCCTGACGTGATTGCGTTGTGCCTGTCCACAGCAGAGCTGCGTTCTTGCGCCGTTAGGCCGACACATCCGACTTCTGCGGGCATTTGTTGACCGGGTTAACCTTCCCGGGGGTTTCTTAGGACGTTTGGCTCTCACTGTTGTGGTGTTATCCCCCATCCCAGCTGGCCCATATAGAACAGCTAAAGACATCCTGGTCAGCCCTCAAGGGAAGGCAGGGGCAGACCATGGGCATTCCCCGCCATCCAAGGAGGCTTCCATACTGGCAGAGCCAACACACAGCGCTCTGGTACTGGGCTCACCCAAGGAATCGTCACGTCCTGCACATGGCTGCTTAGCCTCACTTCCGTATATTGGGCCTTCCATTCACCATAGGCTGTTCTTCCGGAAACCAGAAGTATGCAGTCTGCAGATGACATCCACACAGTGAGCTTTCGATTCGGACTTTCCACATAATGGATTTGCTATCCAAGCAATATTCCATTTCGTGCCACTAGGACACTTTTTCCACCTTTTATGAAGCCCACACAGTGTGCTTTCGATTCGGACTTTCCACATAATGGATTTGCTATCCAAGCAATATTCCATTTCGTGCCACTGGGACACTTTTTCCACCTTTTATGAAGCCCACACAGCGAGCTTTCGATTTGGACTTTCCACATAATGGATTTGCTATCCAACCAATATTCCATTTCATGCCTCTGGGTCTTCATGCACCTTTAAATGTCAACCTGTATATAGTTAAAGTAATCTGCGGTCAACTTTAGCTTGTTGATATCTCCATAGAGCTTGTCCTCAAATGAAGCAGGTGTGGGCCAAAATATCTTTCTCTGTTCTGCATATATTGTGCACATCATCAAAGATGAAAATAGCGCCCCAGTGGCACGAAATGAAATATTGCTTGGCTAGCAAATCCATTACGTGGAAAGCCCAAATCAAAAGCTCACTACCCGGGAAGGTTAACCCGGTCAACAAATGCCCGCAGAAGTCGGATGTGTCGGCCTAACGGCGCAAGAACGTAGCTCTGCTGTAGACAGGCACAACGCAATCACATCCGGAAAAAAAACTCCGGATGAACGCAGAAGAAGAAGAAGAAAAGCTTCATAAAAGGTGGACAAAGTGGCACGAAATGGAATTTTGTTTGGATGGCAAATCCATTACGCGGAAAGTCAGAATCAAAAGCTCACTGTGTGGATGTCATCTGTAGACTGCATTCTTCTTGTTTCCGGAGGTACAGCCTGTTGTGAACAGAAGGCCCAATATACGGAAGTGAGGCTAAGCAGCCATGTGCAGGACGTGACGATTCCTTGGGTGAGCCCAGTACCAGAGCACTTTTGTCGGCTCTGCAATTATGGAAGCCTCCTTGGATGGCGGTGAATGCCCAAGGTCTGCCCCTGCCTTCCCTTGAGGGCTGACCAGAATGTCTTTGGCTGTTCTAAATGGGCCAGCTGGGATGGGGGATAACACCACAACAGTGAGAGTCAAATGTCCTAAGAAACCCCTGGGAAGGTTAACCCGGTCACCAAATGCACGCAGAAGTTGGATGTGTCGGCTAACAGCGCAAAAATGTAATACGTAAACAGGCAAAACGCAATACGTCCGGGGAAAAAAAGTCCGGATGAACGCAGAAGAAGTACCTCAACTTGTACCATTTTCCATTGTGACTCAACTAAAAATTAGTCTATTGCATGTGGTTGGAGAATTTCCTTGCTCAAGAAGGTGAGGAAATCCTTGATGTCACTTTCTTCACATAATGAAGCATGGTTTCATCTTTCTGGGTACGTGCACAATTGGAGTGATGAAAAACCTCAAGCATTGCACCCAGTGCCTCTCCACGATCAGAAAGTAGGAGTGTGCATTGCGTCATAGGCGCATAATCAGTGCAATTTTCTTTAACAATAATAAATTCTGAAAGATACTGGACTAACATTCTAGAACCTTTCATAGGCCAACTTTCTGAGCAGAAAATTGAACAAGCCTGGCTGGCTTCAACAAGATGATGCAACTGCCCACACAGCTGTAAAATCACGAGAATTCTTGCATGGCAGTTTTGCAAATCGCTTAATCTCTCGTGGAATTTGGCCTGCACGCTCTCCGGATCTTACTCCCCTGGATTGCTATCTCTGGGTTGCACATAAAGGAAAAGTACAAAAACAGCAGGTTTCAATCAATAACATTACACTGCCCGAAATGCAGTCTTTGACAACATGAAAAAACATATCCATACTTGTAGCTAAACCGTGGTGGATATTTCCAACAGTTTTTGTGAACATAGCTGTAGTGTGGAAAACTTTACAGAAAATAAGACACACTATAGCAGTATATGTTGGATAAATGCATATGGTTTGCATTTGTAACCCCACAGAGCCGGCAAATTAGATGTTAGGAGAGACAGTATTGCTTCAGCTGCCTATTGTCTCTCAATGGACTAACGCCAAACACATTGTCAATCAATCAATCAAGTGCCATCTCCACATTAAAGTTGGCTGCAATGGATCTCTAACACTGTCTGTCTCTCGCCCTGACTGTACATTCTGTCAGGCCGATGTTCGCCCATCTTTTGATGTTAACTTCCCACTTGTATTGTTGTCTACCTCTTGCTTGCTTGCCCTCCAGTATGGTTTTTATAAGAGTATCATGTCTTTTAGCGTGGCCAAAATATTTTACCTGCCTCCTCTTTATTTCTTTCATAAATTCTCTCTTCATTCCCAGTTTTTCTAGGACCTCTGCATTTGATTGTTTTTGTTTCCATGAAATTCGACATATTTGTCTGTATATACACATCTCCAGGGCTTCTATGTGACTTTCTATTTGCTTGTTCAATGTTCAGGCTTCTGTGCCATATAGTTGTGTTGAATATACGTAACATTTGACAATTCTCACTGTAGACTTGGTTAAATGTCTCAACCCACCTAATTCACCTCTAATGACATGCATGGCAGTTTACAGCATTACTATTCTTTCGCTTCTCTTAGATGCCCTGTTAACAAAGTTTAGGGTAAAATTACTGCAAAGATGACAACAGTTATGAATAGATACCCTGCTCTTTGTCCAAGTAGCTGCTGCAAATAGTCACAAACTTACTAAAAAAAATAATGATGAACTCCAGAGAGAGAGAGAGAGAGAGAGGGGGGGGGGGGGGGTGGCGCTAGATTACCCCCCCCCCCCCACTCTCTCCCTCTGGAGTTCATCATTATTTTTTGGGGATACCAGGGGGGGGGGCTGGATACCTACTTTTTATGTAGATGGTGATATTTGAGATAACATGCATACAGTATGGAAACACATGATCCGGGAAGGTTAACCCGGTTTAACCTGGTCAACAAATGCCCGCAGAAATCGGATGTGTCGGCCTAATGGCGCAAGAATGCAGCTCTGCTGTAAACAGGCACAACGCAATCACTGGGGGGCTGGATACCTACTTTTTATGTAGATGGTGATATTTGAGATAACATGCATACAGTATGGAAACACATGATCCGGGAAGGTTAACCCGGTTTAACCTGGTCAACAAATGCCCGCAGAAATCGGATGTGTCGGCCTAATGGCGCAAGAATGCAGCTCTGCTGTAAACAGGCACAACGCAATCACGTCCGGGAAAAAAAAAACTCCGGATGAAGAAGAAGAAGAAGAAACACATGACTAGACTATCAGCAGATTTCCATACAATATATTTATTTTCAAGCAGTGCTTATATAATTGAAAATAAATTGCATTTTTGGTATATTTAAAATGTTCGTGTAAAAAACAAATGGGCACTGTTATGATGTGTTGCAGAAATAAGGTGCTAACATCATGCACACAAGTGATGTAGACAAGCTATGATGCTTCTGGTTGATGCGATGGAAAGTGAAACACATGAAGCAACTCATCCCATCCGCAGTCAGCCAGCTGGGGACAAATGGCAAATGTATGAAAGTAGGCCTAATTGACGACATGTTGCAGGAGAAACTTTCAGAAAACTTGTAAATTCCATATTTCTGTCACCTTACAGCCCAGTGCTATAAACTAAAGATCATGCAGCAGAGATGCTGTGAAAGGGAACTGGTCACCCCAATTTATGCCATGACCATTGTCATAATATGTATGGAGGGGGGGGGGGGGGGGGTAAACCCTTAATTACTGCTTATAGTACCTTGCAATGTCAGTAACATCAGGCTGTGCAAGTGGGGAAAGAGTATTTCAAAATCAGGAACATTGGTCAGTCCAAGTGATGAAAATAGTATTTCCATGTAAGTAACATCAGACAGTCCATGTGGTGAAAAGAGTATTTCCATGTCAGTAACATCAGGCAGTCCAAGTGGTGAAAAGTTTCCATATTAGTAACATCAGGCAGTCCAAGTGGTGAAAAGTTTCCATATCAGTAACATCAGGCAGTCCAAGTGGTGAAAAGTTTCCATATCAGTAACATCAGGCAGTCCAAGTGGTGAAAAGTTTCCATATCAGTAACATCAGGCAGTCCAAGTGGTGAAAAGTTTCCATATTAGTAACATCAGGCAGTCCAAGTGGTGAAAAGTTTCCATATCAGTAACATCAGACAGTCCATGTGGTGAAAAGTTTCCATGTCAGTAACATTAGCCAGTCCAAGTGGTGAAAAGAGTATTTCCATGTCAGTAACATTAGTCAGTCCAAGTGGTGAAAAGAGTATTTCCATATCAGTAACATCAGACAGTCCAAGTGGTGAAAAGAGTGATTCCATATCAGTAACATCAGGCAGTCCAAGTGGTGAAAAGTCTCCATATCAGTAACATCAGGCAGTCCAAGTGGTGAAAAGTTTCCATATCAGTAACATCAGGCAGTCCAAGTGGTGAAAAGTTTCCATATCAGTAACATCAGGCAGTCCAAGTGGTGAAGAGTTTCCATATCAGTAACATCAGGCAGTCCCAAGTGGTGAAAAGTTTTCCATATTAGTGACATCAGGCAGTCCCAAGTGGTGAAAAGTTTCCATGTTAGTAACATAGCCAGTCCAAGTGGTGAAAAGAGTATTTCCATGTCAGTAACATTAGTCAGTCCAATGGTGAAAAGAGTATTTCCATATCAGTAACATCAGACAGTCCAAGTGGTGAAAAGAGTGATTCCATATCAGTAACATCAGGCAGTCCAAGTGGTGAAAAGAGTGTTTCCATATCAGTAACATTAGTCAGTCCAAATGGTGAAAAGAGTATTTCCATATCAGTAACATCAGACAGTCCATGTGGTGAAAAGTTTCCATGTCAGTAACATTAGCCAGTCCAAGTGGTGAAAAGAGTATTTCCATGTCAGTAACATTAGTCAGTCCAAATGGTGAAAAGAGTATTTCCATGTCAGTGACATCAGTCAGTCCAAGTGGTGAAAAGTTTCCATATCAGTAACATCAGGCAGTCCAAGTGGTGAAAAGTTTCCATATCAGTAACATCAGGCAGTCCAAGTGGTGAAAAGTTTCCATATCAGTAACATCAGGCAGTCCAAGTGGTGAAAAGTTTCCATATCAGTAACATCAGGCAGTCCAAGTGGTGAAAAGTTTCCATATTAGTAACATCAGGCAGTCCAAGTGGTGAAAAGTTTCCGTATCAGTAACATCAGGCAGTCCAAGTGGTGAAAAGTTTCCATATTAGTGACATCAGGCAGTCCAAGTGGTGAAAAGTTTCCATATCAGTAACATTAGCCAGTTCAAGTGGTGAAAAGTTTCCATATCAGTAACATCAGGCAGTCCAAGTGGTGAAAAGTTTCCATGTCAGTGACATCAGGCAGTCCAAGTGGTGAAAAGAGTATTTCCATGTCAGTAACGTCAGGCAGTCCAAGTGGTGAAAAGAGTGATTCCATATCAGTAACATCAGACAGTCCATGTGGTGAAAAGAGTATTTCCATGTCAGTAACATCAGACAGTCCAAGTGGTGAAAAGTTTCCATATCAGTAACATTAGCCAGTTCAAGTGGTGAAAAGTTTCCATATTAGTAACATCATGCAGTCCAAGTGGTGAAAAGTTTCCATGTCAGTAACATTAGCCAGTCCAAGTGGTGTTAAGAGTATTTCCATGTCAGTAACATCAGGTAGTACAAGTGGTGAAAAGAGTGTTTCCATATCAGTAACATCAGTCAGTCCAAGTGGTGACAAGTTTCCATGTCAGTAACATCAGGCAGTCCAACTGGTGAAAAGAGTATTTCCATGTCAGTAACGTCAGGCAGTCCAAGTGGTGAAAAGAGTGTTTTCATATCAGTAAAATGAAGGAAGTGCAAATTCGCCCCAAAGAGGGTTTGGGACAAATAACACATTTGCTTTCATATGTTCTGTGCAATCAGATGCCTCTGGTGAATGATTGCCAGGGAACATTATGATACTCAGTTGCCATCTTCACAGCTGCAGTGGATCTCTAGCACTCTTGGTAGTCCCACATAATATTCCCAGTGTTCTGATGTCAGTATACTCCTTTAGCGTGGCTTTCATCACGTATTATATCTTTATATGTGCAAAATGTGATGAATAATGTGTGCACACATATTAAGCTTTGTCATTATAATAAATAAAAGAAAAAATATGTACAGCCACTTATTAACATGTTAAGACAAGCTAGGCTTATAACATCTTGATTTATTTGGTTTGTTTCGGGATTTGAGGTTTAAAGATTGAGCACAACCTTTAAACAAAGACTGGCAACGCTTATCATATTCTGGCACGAACCTTAAGCTTTGTCCATGTCAGATTGGACGCACTAGACTAGAGTTTCACTCTCGTTTCAGCCCGTCAGTAGCATACCCCTGACTGGACACGGGATTGAACTCAGGATCACAGCCGCGTGAGGCGGGTGTGCAACCACTGACCACACGACTCACACTGGACGCGACCAATTATCATACTAGAATATCACGTCACCCATTGTAGGCTGTAGCTCAAAACTAGCCCGATTGCAGCGACTGACATCCATCTATCGATGTGGCCCAGAATGATCAGGTCTTCTTGATCTTGCAACGTACACCAGGTGCCTAAGTCCAGCGAGCAATAATCAGTTTGCTTTATTTGGTTGTTTCGGGACTATAACATCTTGCTTGGGAATCCCTAGCACCAGCGAATGCCTTGTGCTCAAAATTACGTGGTCTGTTCCGAGCAAAGAGTTGGGAATGTTTTAAAAAAATAGCACCAGTGATTTGCTATATAGCATGTCCCAATGATTTGTTTAGTGTTGAGACTAGACATCTAGCCATCTCAGATATGGATGAACAAGACTAAAGGGTCTGCATGCAAGTTGTGCATGTTAGTAATCCCAGAGTAGGTAGTATAAAATCATATCCTGATTAGAGAAATTAGACATAGACCGTCAACATTTTTTGGTGACGCTATAAGAAGAAATAAATGAGAGAATTTGGTGATAACTGGCAAGATTGCAGGGAAGAGAACAAGAGGAAGGCAGAGAAGTAAATACCTGGATGGCTTGGCCACATGGTATGGTCGAGACAAGAACACTGAGCTGATCCACAACTCTAGTGATCGAGTGAGATGGCGAAACATGACCGCCCACGCTTATCGACATGGCACATGATAAATGAAGGTAGTCAAGCCATTGCCCTAGCAAAACTTGTGGAGAAACCTACCCACTGGTAGACGCCCATCACCTTGGATGGAGTCTCTCTTGAGGAACACCATACAAGTACATTTCACAGACAAACACACTGATCTCTAGATAGGTGAATAACTAGATGTCTTCCCTCTCAAAAGTAGAATGAAGAACAAACGGTAAACCTTGTTTGATAAATCTTGAAATATTCTAGTCAACACATAAACAGGCTATCACAATTTTACCTGTCCAGGTATGTGCAAATTAAAGTCAAGTCCATAAACAAACTCTGTATGATGCTCTGTGGTATCAACACACATCCGTTTCTCCACATCCCATAATCTGTGAGACATAATTAGCAGAAATAATTCATGCTGTGTTATCACTTTGACTGCTGCAGTTTTTTAGGCATCTCTAAGAAAGGTAGTCAGCCATTTCTTTCCTTCTTGGCAGTGGTCATACTGGTTGGTGACTAGCATGATATGATACTCTGCATCATATTGAGAAACTTGAGACGTTAACCGTCTATTTCAGCTGCCTTCAAACTAAACCCATTACCTGCCAACGTGGTTTCATACTACCACCCAGGTTGGGGGAATTGACTAAAGAACCAAGACTGATCTGCTACGATGACACCGGGTAAATTAGTGACACATGTTAGAGATATATCATTAAGCAAAAATATTGTACCAAAAGGTCCAGAAAGAACAAATGGATTGCATATTTTATGTTAGAGCTTATCAGACTAAGCAAAAAAGTAATATAAAATAATGAGAAAAAGCAGTCTATAAAAATATAACAAAAGAAATAATATTGCTTGGCTAGCAAATCCATTAAGTGGAAAGTCCGAATCAAAAGCTCATTGTATGGGCGTCATCAAAGGTGGAAAAAGCGTCCCAGTGGCACGAAATGGAATATTGCTTGGATAGCAAATCCATTAAGTGGAAAGTCTGAATCGAAAGCTCACTGTGTGGATGTCATCTGCAGACTGCATTCTTCTGGTTTGATTGATTGATTGATTTAGGAACATCACAGCATTCGGGACATTCCCATAAGTGCTCCGTCCCCATCCCCATCCCCAGCAGCCAGCGAAGAGTTCCAACACTAATAGTTCCAATAGCAATCTGATATTCTTCTGGTTTCTGGAGGAACAGCCTGTGGTGACTGGAAGACCCAATATACGGAAGTGAGGCTAAGCAGCCATGTGCACAGATGTGACGATTCCTTGGGTGAGCCCAGTACCAGAGCGCTATGTGTCTTCTCTGCAATTATGGAAGCCTCCTTGGATGGCGGGGAATGCCCATGGTCTGCCCCTGTCTGTTCTAAATAGGCCAGCTGGGATGGGGGATAACACCACAGCAGTGAGAGTCAAACGTCCTAAGAAACCCCCGGGAAGGTTAACCCGGTCGACAAATGCTCGCAGAAGTCTGATGTGTTGGCCTAACGGCACAAGAACGCAGCTCTGTTGTAAACAGGCACAACGCAATGACATCAAAAAAAAACAACTCTGGATGAACGCAGAAAAAGATATTCATTTTAAATGATTTATTCCATAAGATACTTAAGCTAGGTGGACCTGAGAGCTCAGATAAATGATAAAAATCCGCCCGTATACGGGTTTCAAACCAATTACCAGTGGGTTTGCAGACGAGCATTTAGCCATTACTTTACTGCGGCTCCCCTTTCATGGCGTGACTTAGTGTATAATACTTCATGCCGTGACTTAGTGTATAATAAATACTTCATGCCGTGACAAGAGTATCTACCATAGGATTACTTTAACATGTTGGCAGGTTTGTGTTTGGGTGTTTAAGAAAATCATTTAATGCTGTTGTCCTCATACTGTACTTTCTTTGATTTCAGGAAGTTTTTTTCTGTATCCGGGATCGTTAACGCGGTCAACAAATGCCCGCAGAAGATGGATGTGCCGGCCTAAAGGTGCAATTAATCTGGCACAATGCAATCACATCTGAAAAAAACACTCCAGATGAATGTAGAAGAAGATAAAAAAAGAAATAAGAAAGATGGTAAGAGGAGACAGGATATGATTCCTACAACACAAATGGAAGAATACCAGGAAAATGGCAAAATCACAAAATGCCTTAAGAAGTAAAAATAATTACCAGAAACTTTAGAACCGAGACACATTCGATAAAGAACATGAGTGGAAATCACCCTGACAGACCACAAATTCTTAATAGATGTAAATAACTATATAAAGAATAATATGGGAAAAAAATGGTAAAGACAAAAGTGTAAAGTGCCAGAACTAACACTAGATGAAGTAAACTGGGCACTAAACAAGGGAAAGCACCAGGATGTGATACAATCACAACCACCCCCTGACGTGTCTCCACCTTGCCGTGGTAGGGGGTCTTGCTTGTCCCTGTGACCCCAAGAGCATTGTCGACGGAAGCAAAACTACATGTCAGACAGGCCTTGGGTTAGGGACCAGACCAAGAGAGACAACAACCTGCTGCTCTACAGGTGGACTGAGGATAGCAGTCAAAAAGTTCAAACCAGGTGCACGATGCCACTAATCCTTGGTCCGGACACATACTCTAAGGCTCTCAGCCAAGGGATATGGCTGAACGCCTCTAAGCCTTTAACCCTCGGAAGTGAGAGCTGGGCCGATACTCGCCTACCTCAAAATGGAGGTGAGATGCTGAGCATGCTACATGCTTAGACCACATACTTGTTCGAAGGCTCTCAGCTGGGGGATATGAGGGATCCCCGGATGAGAGGGCCTGGCCGTTACTCGCTCACTGTCGCACGGAGGTAAGGTGCTGCGCCTACCTTGTGAGCGGGTACAAAAAGTGGAAAAAGCAGCCCAGTCGCACGAAATGGTTACAATGGAAGTCTGTATCTATACTCATAGAGTGAGCGTAGGCAAAGGTGGAAAAACGTTTCAAAAACACGAAATGGAACGCTTGTCTAGCAAATCCATTACGTGGAAGTCCAAAGCGAAAGCTTGATGAGTGGATGTCGTGGCGATTCCTTGGGTGAGCCCAGTCTCAGAGCATTATGTGCTGGTTCTGCAATTATGGAAGCCTCCTTGGATAGCGGGGAATGCCCATGGACTGTCCCTACCTTCCTTTGAGGGTTGACCATGATGTCTTTGACCGTTCTACCATGACCAGCTGAGATGTGGGTGACACCACAGCAGTAAGAGTCTAATGTCCCTTGAAACCCCAGGAAGGCAAACCCGTAAAAACGGCCGCTGAAGTCGGATGTGCTGGCCTAAGGGCGCAAATAAATCAGGCACAACGCAAAAACATCCGAGTGAAATGTTCTTCATGCTCGGAACAACTCTGACTAGCTAGTTTTCCGATTGTCCCTCGTGCTTGGAACAGCTTTGACTATCTAGTCTTCCGAATGCCCGTTGTGTCCGGAACAACTCTGACTAGCTAGTTCTCTGAATGTCCGTTGTGCCCGGAACAGCTCTATTTTGTTTTCCAGGCACAGTGACTAGCACATGTTCGAATTGAAAGCTCGTTGAGTGGATACCGTCTGCAGTCCGACCGTCCTGGATGGCAGATAATGCTATGGACTGTCCCTGTCTTTCCTTGAGGTTTGATTGTGAATTATTAGAACGTTCCAACTTGACCAGCTGGGATGTGGACGGCACCACAAAAGTGAGAGCCCCCCAGGAATGCCAACCTGGTAAAAAATGCACGCTAAAGTCGGATGTGTTGGCCTAAGGGTTTCGGCCCAAGGGTTGCCTAACCAGACACACCGCAATCACATCTGAAAAAACACTCTGGATGAACGCAGAAGAAGAAGAAGACAATCACAACCAAGCTGGTGAAGAACAAAGTAAAAATATATCAAACCTGATGTAAAAAGTTATGAAATTCAGGAGTATGGCCAAAGGAGCGGATGAGAAGAATTAACATTCCAATACCAGAAAAGGACTGCATGAAATTATCTCTCAATTACAGATAAGTCTTCTTAAAGTCTGTATGTAACATTGATTATCATGGCCTGTCCACAGCCTTGTCTCATGTACTGCCAATCATTTCTGATACGGACGTTCCTCCATGCACATCTGGTGTGCTGATGCCGAGGTTAGGGGTTCAACCTCTACACAGTACAGATGGACTAAAATGTTGACTTCTCGTCCTTGACTTGGGGATGTAAATTACAAGTACCTCTGAAATCGGAGTAGGTTCGCCTGATGGCGAGGGACACTGGTAATAGGGAAAACTAATCTGCCCATAAAATCCATTCTAGTGCTACTAGAAGTAGTGTGTATTGACTATGCTTGAGTTGAAAGCGAGCGAGTGCACACACAAATAAAACTGTCCAGCATCTTTATCAATTTCCTCCGCTCCAACTTTTCTCTTCTCATGATGTGCCCAAAGAATGTGGACTGTCTTCTTTTGATGCAAGTAACTAATTCTCATTGTTACTTCTTACAAGATATCTCCATTTAGCTTTTTACCTATTCATTTTATCTAATTTGAAACAAAACATACACATTCGTTATTCTTCAAAATCCTTCATTGCCAAACATTTCAAAAATGCCTTCACTTTACAGGACATGTATAACAACTAACCCTCTTGCCTGGACAGGCACAACACATTTATGTCCAACAGTTGAACAAACAAGAAGAATCCCCATTAAGGGGGATTTAAAAACAATGACCTGGCTGTGATATTGCCCACATCAAATATTAAGTGCTGATGGGTCTATAAAAGTATGGGGTAGCATCATATATCTGGTGCACCTCAACGTATATAAAAGTATGGGGTAGCATCATATATCTGGAGTACCTCAACGTATATAAAAGTATGGGGTAGCATCATATATCTGGAGTACCTCAACATATATAAAAGTATGGGGTAGCATCATATATCTGGAGTACCTCAAAATATATAAAAGTATGGGGTAGCATCATATATCTGGAGTACCTCAACATATATAAAAGTATGGGGTAGCATCATATATCTGGAGTACCTCAACATATATAAAAGTATGGGGTAGCATCATATATCTGGAGTACCTCAACATATATAAAAGTATGGGGTAGCATCATATATCTGGAGTACCTCAACATATATAAAAGTATGGGGTAGCATCATATATCTGGAGTACCTCAACATATATAAAAGTATGGGGTAGCATCATATATCTGGAGTACCTCAACATATATAAAAGTATGGGGTAGCATCATATATCTGGAGTACCTCAACATATATAAAAGTATGGGGTAGCATCATATATCTGGAGTACCTCAACGTATATAAAAGTATGGGGTAGCATCATATATCTGGTGTACCTCAATGTATATAAAAGTATGGGGTAGCATCATATATCTGGTGTACCTCAAAGTGTATACAATTATGGGGTAGCATCATATATCTGGTGTACCTCAAAGTGTATACAAGTATGGGGTAGCATCATATATCTGGTGTACCTCAACGTATATAAAAGTATGGGGTAGCATCATATATCTGGTGTACCTCAACGTATATAAAAGTATGGGGTAGCATCATATATCTGGTGTACCTCAACATATATAAAAGTATGGGGTAGCATCATATATCTGGTGTACCTCAACATATATAAAAGTATGGGGTAGCATCATATATCTGGTGTACCTCAACATATATAAAAGTATGGGGTAGCATCATATATCTGGTGTACCTCAACATATATAAAAGTATGGGGTAGCATCATATATCTGGTGTACCTCAACGTATATAAAAGTATGGGGTAGCATCATATATCTGGAGTACCTCAAAGTGTATACAAGTATGGGGTAGCATCATATATCTGGTGTACCTCAACGTATATAAAAGTATGGGGTAGCATCATATATCTGGTGTACCTCAACGTATATAAAAGTATGGGGTAGCATCATATATCTGGAGTACCTCAAAGTGTATAAAAAGGTCTTTTACTTCAATGTTTTATGATTCTATATCCTCCCCCAACAGAGATTTTTTTTTTTTTTAGCATATCCTTTACAGGACGTAGCTGTCAACACCAGCATCTTTCAGCTGTATGTTGATCTCTTGGCAAGATTACGCTCAGTAGTTTGCCATTGCTTTCTGAGCGGCCGGCTCAGTATCCCGCAAGTCACGAGAGAGAGAGTTTTGAATTATAAAAATCTTGTGCATGTTCAAAATGCACTCTAATGCGACTTACTTGACTGTGAAATCATAGGATGCAGACGCCACAACAGAACCACTGAACGGGGAACTCTGGTGAATGGAAGTAAAATGTACAGATAAGGTAAAACACAAAGTATCAAGTTGTAAAACAATGAGATTAATAAACCTAACAGGTGTGTGATCTTTGTGTATATTGGCTGGCGTGGTGGAAACCTGCACAGATTGCAGCCACATTGCAACTACAAAATTTACCTGTTACTGTAATGTGCGTTTTTTTGGGGTAAAAAATGGTCCTGGCCACCCAGCCTAATATGGGTAAAAGGAAATATCCTGGGTTGTAGAGGGGCCAGTGTGAGACTGACACCACCCATTGGTATATACAAATATGGGGTTGGCATCACAGACTGAATATGCCTCGTAAATGAAAAAAAGAGTCCCTTTTACTTTTTCTTTCTCTGTGACATAGCTGCAAAGTTTCCTATTCTGTGCAAAATCTAGAAACATTCCAGTTATTAGTTTAATAATATTTTTTCAGTAATTTTCCCATGTCTTACAAATATTAGTAGAGTAATTTCACCTTGCACTTTGAAGAAAAGCAAAATTCAATTAAAATCAACTTTTTATTTATGGTTGATTTCATATAAACGGTAACACATGCTAAATAATAGCTGGTGGTTAGTCTTTCCCTCCCATAGCAAATGTCAAAAGTTGGCTTGCAACCCATGTCTGACAATGCCCATGCCAGCATTACATATTATTTTATTTACATGTATTAAAACTTCCCAGCAATTTGGCTTATTTAATGCAGACTTTTAGTGTGAATATAAGGACATGTTGTATAATGAATGTTGTTACTGTCAGTGTTTCCGATCTAGATCTGAACATAGCTCCTTCAGTTACAGATAGTTATTTCTTTCACTGCTTCTTATACAGAGATCTCATCTCATCATGTTCCTCTTGTATCTTGCGGTGTCGAAGTAAAGTATAAACTTCGTAAGATTTTATATACATTTATATACATTTCCTGGAAATTATGACAAAATAAGGCTGGGAGTACGACAGGGATGTGTTTTATCACCGGATCTCTTCTCCCTCTATAGCGAAGTAATAATGACAGAGATCAAAGAGAAGGCAGGAATAATATTCGAAGGTTATAATATAAACAATATTTGCTATGCAGATGACACAGTATTGGTGGCGGATAATGCAAAAGATCTACAACAATTGTTGGACATTGTAATAATAGAGAGTGCAAAGAAAGGACTCTCCTTGAATATCAAGAAAATAGTAACAATGGTGATATCAAAGAAAAAGGCGACACCCAAATGTGAAATAGAGATAGAAGGGAAAATTCTTCACCAAGTGGATAGTTTTAAATACCTAGGGGTACTTATAACATCAGATGGAAGATGCACAACAGAGAATAAGAGCAGAAAAGAGTAAGCAAAGGCTGCATTTCAGAAAATGAAGACTATCATATGCAATAAGTCACTATCATTGAATGTAAGAAAGAGAGTGCTGAAGTGCTATATAGAACCTGTTTTGCTATATGGATGTGAATCTTGGAATGTTCATGAACAAATTAGGAAGAACTTGGAAGCAATAGACATGTGATTCCTGAGACGAATGTTGTGAATTCCTTGGACTTCCAAAGTAACTAACAACGACTGCCTGAAAGAGGCTAATGAAACTAGAACCCCCTCTGCCGTGTGTCCACTGTGACAAAGAAGAGGGGCTTGTGTGTTCCAATGACCCCAAGAGCTCTACCGACGGTAGCACAGCTACTGGTAGGGTCACCCATGTCGGACAGGTCAAGGGAGAGGAACCAGACAAAGAGACACACAAACCTGCTGCCTTGTAGGTAGACTGGGGATAGTCAAAGGCTAGGGAAAGCACCCCGAAAAATGCTTGTTGTAATCAGATGTACTGAGCCACAGGCTTGACAAAGCAGTACAACTTAACTTAATCAATTCATGATGCCACAGATGAAAATTAATCGTTATGGTGCTAATCCCGTGAAGTCCCATCAGGCGGTGATAGTGCCGGGCCCCCTGCCTCAAGGGGGTCCACCCATGACTACTGGTGGTCACTTTCCCCTGTGCTGTGGAGTCAAGGCACAGAGGAGTAGGTTAAGAGCTATTGACCAAACACCCCGGACACTCAACATACTTCAGTGGAATGCCGAAGGAGTTTATAACAAGAAAGTCTCCCTAACAAAGCGTCTTCATAAAGATAGAATAGATGTGGCATGCATTCAAGAGACACACCTCAACGCCAATCGCAAATTTTCAGTCAGAGTATATCAGGCCACACGTTTCGACCGCGAAGGACACAAAGGAGGAGTTCTAATACTTACACGAAATACAACACCTTGCAGCGAAGTATCTGTGATCTCTGACAACCAAACGGAAATGATAGGTGTTAATATAATGATAAAGGACGTAAAAATCTTCTTCTTTGCGTTCATTTGGAGTGTTTTTTCAGATGTGATTGCTGTGTCCAGACTGGTCTGCAGTCGGTATCCACTCAGCGAGTTTTCGGTTTGGACATGTGCTTGTCGTTGTACCCGTCAGAACTGTTCCAGACACGTCAGACATTCGGAAAACTACCTAGTCAGAGCTGTTCCGAACAAGAGCGGCATTCGGAAACTAGGTAGCTGTTCCTAGCACGAGGGAAGACTAGTTAGAGCTTTTCCGGTCACGAAAGACATTTCACTCGGACGTAATTGCGTAGTGCCATTTTTATTTTGCCGCCCGTAGGCTAGCACTTCCATCTTCGACGGGCATTTTTAATGAGGTTAGCCTTCCTCGGGTTTCGAGACAAGTTATACTCTTATTTCGACTTACACATAGCAAGCTTTTGCTTCGGGCTGCCACATAATGGATTCGCAAGCCAAGTGTTCCATTTCGTGTCAACGAGACAATTTTCCACCTTTGACTACACTCACTCCATGAGTACGGTTACAGACTTTCATCGGAACGTGCGACCGAGGTGTTTTTCCACCTTTAGTACTCGCTCACGAGGTAGGCTACATGTGCTGCCGGCTCAGCACCTTACCTCCATGCGTATGTGGGCGAGAAATGGCCAGGCCCTCTCATCCAGGGATCCCTCATATCTCCCAGCTAAGAGCCATCAAACGAGTATCTGCACCAAGCATGTAGCATGCTCAGCACCTCACCCCAATTTTGATGTAGGTATGTGTCGGCCAGGCTCTCACATCCGAGGGTTTATGGCTTAGAGACAGAGACATTCAGCCATACCTCTCAGCTGAGAGCCTTAGAGGTTGTGTCTGGACTGAGATTATTGGCATCGTTCGCCTGATTTAAACTGCTATACTCAGTCTACCTGCAGAGCAGCAGGTTGTGTCTCTCTTAGTCTGGTCCCTATCCCAAGAGCTGTCCAATATGTAGTTAATATCCATCAGCATAGCGCTTGGAGTCAGTGGAACACTCAAGCTCCCCCACCACGGCAAGATGGAGACACATCAGGGGAGGGACGTGAAAATAAGAATTTACAATCTGTACAGCTCAGTAGATAAGAACCTTACACTCTCAAACATGAAAATAACTGACACAAACTGCATTATTGTCGGAGACTTTAATAGCCATTCAGAAATATGGGGATACCCAGATACTGACAAAAGAGGAGATGAAGTGGAGGACTGGGAAATAGACTCAAATCTCCATCTACTTAACAAAGCGGATGACACACGGAGCTTCTACTCCAGAAGATGGTTTACCACTTCTACTCCAGACTCATACTCGAGGAGCGGCTGGCAGAGTGGCTAGAACACCAGACTCTCATTCGGGAGATGCAGGTTCGATTCCTTGGTAAGGTGTGGGATTTTTTTCTGTCGGGGGGCAAAAAGAAAATCCTAACCTGCACAGTTCGCGGCGACTGCACTAGTCAGGCGGCCTTAATTCCTCAGGCTCAAAGACCCCTCTGTCATACACTGCAAGGTACTATATTGGCAGTAAATGACAGTTTTCACAATAAATGACTCCAGACTTAGCTTTCTGCACAGGAGACATCCTCCACAAAATCAATCACCATGTGCTTTACCAATTAGCAGGTAGTGACCAAAGACCAATCAAGTTTGTAATGAATATGGAGTATGTTCCACAGGAGCAAAATCTTTTGCCCCGCTGGAATTACAAAATGGACAAATATTGTGAAAACATAAATACACGATAAGGCAACACGAAGCAAATGGTGGAAAGTCTAAACAGAGCAATAATACAGGCGGAGTCTACATACACTGAGTCTATACCAAGAGGAGCGAGGAAAAATTGCAAACCATACTGGACTGAAGAACTACAAATTTTGGAGGACAAAGTTGAAGATCCCAGGAAAACAGCAGAGAGACAACAAACAACTGAAGCGAACATCTCTCTCAAAGCCATCTCTGCAAAATATAAAAGAACAGTAAATCAAACAACAAGAGATTGTTGGAGGGAAAAAACAGAAAACCTGAACTTTGACAGGGATGGAAACAAACTATGGAAACTAGTGAAAGCCCTAAACAATAAAGGACCTAGAAACAAACAAATAACATTTAATCAAGGAAATGCCTTGCTTACAGGGAAAGGCTACAAATATACTAATGGAACACTATGCCAGTGAAAACCACATTGATATTACAATCGAACAGAAGAAAGCAATCAAAGATAAACAGATACATCATAGTAATACACAGACAGCAGCAGAATATATGATGGCAAATCTAACAATGGAAGAAATGGAACAGGCAATAAATACCCTAAAAAAAAGTCCCAAGGAAAGGAAAAGACCTGGAAGAACCAAATGGCTATCGACCTATCAGTCTTCTTAGGTGTGTAGGAAAATTAATGGAACATATTATCAATGGCATGCTAACATGGCATCTGGAAGAAAACCAACTCTTAACACCACACCAAGCAGGATTAAGAAATTACAGATCCACTAAAGATCAAATAACCTTATATAGCTCAGGAAATAGAGGATACCTTCCAAGAGAAAAAGCACACACTGGATAGATTTAGAAAAAGCATTTGATAAAGTATGGAAGGAAGGACTGAAAGTAAAACTGCAAAAAATGCATGTTTGTGGGAAAATGTACAAATGGATCAGCCACTCCTTGAGAACAGAACTGCCAGGACAAAAGTACAAGGACAAACCAGCAAAATGATGCTGTTGGAGTAAGGCGTCCCCCAAGGAGGAGTTCTTTCACCAACATTATTCCTAGCATATATAAATGACATCAGCAGCATATATAAATGACATAAATTATATAAATGAGCCTAATGATATCACGGAAAATTTTCCAGCCAGAGTACACACATCCTCCTTTGCAGATGACCTAGCCATATGGACATCTGAAGAATATATTAGCACAGCTAACAGCAAGCCTTATTAGCGCTAGACGACTGGTCAAAATCATGGCTAGTGAAGATAAGTGAGGAGAAAACAACATGCGCAGTGTTCTCCCTCTCAAATAAAACTCAGCAACTTAAGCTGGTATTGAATGGAAAAAATATTGTGCCATGAAGAAAATCCAAACTATCTAGGAGTCACCTTTGATCGTCGCTTGACATGGAAGACACAAGTTGAGAACAATCGAACAAGAGCAAGGCAAAGAATGGCAATCATGAAAAAGCTTGCTGGTACAACGTGGGGAGCAGATGAGAAAGTTCTCAAGAAGTTATATACTGGACAGGTTAGGCCAGTACTGGAATATGGCATTGCAGCTTGGGCAACAGCAACTAAGTCAAACTAAAACAAAATAAGTAGAGTCCAAAATCAAGGAATGCGAATAATAACTGGAAGACTGAAGACAACGCCTCTTAATGAACTAGAAAAGATCACTTGTTTACAACCAATGCAAGATAGAAGATATAGTAGAGCCCAGCAACAAGTAGAAAAATTTAGAAGACTGAAGCGTAGCAACTTGTAGAAACTGCAAAACGAAAGATTAGGGCAGATCCTATACTTAACATATCAACAGTCACACCCATTTACAATGCACACAAGTTTCCAGCTTGGAGACAGCAGCAACTGCCTGAGATGATAGAAAACATTCCTGGTATTGAGAAAAAGAACACTCAGAATGAAACAGAAAGAAGAAAAATCGCCCTAAACTACATAAAAGAATATTACCCGAGCAGCAATTGGACCCATGCATATACAAACGGATCAGCCAAAAATTCAGTAGAAAATGGAGGAGGAGGAATTCTCCTAAATTTAAAAAATGAAGTGAAAAAAACACAGTGAGTGGCAACTGGACAATTTTCAAATAACTTCAAAGCAGAGATAGAAGCTTTGAAAACTGCAGTAGAAATGCCCTTGATGGAGGAAAATAAAGAGAAGCAAATAGCTATCTTCACAGATGCAAAGTCAGCTGTCTCAATACTGAAGAGCAATAACACCACAGAACTAGCTGACCTAAGAGCAGCACTCTATGGACTATGTCAGAAATCCAAAAAAGTTGTAATACAGTGGATCCCATCACATTGCAGTATACCTGGAAATGAAGAGGCTGACAGACAGGCAAAAGAGGGCGGATGACTACCTCAGCCTGAAATAGACATTACCTACAATGAGGCAAAGAGGTTTATAAAAAGCACTTATAGAATCAAATGGGAATCGGGGCATCCAGGCCACCAGAAAGATGATGCATATTACAAACTCGAATTGAAGAGAACAAGTAGCAATCCTCAGACTCCGCACAGGACATAACAGGCTGAAATACCACTTGTTCAATAAACTAAAGATAGGAGATATCGATGAATGTAATTGTGGAACTGGTAAAATGACAGCTAAACATTTGCTGCAAGAGTGCCCAATATATGTAGAACAGAGAAAGATATTTTGGCCCCACCTGCTTCATTTGAGAACAAGCTTTATGGAGATATCAACAAGCTCAAGTTGACTGCAGCTTACTTTAACTACATTCAGGTTGACATCTAAAGGTGCATAAAGAAGTACTTAGACTGCCACACCTCATACCTCAGGTATGTCAGTAACAAAAGCGACCCAGAGGCATGAAATGGAATATTGCTTGGCTAGCAAATCCATTACGTGGAAAGTCCAAATCAAAAGCTCATTGTGTGGTGTCATCAGAGATGGAAAAAGCGTCCCAATGGCATGAAATGGAATATTGCTTAGATAGCAAATCCATTACTTGGACATTCGGAATCGAAAGCTCATTATGTGGGCGTCATCAAAGGTGCAAAAAGTGTCCTAGTGGCACGAAATGGAATATTGCTTGGATAGTAAATCCATTACATGAAAGTCCGAATCGAAAGCTCACTGTGTGGATGTTATCTGCAGACTGCATTCTTCTGGTTTCCGGAGGAACATCCTGTGGTGAACGGAGGACCCAATATATGGAAGTGAGGCTAAGCAGCCATGTGCAGGACGTGACGATTCCTTGGGTGAGCCCAGTACCTGAGCGCTATGTGTCGGATCTGCAATAATGGAAGCCTCCTTGGATGGCGGGGAATGCCCATGGTCTGCCCCTGCCTTCCTTTGAGGGCTGACAGTTATGTCTTTGGTTGTTCTAAATGGGCCAGCTGGGATAGGGGAATAACACAACAGTGAGAGTCAAGCGTCTTACGAAACCCCCGGGAAGGTTAACCCGGTCAAAAAATGCCTGCTGAAGTCAGATGTGTCAGCCTAACGGCGCAAGAATGCAGCTCTGCTGTAAACAGGCACAACACAATCATGTCCGAAAAAAAAAAAAAAACGGATGAACGCAGAAGAAGAAGAAGAATTTTAAAATTGGTACTACTGTATGAAACACAGCTGCGCAAGATTCGGCAGCGGATCACGTCGCGCTGGTTACTTAAGGAGGTATGTGAGCGAGTTGTTCAGAAAGCAGTGGCAAACTACTGAAAGTAAAACTTGTCAAGACATCAACAGCAGCTGAAAAATGCTAGTGTTGACTGCAATGTCTTGTAAAGGATATGCAAAAAATAAAAAAAAAAAAAAAAAAACCCACTGTATGGGTCAGAAACAATTAGCATAGCAGACACAATTAATTATGAGGAAGCTGCAGAGATGTAGTTTTACAGAAGAATGATGAGAACACCATGGATGGATGGAAAGAGCAATGAAGCCATCTTGAAACAAATTAACTCGCACAGAACTGGTTAGTCACATCAGAATAAGACAGTCCACATTCTTTGGGCATGTCATGAGAAATGGACACTTGGAGTATGTCACCACAATGGGAAAATTGGAGGGGATGAGAGTCAGGGGGAGACCAAGAGAAAAGATGGTTGACAGTCTGACATCGTGGCGTGGGTGACATCAACATCAGAAATGGACACTTGGAGTATGTCATGACAATGGGAAAATTGGAGGGGATGAGAGGCAGGGGGAGACCAAGAGAAAAGATGTTTGACAGTCTAACATCATGGCGTGGGAGACATCAACATCAGAAATGGACACTTGGAGTATGTCATGACAATGGGAAAATTGGAGTGGATGAGAGGCAGGGGGAGACCAAGAGAAAAGATGTTTGACAGTCTGATATCATGGCGTGGGTGACATCAACATCAGAAATGGACACTTGGAGTATGTCATGACAATGGGAAAATTGGAGGGGAGGAGAGGCAGGGGGAGACCAAGAGAGAAGATGTTTGACAGTCTGATATCGTAGCGTGGGTGACAACATCAGAAATGGACACTTGGAGTATGTCATGACAATGGGAAAATTGGAGGGGATGAGAGGCAGGGGGAGACCAAGAGAGAAGATGTTTGACAGTCTGATATCGTAGCGTGGGTGACATCAACATCAGAAATGGACACTTGGAGTATGTCATGACAATGGGAAAATTGGAGGGGAGGAGAGGCAGGGGGAGACCAAGAGAGAAGATGTTTGACAGTCTGATATCGTAACGTGGGTCCCCTCTGCCGTGCGTCCACCTTGACGAGGTAGAGGGGCTTCCGCGTTCCAATGACCCCAAGAGCTATGCCGACGGTAGCACAGCTACTGGTAGGGTCACCCATGTCGGACAGGTCAAGGGAGAGGGACCAGACAAAGTGACGCACAAACCTGCTGCCTTGTAGGTAGACTGGGGACAGTCAAAGGCTAGGGAAAGCACCCCAAAATATGCTTGTCGAAATCGGATGTACTGAGCCACAGGCTTGACAAAGCAGTGCAACGTAACTTTATCATTTCATGATGCCACAGATGAAAATTAATCGTTATGGTGCTAATCCCGTGAAGTCCCATCAGGCGGTGATAGTGCCGGGCCCCCTGCCTCGAGGGGGTCCACCCATGACTACTGGTGGTCACCTTCCCCTGTGCTGTGGAGTCAAGGCACAGAGGAGTAGGTTAAGAGCTATTGACCAAATACCAAGGACACTCAACATACTACAGTGGAATGCCGAAGGAGTTTATAACAAGAAAGAATCCCTAACACAGCGTCTTCATAAAGATAGAATAGATGTGGCATGCATTCAAGAGACACACCTCAACGCCAAGCACAAATTTTCAGTCAGGGGATATCAGGCCACACGTTTCGACCGCGAAGGACATAAAGGAGGAGTTCTAATACTTACACGAAATACAATACCTTGCAGCGAAGTATCTGTGATCTCTGACAACCAAACAGAAATTATAGGTGTTGATATAATGATAAAGGACGTGAAAATAAGAATTTACAATCTTTATAGCCCAGCAGATAAGGATCTTACACTCTCAAACATGAAAATAACTGACACAAATTGCATTATTGTCGGAGACTTTAATAGCCGTTCAGAAAGATGGGGATACCCAGATACTGACAAAAGAGGAGATGAAGTGGAGGACTGGGAAATAGACTCAAATCTCCATCTACTCAACAAAGCGGATGACACACCGAGCTTCTACTCCAGAAGATGGATTACCACTTCTACTCCAGACTTAGCTTTCTGCACAGGAGACATCCTCCACAAAATCGATCGCCATGTGCTGGACCAATTAGCAGGTAGTGACCACAGACCAATCAAGCTTGTAATGAATATGGAGTATGTTCCACAGGAGCAAAAGCCCTTGCCCCGCTGGAATTACAAACGAGCAGATTGGGACAGATTTGCCACACTAACAGACAAATATTGTGAAAACATAAATACACGATATGGCAACATGAAGCAAATGGTGGAAAGTCTAAACAGAGCAATAATACAGGCAACCACTGAGTCCATTCCAAGAGGAGCGAGGAAAAATTACAAACCATACTGGACTGAAGAACTACAAAGTTTGGAGGACAAAGTTGAAGATGCCAGGAAGACAGCAGAGAGAGAACAAACAATTGAAGCGAATACCTCTCTCAAAGCCATCTCAGCAAAATATAAAAGAACAGTAAATCAAACAACAAGAGATCGTTGGAGGGAAAAAACAGAAAACCTGAATTTTGACAGGGATGGAAACAAACTATGGAAACTAGTGAAAGCCATGAACAATGAAGGATCTAGAAACAAACAAATAACAATTAAACAAGGAAATGCCTTGCTTACAGGAAAAAAGGCTGCAAATGCACTAATGGAACACTATGCCAATGCAAACCACATTGATATTACAACTGAACAGAAGAAAGCAATCAAAGACAAACAGATACATCATAGAAATACAGAGACAGCAGCAGAATATATGATGGCAAATCTAACAATGGAAGAAATGGAACAGGCAATGAATACCCTAAAAAAGAAGAAATCACCAGGAAAGGATGGAATCACAAATGAAATGCTAATAGGACTAGGCACCAAGGCAAAGAAGAAACTACTAGCAGTCCTAAATAACAGCTGGAAGAGAGGAATAGTCCCACAGGCATGGAAGGAAGCTATACTAATACCAGTCCCAAAGAAAGGAAAAGACCTGGAAGAACCAAATGGCTATCGACCTATCAGTCTACTTAGCTGTGTAGGAAAATTAATGGAACGCATTATCAATGGCAGGCTAACATGGCATCTGGAAGAAAACAAACTCTTAACACCACACCAAGCAGGATTCAGAAAGTACAGATCCACTGAAGATCAAATAACCTATATAGCTCAGGAAATAGAGGATGCCTTCCAAGAGAAAAAGCACACACTAGCAGTCTGGATAGATTTAGAAAAAGCATTTGATAAAGTATGGAAGGAAGGACTGAAAGTAAAACTGCAAAACATGCATGTTTGTGGAAAAATGTATAAATGGATCAGCCACTACCTTGAGAACAGAACTGCCAGGACAAAAGTACAAGGACAAACAAGCAAAATGATGCTGCTGGAGCAAGGTGTCCCCCAAGGAGGAGTTCTTTCACAAACATTATTCCTAGCATATATAAATGACATCACAGAAAATTTTCCAGCCAGAGTACACACATCCTCCTTTGCAGATGACCTAGCCATATGGACATCTGAAGAATATATTAGCACAGCTAACAGCAGAATACAGCAAGCCTTATTAGCGCTAGAGGACTGGTCAAAATCATGGCTAGTGAAGATAAGTGAGGAGAAAACAACATGCACAGTGTTCTCCCTCTCAAATAAAACTCAGCAACCTAAGCTGGTATTGAATGGAAAAATATTGCGCCATGAAGAAAATCCAAACTATCTAGGAGTTACCTTTGATCGTCGCCTGACATGGAAGACACAGGTTGAGAAAAATCGAACAAGAGCAAGGCAAAGAATGGCAATCATGAAAAAGCTTGCTGGTACAACGTGGGGAGCAGATGAGAAAGTTCTCAAGAAGTTATATACTGGACGGGTGAGGCCAGTACTGGAATATGGCATTGCAGCTTGGGCAACAGCAGCTAAGTCAAACTTTAACAAAATAAGTAGAGTCCAAAACCAAGGAATGCGAATCATAACTGGAAGCCTGAAGACAACGCCTATTAATGAACTAGAAAAGATCACTTGTTTACAACCAATGCAGGATAGAAGAGATAGCAGAGATCAGCAACAAGCAGAAAAATTTAGAAGATTGACAGACCACCCTATGTACAACAGATTTAATAGTTTTGGAAAGGGAAGACTGAAGCGTAGCAACTTTGTAGAAACTGCAAAACGAAGGATTAGGGCAGATCCTATTTTTAACATATCAACAGTCAAGCCCATACACAATGCACACAAGTTCCCAGCTTGGCGACAGCAGCAACTGCCTGAGATGATAGAAAACATTCCTGGTATTGAGAAAAAGAACACTCAGCATGAAACCGAAAGAAGAGAAATAACCCTAAACTACATAAAAGAACATTACCCAAGCAGGAATTGGACCCATGCATATACAGATGGATCAGCCAAAAATTCAATAGAGAATGGAGGAGGAGGAAGTTCTCCTAAATTTAAAAAATGGAGTGAAAAAAACACATTCAATGGCAACTGGAAAATTTTCAAGTAACTTCAAAGCGGAGGTAGAGGCTCTGAAAACTGCAGCAGAAATGCTCCTGATGGAGGAAAATAAAGAGAAGCAAATAGCTATCTTCACAGATGCAAAGTCAGCTGTCTCAATACTGAAGAGCAATAACAGCACAGAACTAACTGACCTAAGAGCAGCACTCCATGGTCTATGCCAGAAATCCAAAAAAGTTGTAATACAGTGGATCCCATCACATTGCAGTATACCTGGAAACGAAGAGGCTGACAGACTGGCAAAAGAGGGCGGACGACTACCACAGCCTGACATAGACATAACCTATAATGAGGCAAAGAGGTTGATAAAAAGCACTTATAGAACCAAATGGGAATCAGAGCATCCAGGCCATCAGAAGGATGATGCATATTACAAACTCGACCGAAGAGAACAAGTAGCAATCTTCAGACTCCGCACAGGACATAACAGGCTGAAATACCACTTGTTCAATAAACTAAAGATAGGAGATACCGATGAATGTAATTGTAGAACTGGAAAAATGACAGCAAAACATTTGCTGCAGGATTGCCCAACGTATGCAGAACAGAGAAAGATATTTTGGCCCACACCTGCTTCATTTGAGGACAAGCTCTATGGAGATATCAACAAGCTCAAGTTGACCGCAGCTTACTTTAACTATATACAGGTTGACATTTAAAGGTGCATGAAGACCCAGAGGCATGAAATGGAATATTGCTTGGATAGCAAATCCATTATGTGGAAAGTCCAAATCGAAAGCTCGCTGTGTGGGCTTCATAAAAGGTGGAAAAGTGTCCTAGTGGCACGAAATGGAATATTGCTTGGATAGCAAATCCATTACGTGGAAAGTCCGAATCAAAAGCCCATTGTGTGGGCTCCATAAAAGGTGGAAAAGTGTCCTAGTGGCATGAAATGGAATATTGCTTGGATAGCAAATCCATTACGTGGAAAGTCCGAATCAAAAGCCCACTGTGTGGGCTTCATAAAAGGTGGAAAAGTGTCCTAGTGGCACGAAATGGAATATTGCTTGGATAGCAAATCCATTACGTGGAAAGTCCGAATCAAAAGCCCACTGTGTGGGCTTCATAAAAGGTGGAAAAGTGTCCTAGTGGCACGAAATGGAATATTGCTTGGATAGCAAATCCATTACATGGAAAGTCCGAATCGAAAGCTCACTGTGTGGATGTCATCTGCAGACTGCATACTTCTGGTTTCCGGAAGAACAGCCTATGGTGAACGGAAGGCCCAATATACGGAAGTGAGGCTAAACAGCCATGTGCAGGACGTGACGATTCCTTGGGTGAGCCCAGTACCAGAGCGCTATGTATCGGCTCTGCAAGTATGGAAGCCTCCTTGGATGGCGGGGAATGCCCATGGTCTGCCCCTGCCTTCCCTTGAGGGCTGACCAGGATCTTTGGCTGTTCTATATGGACCAGCTGGGATGGGGGATAACACCACAACAGTGAGAGTCAAACGTCCTAAGAAACCCCCGGGAAGGTTAACCCGGTCAACAAATGCCCGCAGAAGTCGGATGTGTCGGCCTAACGGCGCAAGAACGCAGCTCTGCTGTAAACAGGCACAACGCAATCACATCCGGAAAAAAAACTCCGGATGAACGAAGAAGAAGAAGAAGAAGAAGTAACGTGGGTGACATCAACATCAGAAATGGACACTTGGAGTATGTCATCACAATGGGAAAATTGGAGGGGATGAGAGGCAGGGGGAGACCAAGAGAGAAGATGTTTGACAGTCTGACATCATGGCGTGGGTGACATCAGAAATAATTGGCAGGTCATGAGACACAGGGCAGTGGATGCATGATCATGAACGGCTCAATGCATGGACTGTAAGCAGAAGATATTTGCATGCAAAAAAATATTTGCATCAAATACAAATACTTATATACAATAATTACAACAGGGTGTTCATATGGTCTCTTGACTTTGTTTTACATTGTTGTTAAAGTCCCTTTTTTATTTATGTTTCTAGTTGTCTTAATGTTATACAACAGTCAGGTTGTATTACATTTCTCTGGCTAATATTTAAGAAAAGAATACTGATAACATCATCACAAACAAGAACAAATTAGGCAAGTACCCGAACGCGCCGGACGGCATACTTGTGTCCACTCAACACACACACTGGACACTGAGGGTTGCGGATATCCCAAGATTTGATGAGGCCATCAGCACTTCCAGAAAACAACACATTCTGCAATGAAGAAAGAATGTAAATATGGGATTAATATCAGTAAAACCTGCCATACAGCAGGTCATCTCTTGTTTATAACTGTGCAAATTCTGGCATGTTCTCACCATGTTTACTTTGTTTGCTGGTGTTGTGCCATAGTCTCTGAACACCCTTCAATGCTATGTATGACCAGTCCACTTGTCTTATCAACAACCCTCATTGTTGTTAATTGTAGAGCAAAGATATTAACAATTTGTCACATTTTCTATTTCTTTATTGTTAACTGTAGTTTTGGGTTGATCTTTATGAGATCGGTTAAAAAAAGTATCAGATTGTAATTTTTACAGTAGGAAAAAAATGAAAGCGTCTTGCATTGGAAATGTGTAGAGGGGAATTTCTGAGCGCACGTGTGCATTGTTCCCCCACCTGCAGAGAGCATCAGCCTCTGGCAGTCAGTGTGTGAATGAGTGAGTGTGGTCGATGCCCATCAGTTTTACTTGCCTCAAAATGACAGAATGACTTTATATTAGTAGTGTAACAGATTTTGCCAAAACCTGGCCATCTCCAGCTGGAAACCATTTGGAAGATTCAACGGGCATTCTGCTATGATGCCATGAGCATCACATGGATTAAAGAGTGGCACAATCACTTCCAAGATGGCCACACATTGGTGGAGAGCAGACCTTGTTCTGGTCAACCTCAACAAACCAAAGTGACTAGGTCATTGGCCAAGTGCAGACTTTCATCATGCAGAACCAGCATGTCACCAGCAGAGAACCTGATAATGAGTTGGGAAGAATGGCTATGCGGAGAGTTCACAAAATTCACGCTGAAGCTTTTAATGATGGAGCAGAAGCAATTGTGTCTGGAAGTCTCACAGGACATGCTGGACTGTACAAACGATGATCCTGACTTCCTGAATACTGTCATAGCAGATGTGATCATTGTTATGGGTTGTGAGTTTATGTATATGACTCAGAAACCAAGATGGAGATATTCATTTTCTCCATCATGTTTATGCACCACAAAGCCAAACTATTACCTAAGAGTACTACCTGGAGGTCATCCATCACCTTCATGATGCTTGCAATACAAATGACAGAACAAACCTCCAGGTAGCAGTAACTTGGTAGCTCCATCGTGACAACGCAACCGCTTATTCTTCACATCTGATTTAAACTTTCAGGCCCAAACTCAATATTCCTCTGGTTCGTCAGGCTCTCTACTTTCCTGACATGGCTCCCGGCAATTTTTGGCTGTTTCTCAAGCTGAAAGGGACCTAATTTGAATCACGAAAAAACATTATGTGAAACATGGCAGCCATGCTGTACTCCATTCCTAAAAAGGCCTTCTTGAAATACTTCCAAAAATAGTGGGATAGTGTACAGTCTCAATGACAGTGTTTTGAAAAGGATTAGGTTCAAAACTTCACACACATATGACAGTATCTACTATGGGACTACCTTTGAGTTCACTTGTGAAAAAACAAACTGTTTTATATGTTCTGAATATTTGTACTACTTACTTGGTCATATTTAGACCAGTCACATGTCAGAACCTCTCCTTCATGAGCAGGTATAACAGCAGCACTGCTGTCTGGCTTCCTGCTGTCCCATAACCTGACTGTCTGGTCACCTGGAACATGACAGTAACAATAAACACACCTGATCACCTGCAACATGACAGTAACAATAAACACACCTGATCACCTGCAACATGACATTAACAATAAACACACCTGATAACCTGCAACATGACAGTAGTAACAAACACGCCAAATCATTTGTAAAATGACGGTACTTGCAACATTAAATTACCTGCAACATGATAGAAATAAAAAACACACTACAGGTCGTGGTCGAATGAGTAAGAACGCGTGTTCTTAAACATCCGGTGGGCTGATGCCGAGGTTAGCGGTTCGACCCCTACACTGGACAGCTGGACTAAAATGTCGACCTGTCTTACTTGATTTGGGGACATAAATTACAAGTACAAGGGTAAGTTAATAAGTAAGTCACAAACGGCTGTAGAAAAATAACTAAATACGATAACAACTTGAAACCAGGTTATTTTTATACATACATACATATTGTCCCTTTATTTCTCAACATAATTTCCACCAACATTAATGCACTTATCCCATTGTTTTATCAGGCCTCCCAAACTGGATGCATAGAACTGCGTGCTCTGATTTCTAAACCATGTTTTCACTTCACATTCAACTTCGACGTCACTCGCGAAATGACTCCTGCCAAGGTGGATTTTCAGTGGACTTAGCCCCTAGCTATTTCCCGTAAAGTGGTGCTTAGCTGGGTAGAAAAAGTTACGAGGGTGAGTCAATAAGTAAGTCACACAGTTCTGTGGGGTGGCAGGTAAATGAAAACAAAGCACACAGTTCTATGCAGCTGGTTTGGGAGGACTGATAAAACGATGGTATAAATGCATCAATGTTGGTGGAAATTATGTTGAGAAATAAAGGGACAATGTATGTATAAAAATAAACTGGTTTCAAGTTGTTATCATAGTTAGTTATTTAGTTATTTTTCTACAGCCATTTGTGACTTACTTATTAATTTACCCCCGTACTCTGAAGTCAGAGTGGGTTCGCCTGTTGGCGAAGGATACTGTTAATAGGGAAAGCTAATCCACACACAAAATTCAGTCCATCACTACTATAAATAATGTGTATGGACTACGCTTGAGTTCAAAGTGAGCAAACGAAAAAAAACAAAACATACTTGATTACCTGCAACGTTAAAGTAATAATAAACACACTTGATTACCTGCTACGTTAAAGTAATAATAAACACACTTGATTGATTGATTGATTGATTGATCTAGGAACCGACATCACAGCATTCGGGACATTCCCATAAGCGCTACGTCCCCATCCTCAGCAACCAGCGAAGAGTTCCAACACTAATAGTTCCAGTAGCAATCTGATTATATGTCCGTCTCGCCTTTCCTCTGAGCGTCGAGCGTCGGCCAGATCCCCTCGTCACTCCTCGCTGCCTCATTCTAACCAGACTATGGTGATCCATTTGCTCCTCCGAGGTGTACACGTGCTCCCACAAGGCCGCAACCACATCTCCCTTGTCATGCATCAATACTCCACCAAGTTCTGCCGAGCCAGCCAATCTGTCTGCCTATTCATTCCCCAGCACACCGGCATGCCCAGGAGAAAAGATCCAGGTGGTGCTTGCTACCCGTGACCTCCGAAGTGAAGCAAGCCACTCTGTACGAAGCTTGCCTGTTCTCACCCTTCTCAGCATGCTTTCTGAGTCAGTTACAATCACAATATGTGTATGTATCGTGTTTTCTATCCAGCGGAAAGCTGCACTGACCGCCTCCACCTCCATTCTTAAGCTAGATGTAGTGTCATCATACGCTAGGCTCTCCTGCACCAAATGCCGACCATTAGTTTTTGCCAAGAACCCCCAAGCACTTCTCCTACCTCTCAACACCGACCCATCCGTGTAGGTAATCACATCACCCGGGCGAGAATTTTCCTGAATTAATTGATTAATTAATTAAAACACACTTGATTACCTGCAACGTTAAAGTAATAATAAACACACTTGATTACCTGCAACGTTAAAGTAATAATAAACACACTTGATTACCTGTAACGTTAAAGTAATAATAAACATACTTGATTACCAGCAACATGACAGAAGTGATAAACACACTTGATTACCAGCAACATGACAGAAGTGATAAACACACTTGATTACCAGCAACATGACAGAAGTGATAAACACACTTGATTACCAGCAACATGACAGAAGTGATAAACACACTTGATTACCAGCAACATGACAGAAGTGATAAACACACTTGATTACCAGCAACATGACAGAAGTGATAAACACACTTGATTACCAGCAACATGACAGAAGTGATAAACACACCTGCAACATTAAAATACAATAATAAACCCATCTGACCCTAGGGGGTCTCTGTGACAAACTGGTTAAGCCGTTTGCCTCATGATCTGAAGGTTGTAGTTTTGTTCCAAAACTTCGTCATTCTGTTCATGGGTGCATTCCTCAGAGACTCCTGAGAGTCATTGCTCTAGCTATGGAGTTTACGCTGTCTGTGATGCTTTCAGCAGGATGCTATGTGGAAACAGATTGAGTCATATGGGATAAAAACTGCTGCAATCATGTACTTCCTTACGTCTTTAAACACCTGATCACCTGTAATACAACGGTTATAATAAACACATCTAATGGCACACATCTACATGCCAACTTGAAAGTCACAAATAAAACATTATATTTTGACATACATGTGACCTACATCACCTGAAGCAGAAGCAAAGCAGCCTGGTATATGGGGAGACCAGCATGCATTGTAGACTATGTAGTCATGGCCTGTGTACGTGGCCAGAGACTGGCTGTTATTGATGTCCCACTGTGGACAAATAAAGGATACTGGATATCTACTTGTGCGTAGATTTTCTCACTTGTACAAAGTACAAACACTCAACATGATGGTGAACATTTGCAATTGACTCACCAATATAAGAAACAACAAAAGAAGGGACAAAAAGAAATGCTCTGCAAAACCCCTTTCATTAGAAATACAGTTGAACCTATTAGCTTAACAGCGGGGAAAGAATGCTGACTTATTTGTTTGTTCTATACTGCTCTTGCCATCTTTATTGTCAGTGTCACTCTTGTGTTTCTGTATACGTGCCATGTCATGTACACTCTGACACCTGCCTTTACATACTCCATTAATATGTTTACATTTTCCGAATTCATGCAAGGACGAGAAGTCAACATTTTAGTCTAAATGACTGATGTAGGGGTTGAACCTGCTACCAAGACATCAGAGAGCCAGTTACGAAAACTGCCTTATTGATTGGTCTCTCAGAAAGCCAGCTGAGCCACGTGGGTTGTAAAATGTTAGTTTGTTGCATATCCTTTACAGATTGTCGCAGTCAACCCCAGCAGTTTTTGACTGTGATCTCCTGGCAAGTTTATGTTCAGAAGTTTGCCATTGCTTTCTGAACGGCTGGCACCCATGCCATTTATAAAAAAAACCCAACGCAAGGTGGCCTGCTGCCAAATCGCCTGCAGCAGTGTTTCGAACGTGGTATGCGGGATTATGAACTGCCATCCTTAACCCCTTCGCTATGGAGCCTGCCAGGGACTTCATCTAATTTGGTGGAATCAACAATTCTCACCTTTGCCGCCTTTTCATATGTAAAACATATAGGTTGCATATCTTTTACAGGACATCACAGTCAACCCCAAAATTATTTGGCTGTTTGTGATTTCTTGGAAAGTTTACGATCATAGTTTGCTTTCTGAATGAATGGTACTTAAACCATTGCATTAGCAAAGGTGGTCTGCTTCCTAATTGCCTGCAGCTATTTTCAAATGTGGGATTACAAATTATGTCCATAACCCCTTCACCACAGAGCTCAACTCTAGCTCAGAGCAAACAGCAGTGCTGTAGTGGGGCTGTGTCAGTCTAGCTCAGAGCAAACAGCAGTGTTGTAGTGGGGCTGTGTCTGTCTAGCTCAGAGCAAACAGCAGTATTGTAGTGGGGCTCTGTCTAGCTCAGAGCAAACAGCAGTGTTGTAGTGGGGCTCTGTCTGTCTAGCTTAGAGCAAACAGCAGTGTTGTAGTGGGGCTCTGTCCATCTAGCTCAGAGCAAACAGCAGTGTTGTAGTGGGGCAGTGTCTGTCTAGCTCAGAGCAAACAGCAGTGTTGTAGTGGGGATGTGTCTGTCTAGCTTAGAGCAAACAGCAGTGCTGTAATGGGGCTGTGTCTGTCAACTAGAGGATACTTCAAGTGGAATGGCTTTGCAGCACTGAGATATTGTCATCTAGAGGATACCTAAAGTGGAATGGCTTTGCACTACTAAGATATTGTCATCTAGAGGATACCTCAAGTGGAATGGCTTTGCAGCACTGAGATATTGTCATCTAGAGGATACCTAAAGTGGAATGGCTTTACAGCACTGAGATATTGTCATCTTGAGGATACTTCAAGTGGAATGGCTTCGCAGCACTGAGATATTGTCGTCTTGAGGATACTTCAAGTGGAATGGCTTCGCAGCACTGAGGTATTGTCATACAAAACTAACGTCATGATACTTGGGATATGCCCTAAAGTGCTCCATCTCCCTCAGAAGATGCCAAAGAATGTCGATGCTCATCGTTCTACAGACCAGTTGTTTATGCTGTCTCTGCTTCATATTCTACCATGATCCTGCTTGTGCCGAACTGGATACCTGATTCCATCAGTCATAACCCTTGTAGTCACAGGTTTATGGTCCCTCATGCAAAAGATGATCATTTAGAGATGGTATTATGTTTCCCTTGCCCAACCTCAGTGTTCCTCCTGGGGTGCCAACTGACCCTTTCAGTTCCACGTACACCAGCCTGGCCTCAACAGCAAAGCCACTTGAACTCTTGCAGGTGTGATGACCCAGGAAGTGTCAACCACTCAGGCCAGAATTATTCACATTGAACCTACACAGCACCGACTGACAGCCACATTGAACTTACACAGCACCGACTGACAGACAGTTATTGAACCTACACAGCACCGACTGACAGACAGTTATTGAACCTACACAGCACCGACTGACAGACAGTTATTGAACCTACACAGCACCGACTGACAGACAGTTATTGAACCTACACAGCACCGACTGACAGACAGTTATTGAACCTACACAGCACCGACTGACAGACAGTTATTGAACCTACACAGCACCGACTGACAGACAGTTATTGAACCTACACAGCACCGACTGACAGCCAGTTATTGAACCTACACAGCACCGACTGACAGACAGTTATTGAACCTACACAGCACCGACTGACAGACAGTTATTGAACCTACACAGCACCGACTGACAGACAGTTATTGAACCTACACAGCACCGACTGACAGACAGTTATTGAACCTACACAGCACCGACTGACAGCCAGTTATTGAACCTACACAGCACCGACTGACAGCCAGTTATTGAACCTACACAGCACCGACTGACAGACAGTTATTGAACCTACACAGCACCGACTGACAGACAGTTATTGAACCTACACAGCACCGACTGACAGACAGTTATTGAACCTACACAGCACCGACTGACAGCCAGTTATTGAACCTACACAGCACCGACTGACAGACAGTTATTGAACCTACACAGCACCGACTGACAGCCAGTTATTGAACCTACACAGCACCGACTGACAGCCAGTTATTGAACCTACACAGCACCGACTGACAGCCAGTTATTGAACCTACACAGCACCGACTGACAGCCAGTTATTGAACCTACACAGCACCGACTGACAGCCAGTTATTGAACCTACACAGCACCGACTGACAGCCAGTTATTGAACCTACACAGCACCGACTGACAGCCAGTTATTGAACCTACACAGCACCGACTGACAGCCAGTTATTGAACCTACACAGCACCGACTGACAGACAGTTATTGAACCTACACAGCACCGACTGACAGACAGTTATTGAACCTACACAGCACCGACTGACAGACAGTTATTGAACCTACACAGCACCGACTGACAGACAGTTATTGAACCTACACAGCACCGACTGACAGCCAGTTATTGAACCTACACAGCACCGACTGACAGACAGTTATTGAACCTACACAGCACCGACTGACAGACAGTTATTGAACCTACACAGCACCGACTGACAGACAGTTATTGAACCTACACAGCACCGACTGACAGCCAGTTATTGAACCTACACAGCACCGACTGACAGACAGTTATTGAACCTACACAGCACCGACTGACAGACAGTTATTGAACCTACACAGCACCGACTGACAGACAGTTATTGAACCTACACAGCACCGACTGACAGCCAGTTATTGAACCTACACAGCACCGACTGACAGCCAGTTATTGAACCTACACAGCACCGACTGACAGACAGTTATTGAACCTACACAGCACCGACTGACAGCCAGTTATTGAACCTACACAGCACCGACTGACAGACAGTTATTGAACCTACACAGCACCGACTGACAGCCAGTTATTGAACCTACACAGCACCGACTGACAGCCAGTTATTGAACCTACACAGCACCGACTGACAGACAGTTATTGAAACCTACACAGCACCGACTGACAGACAGTTATTGAACCTACACAGCACCGACTGACAGCCAGTTATTGAACCTACACAGCACCGACTGACAGCCAGTTATTGAACCTACACAGCACCGACTGACAGACAGTTATTGAACCTACACAGCACCGACTGACAGCCAGTTATTGAACCTACACAGCACCGACTGACAGACAGTTATTGAACCTACACAGCACCGACTGACAGACAGTTATTGAACCTACACAGCACCGACTGACAGACAGTTATTGAACCTACACAGCACCGACTGACAGACAGTTATTGAACCTACACAGCACCGACTGACAGACAGTTATTGAACCTACACAGCACCGACTGACAGCCAGTTATTGAACCTACACAGCACCGACTGACAGCCAGTTATTGAACCTACACAGCACCGACTGACAGACAGTTATTGAACCTACACAGCACCGACTGACAGACAGTTATTGAACCTACACAGCACCGACTGACAGACAGTTTATTGAACCTACACAGCACCGACTGACAGACAGTTATTGACCTACACAGCACCGACTGACAGACAGTTATTGAACCTACACAGCACCGACTGACAGACAGTTATTGAACCTACACAGCACCGACTGACAGCCAGTTATTGAACCTACACAGCACCGACTGACAGACAGTTATTGAACCTACACAGCACCGACTGACAGACAGTTATTGAACCTACACAGCACCGACTGACAGACAGTTATTGAACCTACACAGCACCGACTGACAGACAGTTATTGAACCTACACAGCACCGACTGACAGACAGTTATTGAACCTACACAGCACCGACTGACAGACAGTTATTGAACCTACACAGCACCGACTGACAGACAGTTATTGAACCTACACAGCACCGACTGACAGCCAGTTATTGAACCTACACAGCACCGACTGACAGCCAGTTATTGAACCTACACAGCACCGACTGACAGACAGTTATTGAACCTACACAGCACCGACTGACAGACAGTTATTGAACCTACACAGCACCGACTGACAGACAGTTATTGAACCTACACAGCACCGACTGACAGACAGTTATTGAACCTACACAGCACCGACTGACAGACAGTTATTGAACCTACACAGCACCGACTGACAGACAGTTATTGAACCTACACAGCACCGACTGACAGACAGTTATTGAACCTACACAGCACCGACTGACAGACAGTTATTGAACCTACACAGCACCGACTGACAGACAGTTATTGAACCTACACAGCACCGACTGACAGACAGTTATTGAACCTACACAGCACCGACTGACAGACAGTTATTGAACCTACACAGCACCGACTGACAGACAGTTATTGAACCTACACAGCACCGACTGACAGACAGTTATTGAACCTACACAGCACCGACTGACAGACAGTTATTGAACCTACACAGCACCGACTGACAGACAGTTATTGAACCTACACAGCACCGACTGACAGACAGTTATTGAACCTACACAGCACCGACTGACAGACAGTTATTGAACCTACACAGCACCGACTGACAGACAGTTATTGAACCTACACAGCACCGACTGACAGACAGTTATTGAACCTACACAGCACCGACTGACAGACAGTTATTGAACCTACACAGCACCGACTGACAGACAGTTATTGAACCTACACAGCACCGACTGACAGACAGTTATTGAACCTACACAGCACCGACTGACAGACAGTTATTGAACCTACACAGCACCGACTGACAGCCAGTTATTGAACCTACACAGCACCGACTGACAGACAGTTATTGAACCTACACAGCACCGACTGACAGACAGTTATTGAACCTACACAGCACCGACTGACAGACAGTTATTGAACCTACACAGCACCGACTGACAGACAGTTATTGAACCTACACAGCACCGACTGACAGACAGTTATTGAACCTACACAGCACCGACTGACAGACAGTTATTGAACCTACACAGCACCGACTGACAGACAGTTATTGAACCTACACAGCACCGACTGACAGACAGTTATTGAACCTACACAGCACCGACTGACAGACAGTTATTGAACCTACACAGCACCGACTGACAGACAGTTATTGAACCTACACAGCACCGACTGACAGACAGTTATTGAACCTACACAGCACCGACTGACAGCCAGTTATTGAACCTACACAGCACCGACTGACAGGACAGTTATTGAACCTACACAGCACCGACTGACAGACAGTTATTGAACCTACACAGCACCGACTGACAGCCAGTTATTGAACCTACACAGCACCGACTGACAGACAGTTATTGAACCTACACAGCACCGACTGACAGACAGTTATTGAACCTACACAGCACCGACTGACAGCCAGTTATTGAACCTACACAGCACCGACTGACAGACAGTTATTGAACCTACACAGCACCGACTGACAGACAGTTATTGAACCTACACAGCACCGACTGACAGCCAGTTATTGAACCTACACAGCACCGACTGACAGACAGTTATTGAACCTACACAGCACCGACTGACAGACAGTTATTGAACCTACACAGCACCGACTGACAGCCAGTTATTGATGTTTGTTTTTTTGGTGTTTTCTTGCTTTGAACTCAAGCAGTAGTCCATACATGTGCTACTACCTCTAGTGCACTAGACAGATTTGTGCGTGTGAATTAGCTTTCCCTGTTACCAGCAGTCCCTTGTCATCAGGTGACATCACTCCAACTTCTGAGGTACTTGTAATTTACATCCCCAAGTCAAGGACGAGAAATCAACATTTTAGTCCAACTGACTGATGTAGGGGTTGAACCTGCTACCTTGACATTAAAGAGCCAGTTCAAAAATTGCCTTATTGATTGGTTTCACAGAAAGCCAGCTGAGCCACATGCTGGGTGTCATGTTTGAGTATGAAACACACAGAGCAAACATTTGTCCTTCAGTTATACATTCATACAAGCCCTTACTTTGTGTAATCCTGTACTTGGAGTTTACTCACATGTAGCACTTTTTGGTGTGAACACTAATTCAGTGTGAATGATCACCTGCACACTAATTCTAATCCTGTATTAAACACCCAGTTACCACTTGACTGGCCTTATTTTCACAATTCAGTGCTTCAGATTGTTTACATGTTTACTTCAACCTAACTTACCAACTTGATAAGCTTGTCCCAGGAGGCACTTAGCACAAAGTGCTCATTTCTAGTTTGGCTCCAGTCAACTGCATTTACCTAATATACAAAAAAAAATCCAGGAAAATATAACTTATGTTATCAAACATTAGCTAGCTAAAATACAAAATGCCTTAATAGGCAAGTGCAGTAGGTAAAGGAATTAGTGGATGGAATAAAAAAGAAAATATGGACAATAATTATTATTAATACTTAGTACAGACTTAATTGAAATTCTAGGATGCCTTATATACTCAGTCAACCTTTGCAGTCAGTGAAGAACCTGTATGCAGAAGATTTCCAATGTGCGCCTCAATGTGTAGTCTCCTGCATTGGCCTCATCACTTCTCTTCTCTGCCAGTTTCACATTGAATACCACATTGTAATAGTCTAGTCGTTTGCATCATTACCTGTTGCATCACTATTCAAACAGGTGACATAACAAACATATTATTTCCACTTCCTCCATGGCCATGTCTCAACCACAGAGCATCTGCAGTAAATAAATCATCCCTCTCACTGTCTTGTACCCTAGCATGACCTGGACAGTAAACTCACTGAAGCTGCCCAAGTTGTGAGCTGTCTATACATGTCAACCACTCATGTCACAGCTAGCCATTACAAAGAGAACTAGATACAGTGAATGTCCTGATAACCTGAGTCGAAGGTAGTCATCTTAAAGCCACAGTGACTGCCTATATCTCCATTCTCATACTGGAGCTAGTTGTCTAACACGATTCACATGGTTCAGCAGCAACTCTGCCTTTGACTATGGCAGTAAATCCCTAGACGATATCCAGTATTACAGATCTATCTGTATATACTATAGTATAATTTTTCACATAATTATAATAGCATAATTGTTCACAGAATTATAATTTATCTGCACTTCTTTTATGCCAATTTCTGGACTTTCTACCGAAAGTGACAAAGACCTGGCAGTAGTTTTCTGTTATAAAAGTAAAAATACAGTAGAAGCCCTTTTATATGCCTTGAGGTGCATTAAGTAACTGGAAGCACAGGTCCATTAACAATATAATATGTCTGGATGGGTATTCCAACACATGACCTCCAGGCCAGCGAGTTAGCCAATGCTCTACTATGGCTCCTAGTTTCCTGTATTCTTCTCATCTAGATGCATTTTACTGTGCTCATTTTTTTTTAATTGTTTACCCTGACTATGCTATCCAGGACATTCCTCTTTTTATGCTGGACCTCTTGATATAATCTTGCCATTGCTTGCTTGCTTGCTTGTGTTCGTTGGCTTGAGCTCCAACGTGAAGTCCTGTATGTCGGATGAAGGCATCCTGTTGTCCAGCATCAGTGTGATGTCATACAGGACCTGAGGTTTGCGTTTGAGTATCCGTTGTCCCATGTCTGGCTTATTGGTGTGCAGACTGGTGGTTCCTCGCTGTACAGGCAGACACTCTCTGACTTCAGAGAAATCAGCGATCCTACTGACTTTAGCCAAGACCCTGAAGGGACCTGTTGCCCAGGACGCTCGACGAGGACGCGCCAATAGGTCTTGGCCAGTATATAACCCGGCCCTGGTGCCTTGGAAACACCTCTGCTTCCCATCTCGCCATTTATCATTGGTACCTCTCTCGCATGTAAGCACACATGCAAAGTAACCAACCAACCAACCACCCATCCATCCATCTTAAATTTGTTGCGTATCCCTTACGGGACGTTGCAGTCAACACCAGCATTTTCAGCTGCTGTTGATGTACTAGGCAAGTGTTACGTTCAGTAGTTTGCCATTGCTTTCTGAACGACCGGTCTCTATACCTTTTTCGAAAATACGAGCCATCCTTTTTACGAAAATTCGATCCATCCATCTATCTATCCAATATTGGTACCGCTCTCGCATGCAAGCACACACGCAAACTATCTATCTATCTAGCTATCTACCTACCTATATATCAATCTTATACACCCCCCCCCCCCCCCCCCCCCATCCATCCGTCTGTCAATCTTATCCATCCATCCAGCCAGCCAGCCATCCATCCATCCAGCCAGCCATCCATCCATCTATCTATATTAGTGTGTGCAGAAAGATACCAGGATTGTACCCATAGAAGCCCATGCATGTCTTAATGAAAGTACAGCCTTGGACTACTCACATTTAAACATGCTAACCTCTTACCCAGTAACCAGCCATTTGGTTTTAAAAAACGGGCAAGCACCACACATGCATTATGCTGCATGGTGTGACATGAGGTTCTTGACTTTGTTTTTACTTTCAATTATTAAAGTAGTTTAAATGGGAAAACTTACTTCTTTTGTATGCTCTTTCATCACTTTCAAAGGATTCTGCAATAAATATTGAAAAGCATTCAATATTTATATTTCACAATTAAGCAGTAAGTCAGCAGATTAGCAATCATAATAATCATAACTGTTGTGTTTTCACCATTGCTGAAGAAGATCATATTCTCATGTGTGGGTAGAGTTCTGCAAGATGTCTATTGCAATGGGCACAGAAGTATCAACTGTTGAACAGAGATGTAACTCGATTTGTGATTTTCATAGCTTAACCTTGCTAAGTTTCCTCAATTTTCAACTGCTGTAAAGGTGCCATGCCAGCAGAGATTTGGCGAAACAAGCTATCAGCAACAAACATGTTCACAATTTAAAGGCCAATGCTATAGTTCTTCATTGAGGCTTTAAAGGTGTCTCTGTATCACTTTTTTGGTCAACCATGAGAGAGCTCTCTTGTTCAGATCAAGCTTGCCATAGACAATTTTCAATGAAAGCTACGTTGGCTAGCCAAGCAACATGACTAGTCCATCCAAGCTCACAGCATAGTGTGGATGCTTATCGTGCAAGTCCATGAGAGGTTCCAAACTGTGGACTTTAGTTTCCCAAGTCACACAAGCTTCAGCAATTCTGATTTTTGTTACAACTCAGTGCTTCAAAACAATGTATTCCCTTAGTTAATGTTGACACAGAAGTCACATACAATGTGTTGCATAGTTTATTGCCAGGCATATTTCACTGTATCTCATCAAGTGCATGCTGCAGAATTGTATATCATATGAAGTGAATAAATCAATAATACTTTGGCTGAAATACTTCAAACACATACCGTATTTTACGGACTATAAGACACTACAGACTATAAGACGCACCTTAATTTTTAAGCAATTAAAAATTTTTTTTGTTTTTTACCATTTTTATATTAATTTCGAGTATAAGACGCTCCTGAATTTAGGAGGCAAATTTTTGAAGAAAAAAGTGTGTCTTATACTCCATAAAGTATGGTAATCACAGGTATTGTTTGATTGTGGAGCATTCATTATGGTCATAAAGTTAACAAAGAAAAAGCATTTCATATACTGTATTCAATGAACTAGGAACAACTGCTCAAATATAGTGACGTCTTAGCAATTAGATGGTTCAAGCCAGTTTTGTGCAAACAGAAACAATGGAACACTACCTGTGATTATTGTTTTTAAGCATTTCAGCTAAAGTGTTATTCATTTATTCATTAAATATGATATATAACTCTCAGTATACACCTGACGACATGCAGCGACCTATGTCAGGCAATAAATTGTCTTCTTCTTCTGCGTTCATCCGGAGTTTTTTTTTCCGGATGTGATTGCGTTGTGCCTGTTTACAGCAGAGTTGCGTTCTTGCGCCGTTAGGCCGACACATCCGACTTCTGCGGGCATTTGTTGACCGGGTTAACCTTCCCAAGATAAATTGTGTAACAACTCAGTACATCAGATTAATCACACGTTAGTTTTCATTTCTAGTCAACTTACTACATTGATAAGCTAATCCCAGAAAGCACTTATCACAAAGTGCTAATTTCTTGCTTGCCTCCACCAATGAATCATATGTAACTGGAAGTTCTTATCATTACAAAAGAATCTTCCCTTACATAAATGTTTCATCTTCTATACCTTCTTAGCATTCTGAAAATGTGGGATCACTTTGTATGACAGACAAATGCCTCTTTTCTGTTGTGTTTTGTTCATTTCCCTCTGACTAAAGCTTACGTTACTATTGCTATTCATTGTTGTCAAACTATCGGTCCTGGGAAGGTAACCCAGTCAAAAAATGCCTGAAGAAGTCGGATGTGTCAGCTGAAAGTGCAACTATCGCAGCTCTGTTGTAAACAGACACAATGCAATTACGCCTAAAACAACATTCCGGATGAATGCAGAAGAAGAGGAAGAAACTATCGGTGATAACATTCCTGTCTATATTAACCTGTATTAGAATTACTGTTGAGAGTGAAGCCACTCAGATCATGACACTGGGAAGCCATCCTTAGTATGACACATCACATTATAATCTGGACTGAGTGGACAGAAGGATCATACTTGTAGTCAGCACATGTATGCTACTATTTGAGAGGTTATGAATCTAGCACAGCCCAAGTGGTGGTAACTACGTCACCTGCAAACGGTGTATGTGTGTGTGTGCGTGTGTGTGTGTGTGTGTGTGCTCATGCATGCATGTGTACACACACACACACATTCACATTCACTCACATATACATATTCCTCTACAGCAGACATTTAACCCTTTACAAGGCATAGCGTCCGTTACCGGCTGATCTCTAAATACGAGCGTAGCGTCCGATTCCGGCCGATACTATTATGCATTGTAAAAACGCGATCTCTCGGCTTTCTGACACTTCCGTCGGCTACTTTCACTTTCGCCGATAGCATGACAACGTGGCCGCCATTTGTAAACGCGCTACAATGACTTTGAACAGACTTTTACGGACTTGTTTTGATAGTTTTTGGGAGTTTTACGCTGTTTTTCAAAATGGATTTTGGCGATTCTTCAAGTGATAGCCGAGATTTCGCTCTGTTCAATTTAAATGACATTAAAGGGCACGAAGTTGATTATTAATCGGAGCTAGATATCAGTGCAAAGCGTTACTTTGCATTAGCAGTCGTGAGTCGGACTTTAAAGAAAGTGATTATGATTCTGAAAATGTGTTTGTAAATTGCCGTATAGATGACGGAAAATCACAAACAACATGCCGTATTTCGTAAATAATTGTGTTCATATATGGATTACCGGCAACAATCACGTGAGTAACATATTCTGCATGCTTTTCCCTTCATTGTGTTGTTTATTTAACTAAAATAGGTTGACTAACACCTTATTTGTGGTGTTTTTACTAACGCGACCCGAAATTTTTACAGAACCTGAAAAAATCTTGCCCGTTCAGGGCTACAAAACGGACAAGCGTCTGCCCTGTAAAGGGTTAATGGAAGTCACTGAGCCGGAACAATCAAGCAAGCACATACACACCTGTGACTGAGCTATGTCCCATATCTGAATGGAACCGTCTCCAGCAGCGGACACCAGCAGGTTCTCATTGTTCTCTGCCCATGTCAGGTCAAACAGCCCATCACTCCAGTCAAAGAGCTGCACGACCTTGATCTCCCTGGGGTGAACATCAAGGACAAACACACTGCCACAGCCTGCAATATTTCATACAAAGTGAATGAAAGACATAACTTTCTACATGACTTAGGGAATAACTATCTATTTAGTTAATTCAAAGTTAACAAAGTTGTCCCTCCCTGCAACATTATTTCATGAGTAATACAACAGGAATGAAAGATCTAACTTACTATGTTACCGATTCATTAAACCAAAGCACAGGAATAAATCAGCGACTGAAACAAAACCCAACAAAATCATGATTCTGTTACCTACCACTGCTAGTGTAGCATGTTCTGGTAGAACTAAGAAGGCATAGAATTAACATCATTACATGTACTGGTGGTTCCAGTGTTGTGTGGTGTTCGCAGCCTCAGATATTCCATCCACCCATCTGTTGGACGGGAAACTAATTGCCTGTGTCTGCTGTGTCACGTGATACAGCTGTTTTGTTGAATGCCGCTTGAAGAAATAGATTTTAGTTGGACTGGTTAGTACCGTTAGTGAACATCTGTTAACAGAACAAATGGTACAAATGTTTTGAATGGGGAGCCTTGCTAGGAAAAGGCCAGCTCCAAGATGATGCCCAGGACCTGGGGGAGCACTGCCAATGAGTTAGAAAAGGGCTTTCACAAGAAAACATGTGGTTGGCATTAAGTTTCACTAGCCAGGGGCCAAGATAGGCATTAAGTTCCACTAGCAAAATGCCAGCCTGTAGTTATTGTATTGAGCAGGATATAATTAATTGCTGCTTCAGCAGTAATATATTCCATATAGAGGAACTGAAGTTATACTAGTACAAAGATATGATTCAATTATCAATGGTACAAAAATGTTGTAAGTCAAAGATAGATTCAATTATCAATGGTACAAAAATGTTGTAAGTCAAAGATAGATTCAATTATCAATGGTACAAAAATGTTGTAAGTCAAAGATAGATTCAATTATCAATGGTACAAAAATGTTGTAAGTCAAAGATAGATTCAATTATCAATGGTACAAAAATGTTGTAAGTCAAAGATAGATTCAATTATCAATGGCACAAAAATGTTGTAAGTCAAAGATAGATTCAATTATCAATGGTACAAAAATGTTGTAAGTCAAAGATAGTTTCAATTATCAATGGTACAAAAATGTTGTAAGTCAAAGATAGATTCAATTATCAATGGTACAAAAATGTTGTAAGTCAAAGATAGATTCAATTATCAATGGTACAAAAATGTTGTAAATCAAAGATAGATTCAATTATCAATGGCACAAAAATGTTGTAAGTCAAAGATAGATTCAATTATCAATGGTAAAAAAATGTTGTATGTCAAACATAGATTCAATTATCAATGGTACAAAAATGTAGTAAGTCAAAGATAGATTCAATTATCAATGGCACAAAAATGTTGTAAGTCAAAGATAGATTCAATTATCAATGGTACAAAAATGTTGTAAGCCAAAGATAGATTCAATTATCAATGGTACAAAAATGTTGTAAGTCAAAGGTATGGTACACAAAAGTTGTAAGTCAAAGATATAGGGCCATGTTCCACGCCTTGAGGCACATTGTATGTATGGTACTAGCCCCACAGTTTCATAGACCAATCAGCACTCATTGGGTCATGTGGTTACCTGTACATAGACCAATCAGCACTCATTGGGTCATGTGGTTACCTGTACATAGACCAATCAGCACTCATTGGGTCATGTGGTTACCTGTACATAGACCAATCAGCACTCACTGGGTCATGTGGTTACCTGTACATAGACCAATCAGCACTCACTGGGTCATGTGGTTACCTGTGCATGGACCAATCAGCACTCACTGGGTCATGTGGTTACCTGTGCATGGACCAATCAGCACTCACTGGGTCATGTGGTTACCTGTGCATAGACCAATCAGCACTCACTGGGTCATGTGGTTACCTGTGCATAGACCAATCAGCACTCACTGGGTCATGTGGTTACCTGTACATAGACCAATCAGCACTCACTGGGTCATGTGGTTACCTGTACATAGACCAATCAGCACTCACTGGGTCATGTGGTTACCTGTACATAGACCAATCAGCACTCACTGGGTCATGTGGTTACCTGTACATAGACCAATCAGCACTCACTGGGTCATGTGGTTACCTGTACATAGACCAATCAGCACTCACTGGGTCATGTGGTTACCTGTACATAGACCAATCAGCACTCACTGGGTCATGTGGTTACCTGTACATAGACCAATCAGCACTCACTGGGTCATGTGGTTACCTGTACATAGACCAATCAGCACTCACTGGGTCATGTGGTTACCTGTACATAGACCAATCAGCACTCACTGGGTCATGTGGTTACCTGTACATAGACCAATCAGCACTCACTGGGTCATGTGGTTACCTGTACATAGACCAATCAGCACTCACTGGGTCATGTGGTTACCTGTACATAGACCAATCAGCACTCACTGGGTCATGTGGTTACCTGTACATAGACCAATCAGCACTCACTGGGTCATGTGGTTACCTGTACATAGACCAATCAGCACTCACTGGGTCATGTGGTTACCTGTACTGCCCATACATGTCCTGGTACCCATTTTAGGCTGGTTTGACCTGGGATCACTGGTAAATAAAAAGAAAACCTCACACTGACGGGGATTTGAACATATGACAATCAGGAACGTATGATACCACGGCTCCTGCACAAACATTTTGGATGGTCTAAATAAATTTTGTTTATCCAATAGGAAGACAGCGCAAGAAAATGATCAGTAAAATGACATGGCAAATGAGGGTGCGTGAAGCAGGAGACATGGCAAATGAGGGTGCGTGAAGTAAGAGAAATTGCAAATGAGGGTGCATGAAGCAGGAGACATGGCAAATGAGGGTGCGTGAAGCAGGAGACATGGCGAATGAGGGTGCATGAAACAGGAGAAATGGAAAATGAGGGTGCATGAAGCAGGAGACATGGCAAATGAGGGTGCATGAAGTAGGAGAAATGGCAAATGAGGGTGCGTGAAGTAAGAGAAATTGCAAATGAGGGTGCATAAAGCAGGGGACATGGCAAATGCAGGTGCGTGAAGCAGGAGACATGGCGAATGAGGGTGCGTTAAGTAGGAGAAATGACAAATGAGGGTGCGTAAAGCAGGAGACATGGAAAATGAGGGTGAGTGAAGCAGGAGAAATGGCAAATGAGGGTGCATGAAGCAGTGGACATGGCAAATGAGGGTGCGTGAAGCAGGAGAAATTGCAAATGAGAGTACGTGAAGTAGGAGACATGGCAAATGAGGGGGCGTGAAGCAGGAGAAATGGCAAATGAGGGTGTGTGAAGCAGGAGAAATGGAAAATGAGGGTGCATGAAGCAGGAGACATGGCAAATGATGAGGGTGCATGAAGTAGGAGAAATGGCAAATGAGGGTGCGTGAAGTAAGAGAAATTGCAAATGAGGGTGCATGAAGCAGGGGACATGGCAAATGCGGGTGCGTGAAGCAGGAGACATGGCGAATGAGGGTGCGTTAAGTAGGAGAAATAGCAAATGAGGGTGCGTGAAGCAGGAGACATGGCAAATGAGGGTGCGTGAAGCAGGAGACATGGCAAATGAGGGTGCGTGAAGCAGGAGACATGGCAATTGAGGGTGCGTGAAGCAGGAGTTATGGCAAATGAGGGTGCATGAAGCAGAATACATGGTAAATGAGGGTGCGTGAAGCATGAGAAATGGCAAATGAGTATGCGTGAAGCAGGAGAAATGGCAAATGAGTGTGCATGAAGCATGAGAAATGGCAAATGAGTATGCGTGAAGCAGGAGAAATGGCAAATGAGGGTGCGTGAAGCAGGAGACATGGCAAATGAGGCTGTGTGAAGCAGGAGACATGGCAAATGTGGGTGCATGAAGCAGAAGACATGGCAAATTAGTGTGCATGAAGCAGGAGAAATGGCAAATGAGGGTGTGTGAAGCAGGAGAAATGGCAAATGAGGGTGCATTAATTAGGAGAAATGGCAAATGAGGGCATGTGAAGGAGGAGAAATAGAAAATGAGGGTGCGTGAAGCAGGAGATATGGCAAATGAGGGTGCATGAAGTAGGAGAAATGGCAAATAAGGGTGCGTAAGCAGGGAACATGGCAAATGAGGGTTCGTGAAGCAGGAGAAATGGCAAATGAGGGTGCATGAAGCAGGAGACATGGCAAATAAGGGTGCGTGAAGCAGGGGACATGGAAAATGAGGGTGCATGAAGTAGGAGAAATGGCAAATGAGGGTGCGTGAAGCAGGGGACATGGCAAATGTGGGTGATCAAGTCACTCTTCGGAGGGCTGTCATGACAGCAAGGATTATTGAATTGTGATGGCTGGGTTAACTGTAATCTGGTAATCATGTGCAGTCTTCGTTGTTGAAAACAGTTCTTAAAGTTTCTCGTTGCAGATATGTCTTCTGTGATTATTTATCCTCTTGCTCCATGCAGCTAGACAGTGGACCATTTAATAGAATTATATTTATATGAATGGTTGAATTAAATTATTGGATTGGATATCCCTGTGCTTGAAACTGGCTAAATAAATTTAACAACTCAATAACTTAATTAAAATCTGTGTACCTGCAATGCCATAATACTGTGATGAAACGCAAGCTAACCGATGAGGAAAATATGGAGAAAATTTAACAGAATAGCCATGTCTTGATTTGGTTCTGAATGTTAAATTCATACGAACAGTGAATACAATAACGGCTTCGCTAATGAAGTCCCAATCCACTTTCTAACCTTTCAACTTAGAATTGCTCGTTACAATTATTTCCCCTTGCAGCCCGGTGTATCACCAAGTCAAGGCCCCATAACCGTTGACAATGGTATGGGCGCGACCGGAGGATAGCTCGGTGTCAGCTCTCGACGTTCACTACGGGATTAAAAGACTGGCCACCTGTCCCTCCGTGCACTCAGGCCCACAAAATATGATGGTTCTAACAATTCACAAACCCCAATTAGGTCCCTGCTACGGGGCCCGTTTTGCTTTTAGCTGTCTGTCTGTTGTTTGTCCATCAAGAATGATGATGACCATTCATTTCATCCTGTGGGGTTGAAAGTATGGAGCCGAGGGTTCTAAGATGGCTGATAAGGCCTATTTTGGCTCGAAATGTTCTTTGACAATGTGGGCAAAGAATGCTTGACGTTTCTGGAGGAGGATTTCCTGCAGTGGTTTTTCTGTCCTGCCTTTTCTTCACAGCTCTTGCAGTCCTGGTTGCCTCACATATGACTGCACCTTTGCGTAATAATGCACGCCACGAATTTCGGTCTCTGGCTGCAGCCTCCCAGGTGTCATGATGAATTCCAAAAGCATTCAGTGAGATTTTCAGAGTGTCTTTAAAGCGTTTCCTCTGAACACCTTGGGAGCGTTTACCACAACGCAGTTCGCTGTAAAAAATTCGTTTAGGGAGCCTGTGATCTGGCATGCGAGTCAAGCTTTTAACTGTATTGGGATGCTATCCACCCATCATGTGCCATGCCGGAAAGCGTGGGCGGTCATGACTCGCCATTTCACTCGACCACCAGAGTCGTGGATCAGCTTAGTGTCCCTGTCTCGACCATGCCATGTGGCCAAGCCATCCAGGTCGACTTCATTGCACCGGGCTTTTATCCCATATGGCTCAGTCTCTTTCCGCAGCGCGGAAAGCGTCGCACAAAGCACGAACTCCGTAGCTCCAGCGACGACCTACAAGTCTCCGAAAAAAGCACTCGTAAACCGAAGGATGCGGCCCGGAATCGAACGCACAACCTTCGGAGCCCGAGTCAGACGGCTTGACCTCTTCGCCACGGAGACTCGGAGACTCCCTATGACATATCAGTGACTAAGTGTTGTAAGTATTTCAGCCAAAGTATAATTCCTTTATTCACTTCATATAATATACAATTTTGCATTATGCACCCGACGACATGCAGCGAAATTTGTCAGGCAATAAACGTGCAGTATCAATACTGTTCTGTAACACTCATTTTAAAACCCCAGATTTTCTTCTTTAGTGATTGTACAATGGTAAATGACTCACATCCGTATTCCCATGGTCGGTCTCTTCAAACTGTTTCTGACTTCTTTTGGAGTCCCCATTGTTGATTAATTATGGAACCAGGGTATTCAAAGTTTGTGACATTGTAATTTCTTCAGTTGATTGTAATTTATGTTCGGCATGTATGATTGTCTATAGACATTTAATCTTTAAAGTTCAGAAATCTGTTCAAATCGGACACTATTATGCTAATTTACACGAATATAAGCTGTTGAGGCAAATGAAATATCACGAGAAATAAAGTCATAATGTGGAAAGGGGCGCCTTTTTGGCCTCACGTCAGTGTACACTTGCTCATTCAGCGAGGAGGCAGGTTCAAATCCCGGTATGGTAACTATAGCTTAAAATGTTATATTAACTAGTTCCCGAATCCAAATAACATATTTTTTTCTAAATGTCTGTCAGAAAAATGCCAGATGTCCAGCCTCTGTTGCGATAATGTGTACATTATCTATCACATCTTGCTACTATGCATTATCGTAGGGCTTCTCTCCGACTAGGTTCATGAACCTCGGAGAAGTGCATTATTATCTCGGGATTACCACAAGGATCTGCAATTTCGCTTGTGCTATTCAATGTGTGCTGCGTGGTCTCGAGGTATGGTGTCCGCCTCGAGTGCTGGAGGTCCTGGGTTCAAACCCCGGTGATGACCGAGGATTTTTTTCTCACAGACTTCTAGTCATAAGATTTCCCCTGGTCTCTGGGTGGTGAAATCGGACGCCCGTGTGTCTTGTTGCGCACGTAAAAAATCCCTTGGCAGTTGGAAGTCGAAAAAGAGTAGCCCAACGGCGCTGCCCGGGCACATTTCGAGTTAAAAATCTACCCAAAGTATTTCAGGATCCTCGCCGGTGCTACGGAGTTACTGAGCTGAGTTTCTCCAGGCTCAGGTTTGAGTTAGGAGGAGAACGGAGCACTTATGGGTTGCACCCGTGTGCCGTGATGTTGATCCATGGACTAAACTAAACTAAATTATTCAATGTGTGCACAAGGAGAATTGCAAACATTGGAGCGCCAGGGATTGGAATGATACTGACATTTGCAGATGATGTCTTTGAGCATGGACAGGTGAGAAACAGAATGCAAATAGCACACGAGTTGCAGGAGACCGTAAACAAAGTAATCGACTGGTGTACAGAGATGGATAGTGTCATTAACTCAGATAAGGCGTCTGTGTTATGTAACTTATGGTGCTCTCTGGACAACAGCATTGTTATGGCTGATGTCCCAAGTCTTACAATAAATGACAGAAAATTTCACTCTCTCCATCTCTCTCTCTCTTTCGCGCGCTCTCTCTCTCTCTCTCTTCTCTCTCTCTCTCTCTCTCTCTCTCTCTCTCTCTCTCTCTCAGACACACTCACACACACAACAGAGAGAAGAGAGAGAGAGAGAGAGAGAGAGAGAGAGCTGAGATACCAGGGAATCGCCTTCAACAGAAGCCTATCATTCAGGGATCATGTGGAAACAGCCCTTATGAGATCTAAGAAGGTACTCCGTGTGTTGAAGAATCGTGACAGCAATGAACATGTCAAAATATCAGCTGGTGAAACTAGGGCGCATACAGAATGAAGCTGGGATGCACAAGGGACATGCCGATAGTGTGTATGCGATACAACGTATCCTTACCCACAATTGCAGACTGACACACGTTGCGGCTAAATCATATCTCCGAGTAGCTGCAAAAACGGAACACCCCCTGCATGAAGTCCTGAACACAATTAAAGGTTACAGGTTCGGAGGAAAACCATGGATGGCACAGGCAATGGAGACAATCAAGAGAAGTGTGCATGATTGAGAACATTGGGAGTGAAGAGGAGTGGGCCACAATGCCAAAGAAAAACCTGTACAAGGTCATAATAATATTGAATAGGGAATGCAGGGATTGGCCAGCAGGCTGAACTGAAAGGGAGGTACAGTAAGTGATCCACGACAATTCAGGACCAAGCGATACCATCATCCACACGAATAGCTCTGTTCTAATAGGTAAAAGACATGCCTGGGGGTTCGTGTCGAAGGTCGGTGGAAGGTGTTTGGTGCAAGAGAGCTTAGCATATGATACAACATCTAGTCCGAGAATGGAGGTGTAGACTCACTGCGGTGTTCCGCTGGCTGGAGGACAAACAGAACATGCTTGTCGTGGTTGTAATGGACTTACAAAACATGATGAGAAAGATGAAAACAAGCACGTTTTGGGCAGAGTGGCAGGCTTCCTTTTAACAATCAATAACAGAGAGCATCTTTTGGAGCCCCCCCCCCCCCCCCCCCCCCCCCCCCAAGGACAGTCTGGTGAGATGAGAAACAAGCAGCGGACAGATAGGTTGGGTCTGCACCGATTGGTGGGATATTAGTGTTTGACAAGGCAGATGTGATCGGGGACCCTTTGAAATCATGTGTATATACAGAAGAACGGGTAGATCATCATGTCTGGGAAATAATGATCATGCAGAGAGTCGACACTCAAAACTCCGAGGAAAGGCCAGACGGAAACATAATCAGACTGATGCTGGTAACATTAGTATTGGGATTTTTGTTGGCTGTTGCAGATGAGGGCGGAGCAGGTATGGGAGTGTCCCGAGTGCTGTGATGACGGTTCTGGACTCAACTCACATCTTGAGTACCCCAACCTTTTCTCTTCTCCGCTTCCCCGTCATGACTTCCTCGATAACTATCTTTTCCAGACATTCGTGTCCTTCTACATCATCATCATCATCATCATCATCATCATCATCATCATCATCATCATCATCATCATCATCATCATCATCATCATCATCATCATCATCATCATCATCATCATCATCATCATCATCAACATCATCATCATGTGTCTTGCCTATAAGCGTGGGCGGTCATGTTTCGCCATCTCACAGAACCAGAGTAGGGGATCAGCTCTGTGTTCTTGTCTCGACCAAACCACAAGGCCAAGCCATCCAGGTATTTACCTCTCTCACAAAGTTCTCCAATTCTTCTCATCATCATAATGTGTCATGCGATAAGCGTGGACGGTCATGTTTTGCCATCTTACATGATCACCAGAGTCGTGGATTAGCTCTGAGGTCCTGTTTTGACAAAACCACGTTCGGAGTTAAGATGCTTCCGGTTTCAAGATGGCGACGGACGGTCATGTTGTTTTGTGTTCGTTAACTTTTTCGCGTAGGGGATGGATTTATTCATCTCTTGCGTGTAATTGGTGTGCCAGGATGTAAAACCAGGAGTTTCTACTCAAGATCTGCGCGGGTGCTACGGAGTTCGTGCATCGAGCGAAGCCATCCTTGAGTGAATTTTCAGCAGCGTGTGTGGTTCTCAGCAGTCTGTGTTTACGTTTTTTCAACATGGCGGAACAACGTGTGTTTTCCGAGCGGTCAGCAGTCAACATAACGAAGCGGCGTGGTAGCCGCGCAGGGAGAAAGAAACAAGGTAAGCGCGGTGGTTTGAGACGTTTTAGACTCAAGTGTCACCGTCTAGGACTCAGGAACATCCGTATTCTATATTGGAACTGTGCCAGTGTAAAACAACGGGGCTCTATTTTAGAAACCCTAGTTTACAGGAACGACATTGTAGCACTCCAGGAGACGAGACTGGGCGATCAGCTACTCCGAATTGCCGGCTTCAAATGTTTCTACAACAGACGACATCTGGGAACGGCGATTCTCGTTCGCGACAGCATGGTGGCGTCAGAGCTAGACATGTCCAGTTGGGACAGTGACGATATACAAATACAGGCGTTGAGAGTTCATTCCAGTATACCATTCGTGTTGGTTAATGTTTATGCCCGCAATGCGAGTGTGGACGCCCAGAAGTGGCAGTGCTTAAGTGGCATATTAGGCCACGAGAGAAATGTTATTTTCTGTGGTGACTTCAACGCTAAAGGCAGATCATGGGGAAACACTTCCTCCAATACACAAGGGGAGGAGCTCGAGACTGCACTGGAAACCATCGACCTGGTTTGTATCAACAGTGGCTGTGTCACCAGGACAGCAAGCCGTCCAGGCGATGAGGACAGTGCTATTGATCTGGCGCTAGTTTCACCTTCCCTCACTACAGTGTGTAGATGGGGTGTCCTAGGACACCATGGCAGCGACCACCACCCTTGCAGCATATTGGTGGAGAAAGGCAGAACCAGGCAGCACAAGCTAAAGGTAAAGACGTTCCAGTATGACAGTACAGGGCAAGATGTGGTGAGTAAAATAAGACGTGACAAGCGCAGAACGTTTCAGGGCAGGAAAAAAAGCTGGGAGCAGCCACCGTGGTGGAGTTTCGAGGTGGAGAAGGCTTGGGTGGATAAAGCGTAGTGCTGTAAGGAGATGGCAAAATGCCAAGAAGAACAGAGCTGGTCATCCTAGTCCCTGCTTGCACTTAGAAAGAGAGATGCACTACAAAAGTAAGCTATTTCAAAAAACTGGTCAAAGTGGTTAAAAGCGAAAAATGGGCAGAGGTGTGTCAAAGAGTAAGCACAGACAAGTCACTGAAATTGTTCTGGCGACTACATAAAAGCATGAGTGGTGTAGTCAAGAATAAGAGCATTTCTGACTTCCAAGGTGCTGACCTCATCTGGCAGAGGACTGACGAGGACAAGGGCAAAGCCCACTTTGAACGCTACCTTGTGCAGAACAACCAGACAGACATGGGAGGCCGAAATCTGGCCAAGGAGGTCACCTCAGACAGATGCAAGGCCCAGAACACTTCGGATGAAGACACAGTGACAGTGAAAGAAATCAAGGCTGTGCTTCGACGATCAAAAAACAGTGCTCCAGGTCCTGATGGCATAAGATACGACGACATAAATAGGTGTACCGACAATGAGCTAGAGAAACTAGCAGACATGTACAACAACAGTATAGGCAGTGCTAGCATCAAGGAGGAATGGTTACACAGCTATCTGATTCCCTTGCCGAAGCCTGACAAAGACCACAAAAAAATTCAGGGATATCGAATTATAACCATGCAGAATACAATAGGCAAGCTGCTGAGGAGGTAATTGCCAGGAAAATATCAAGCCAACTAGAGAGGCAAGGTGTTTTCCCACCTACCCTGGGTGGGTACCGTCCAAAAAGAGAAACCTGGACCAATGCAGCAGTCTTTGCCCATGATGTCTATGAAGGTTTCCACTCAGGCACTGAAACCGTTGCTGCAGCGATTGATCTTGAGGACGCATACAACAGAGTACCACTGGATTTTTTAATGTTTCAGCTTCTTGAACTAAACGTAAGTCCATTCCTCCTTAGTTGGATCGGAAAAGTAACGGAAAGTAGTTTTTAGATGTGGCAGTTGGACTTCGGAACCAACAACAATATATCCTGGCCTACCACAGGGATCACCATTATCTCCGGTACTGTTCAACGCCTACACAGTGAGAATCACCAGTGAGCAGATCACTGGACCTGGCAGGACATTGTCATATGCCGATGATGTTTTAGTGTATCGTCAGGGTAAGGATAGAGAGGAGGTTGCTGTGGAACTACAAACCGAACTCAATCGCATAAGTACTTGGTGTGATGAGGCTGGGGCAATGGTCAACCCAACAAAGGCAACAGTGACTTGGTTCTCGTTGAATAATCATATTGTCAACAATCCAACACCAACTGTAATGCTGTGTTCAGAGACGGTGGAAAGAACGCAGGCAATGAATTACCTGGGGATACGGTTTGATCGAAGCCTTGCTTATAATGTGCACATAGACCAGGTGATAACAAAGGCCAAGCGGGGTTTGGCAGCGATGCGGGTGATGGCGGCAGCAAACTGTGAGCAGCGCCATCTATGTCTTCTGTATGAGGGGCTGGTCATGTCTGTTTTGGAGTATCCATCCATCATGTGCCATGCCGGAAAGCGTGGGCGGTCATGTTCTGCCATCTCACTCGATCAACAGAGTCGTGGATCAGTTCCGTGTTTCTGTCTCGACCATGCCACAAGGCCAAGCCATCCAGATACTTGTTTCTAGGTCTTCCCCTTGGTCTGTTCCCCTCGATCTTACCAGTTGTCACCAAGTTCTCCAAATCATTTCTTCTCATAACATGCCCAAAAAATTGTGACTGTCTACGTCTAATGTCTCTGATCAGTTTACGATCTTCATTTGTTTCTTGAAGGACTTGTTCATTGGTCTTTCTGGCTGTCCATGGTATTCTTTGCATTTTCCTCAGAAACCACATTTCTACAGCCATCAGATGTTTTTCAGCCTGGCTGCTCATTGTCCAAGTTTCACATCCATATAAAAGTACAGGTTCTATGTAGCATCTCAACACTCTTTTTCTCGTTTCAATTGACATCTTTTTATTGGTCAGTATGTTTTTCATCTTGCTAAAGGCTACTTTTGCCATGGCGATCCTTTGTTCTAATCTCTTCAAGGCATCTCCCATCAGATGTTATTACTGTTCCGAGATAATTGTACCTATTCACTTGTTGAAGAATATTCCCATTTACTTGTATATTACACTGTGGTATTTCGTTCTTCCTAGTGACGACCATAATCTGTGTCTTTTTACAATTTAATTCTAACCCTTGTTGTTCACTGTGTGTAACAACCGCATCTACTAAATTTTGCAGATCCTGTTCATTGTCTGCAATCAAGACTGTATCATCTGCATATCTAATGTTATTGATGCATCGTCCCCCAATGTTGATTCCTTCCATATTTTCAATATTTCTGAAAATATTTTCACTGTACAGGGAAAACAGATCTGGAGACATTACACATCCCTGTCTCACACCTCTCTTAATAGGCTGATATTGGCTTACTTCATTATCAACTCTTATGGCAGCTTGTTGTTTCCAATATATGTTTTTTACAAGTCTAAGGTCTTTCCCATCAATTTGTAGATCTTCAAGCATCCTTATCATGTTGACATGTCTCACTTTATCAAAAGCCGTTGTGTAGTCAATAAAGCAAAGGTGTAGATCTTTGTTTACTTCCATAGAACGTTCGATTACGGTTCTCAGTATATACACAGCATTTACTGTACCCTTGCCTACTACAAACCCACATTGTTCTTCTCCTATTTCAGGTTGTATTTTCCTCCTAACTCTTTGCATGATAATTCTTAGCAAAATCTTCGTGATGTGACTCATTATACTAATTGTTCGATGTTGATCACATTCCAAGGCTCCTGATTTCTTTGGGATTGCAATAAATACAGAATTACATAACTCATGAGGTATATTTCCAGTATCATATATTGTATTAAGCAGACTGGTAACTTTATCTATTCCATATTCTTCTAAAGCATTAATAATTTCTGTGTGACGCTGTCTGGACCGGGGGTCTTGCCAGATTTTATATGATTAAGAGCATTCTGAACCTCCGTCTTCAAAATTGCTGGCCCTTCATTGTTATTTTGAACAATATATTGTTCGTCTCTGTTATCGTCATAAAGGTTTTTCACGTAATCTGACCATACATGTAAAATCTGATCTTTTTCTATTACGACTCTTCCATCTTTTGTCTTTAGGCAGCCTGCTGATGTACGTGTTCTTTGATTAGTAATCTCCTGAATTCTTTTGTGCATTAGTTTCGCATTTTTACTGTTGTGTTGTTATTCAATTTCTCTGCAATTTTTCTCAAGCCATGTTTCTTTAGCCTCCTTACATAAGGTTCTGACTTTTCTGTGAATTTCTTCATATTTGGCAGGATTAGTTTTGTTCTGTCTTCTTGTTTCCATTAGTTGTAAAATTTCTTCAGTCATCCATGTCTTACGGCCCACTTTCTTTACTTTTGGAATAGTTTTTTCTGCTGCACAACTGATTGAATTCTTCAGCATTTCCCATTGATCATCTACATCTTGAAATAGGATCTCTAGATCAGACAATAAATCAAATTTGTTCTTTACTTCTATGTTAAAATTATCTTGTATTTCTTTGTCAGTTTTCAATTTGCACAAGTCATATTTAGGGTTTCCTGCTGTATACTTGACTTTCTTTAACTTTACCCTCAATGTGCCAGTAATTAATCTGTGATCACTTGGAGTATGCAATGGCAATTTTGACTCTCAGCCATAAGCAGATAGAAAGGATGGAAAGGATACAGAATGAAGCTATGCGCATTATTCTTGGATGTACAAGAGATACAGCATGCAGGGCGATGCGTTAACTTCTTGATTTTCCAACCATTGAAGAGAGAATAACAAGTTTGCAGGGCACGCGCCTACCTCAGAATTAACGCAAACACACAACATCCACTGCATAGTGAAATTAGGAAGGTGAAGGGCAGCAGGTTAAAAAGAGGACGGTCGTGGATGGGTCAAGCCGAAGACATTCTTCAACAGGTGTGTTCACTTGACTTAGAACCTGGCGAGGAGTGGGTGCAAGTGCCAACAGACTTCTGCACATTCTTTTCAGTTTGCATCCAACTGAAACTAGATAGAAAATGCAGACAAGAAAATCCGGCTGCTGTTGAGGCTGAAGTACAAGCGTTGATTTTCGAGAATTCGCTAGACGGTGACGCGGTCATCTACACAGATGGGTCGGTCGTCCGACATGTGAGAAGCTCATGGGCCTTTACAGCTCGGGCCGGAGGGAGAATTGTGAAGGAGGACTCTGATGCTTTCACTGAAACCACAAGTAGCCTGACCATGGAAGTCATGGCAGTAAGTAAAGCAATAACATGGCTCGAGACACAGACATTCACTAGGGCTTGTTTTCTTAGCGACTCAATGAACATGATCAAGAGGATAGAGGAGGGGTCGATCCGAAGAGAATGGTTGCTGCCTCTGAAGCGGTCTCGGCTGGCAAAGATTAGTTTCATCTTCGTGCCAGGGCATGCGGGATTACAAGGAAATGAGCGGGCTGACAAGCTCGCAGGTGAGGCTACTGTGGAGGGCGGACGCGCCATGGACCAGGCTGACATTCTGAATGCTCTACGAGAAGTGAGACTTTTGCGAGAACCAAGTGATGACTGTGAATCTACAACAATGGTCAGACTGCGAGAGCAGCAAATTAAAAGAGGGATGGCCAAACAAGAACACTACGCAGGACGCCAAAGAAGATTGATAAACCAACACAGAACTGGCGTCGTTAGCCGCTACACGCTGCGGGATTTGCTGAGGAGGGGATCCGAGCACTTATGGACTGAATGGTTCGATGTGCAACGAGGATGATCTGTCGACTAACTAACTAACTAACAAAATCACGTGGCTAAGCCATCCAGGTAGTTACTTATCTTCCTTCCCCTAGTTCTTTTCCCCACAGTCTCGCCAGTTGTCACCAAATTCACCAACTTATTTCTTCTCATAACGTGTCTGTGGGATGTGGATATTAATTCCTGAGAATAACTCGTTAAAATGTCTAGGGGGTATTATTGATTCTCTGGTCACTGGTCAGAATGCAGGGTGATCAGGGATATTTACCACAAATCCCAGGAGAAAAGAGTTCAATCCTTGAAACAATGGCATCTGTGTGTAGGTTTCCCTTCCCACTTCATCACCCTTTACATTATCTATGGTGCTAGAAGGATATTGATTGCTCACAACATATAAACAACCACTTGTTGGACACCACATTTACTTGATGTACACAACACTTTTGGACAAACAGTTCAGGTATTAACTCAAGATCTGCAATTACATATATAGATGTGTAATAAACACTATGCATTTTCAGACAGGCATGGGAATGATATGCAGTATTACAACATAGTACCCAGTGACCCCAGAAAAAAACCAGGTTATTACAAACAACACAACAATCACAAATTGGTTCTGCTTACTCGACTCATTGTACCTAGATAAAATCACATTGGTCTAGGTGCAGAAACCCAACGTATATATTTTTGTTTCTGACACCATGTACAATTATCATATTTAAAAATAATGAGTTGATGTCAAAATACTATTTACCTTAACCATCATTGGTTATACCTCATTACACACTACCACTCTTTATATGTCATAGAAGAAAAATACACACACATGAAAACAGTTGATACTAATAATTAAATTAATTAATTATAGTGTTCATTTAGGCATTGCAGATGGGTATTCTTCTCCAGTGCAAAGCAGTTAATGTCCATATTTATCCGTGACAGCAATAAATACTCACAGTCATGTTTAATGTCCACTGAAGTTTGTTGCGGAACAACTTATAATCCTTATTATGAAATAAATTCACCACATATCTCCTCCGTGGAGCTGAATTCAAGAATCTTCTTTGCGAACGGCTCGGTGTCAGTGTGAAATTGAGGCCTGGGTTGGTCATACCTTCAGGAGATGCATCTTTGGTCTTGGACTAAGGTTCTTCCCTATATCACCATATCTGATGAAAAGGATGCCTACCTTTCAGCGTCTCGGCTTATAATATCCGAATCTCAATTTTGTTCCCACAGATTTTTCACCCACCTAGTCATCAGTCTATAACCTATTCCACCGTTATTGGCATTTAGGCTGACATGGGACCAGCACAGAGTTCTGATTCATTATTTACTTTCAGTGTAGACATACAATTCTGCTTGTTATTCATTTGGTTCATCTGGAATTAATTCCAGGATTCTGCTGCAGGCATGGAACTGAAGAATATTGACTCCACCACATATCCAGGGTTGCAAGCCATCAGGTGATTCCTGTGGTTGCAGGCGTAGAGGCATTTACTCCGCTAGCTGCTTTCATATGGTCTTTTTTTTATGTGTTCAGGTTTGGGAACCTTGAGGTAATCTGGTGTAGGTATGGTTTTCAGTTGGCACCTTGGTTGTATTGGTTCAATGTCTTCTTCCCATTTGTTTGAGTTGGTGTTCATAGCTAGAACTTGGTGTTGCATGGCTGGAACCTTATGTTTGACTTTTGCAGCTGTGAGATGTTCTTTCGAAGACTTATCCATTGTGGATATTAACTTGGTAATCCAACCAACAGTTGAAGATTACTCACTGTTGTTAGTTTTAATAACTTGTAGAAGGATTGTCCCATAGTTTCACTGATTTTGTTGAATGATGAGGCCATAGATGATACTTCTCAAACGTATAACTGACGAGTCACTGTTGTCAGTTACTTTGTTGATCTTCATCTTTGTAGATTATTAGATCTTGAAGTCCATCCTGGATCTTCCTACGAAAATAGGACTTAATCACTCACCCAATCAGTTATCTTCAACTTTTCTGTTGCTCGCTATGGAGCTATTGAGCGCCGCAGTAAACATTGAGGTATTGCTAGATCCAGACTATGGTTTGGACATTCACTTTATGGCTGTTGACCCAGGATCCAGTGTTAGTGATATAGTCCCACCAAATTCAACCACCACCTGCTTCTCTTCAATAGCTTGAATAGAATCATGTTTTTAAGGCAAACTACCTTCTCCCCGAAGGGAAAGGTCGACTTTCTTGTGTGTTCTCTTGACTAGAAATGGCCGCTTCAGTCTTTGTTTTCCCCCTCGCCAGGATTGGCCAGATACGGGAGAGAAAACAAGCCAAAATAAATTTAGCTGTGCCACGGTCAGTCTATCGCTGTTTTATTTTCTCCTACATTAAGTAAGTTACTTAAACAGTAATTGTAAGGGTTTGTTTATTTTTAAGGGAGTCCATAAATAGGAAAGGGTAAGGACGTTTTATTATACCACAGTGTCCAAAAAAATTGAGACCGGCAACGTCAAATTTCTCTAATCAGTTTACGGCTTTCATAGTTTCTCGTAGGACTTTGCCATAGTTTTTTCTTTCTGTCCATAGTATTATTTGCATTTTCCTCAGAAACTACATTTTGCATTTTCCTCAGAAACTACATTTTCAGATATTTATACTTTTATGCAAAACTTAAAAAAAAAATTCCCTTGAGCAAACAAGACAGACATACATGGACGGCCACGTAATTAAATCCAACGACAAGATTCCATTTATTAAAACATTGCTGACAATACACACGTTTATTAACACTTTTCAAGCTATTGTATTGCAACAGATAACTGAAATTCACATTGTAAAATCAAACGGTTAACATTCTCTGCAGCCAACCTCCTATTCTGCTGGCATTTGTTATGTGAAAACATGACTTTGCACGCGTATTCAAGGTACTAACAAAACAGTGACCGTTAATTTTCTTCTGCCTTTTATCCCCCAGGGAAGCACAGGTCCTAAACGACCGTACGCCAACGCTCCTTAGTCGACTTCTTCGATATACATGGCAGGCTGCTGTGTTACAATTTGCCTCCATTATGAGTTTCAGAAACAGAGGCGAGTGGCTGTTACTGACAGGTGTCAGCTTCCACTAGAAGGATCACTTCATGTGATGTATGTTCAGGTTCGCTGTTTCACCTTTCACATCTTTACAGATAAGATACAACAGCAAGGCAGATGCTGTCGAACTGTGATGGAGTTATAACGGCCAAAGACATCTGGGTCAACCCTCAAGGGAAGGCAGGGGCAGACCATGGGCATTTCCCGCCATCCAAGGAGGCTTCCATAATTGCAGAGCCTGCACATAGTGCTCTGGTACTGGGCTCACCCAAGGAATCGCCACGTCCTGCTCATGGCTGCTTTAATTCCTCACTTCCATGAATTGGGTATTTCGTTTGCTCCCCACTCAAACCAGGAACGGTCAGTCTGCAGACGACATCCACTCAGCAAGCTTTCGCTTCTGACTTCCACGTAATGGATTCGCTAACCAAACGTTCCATTTCGTGTTAATGAGACGTTTTTACACTTTAATTACGCTCACTCAGTGAGTTTCTGACTTACATCGTAACCATTGCATGCGACTAGGACGCTTTTTCCACCTTTAGTAACGCTCACGAGGTAAGCTGCACGTGCTGCCGGCTCAGCATCTTGCTTCCATGCAGCAGAGAGCGAGTAACGGCCAGGCCCTCAACATCTTGGGGATATGGCTATGAGGCGTTCAGCCATATCCATCAGCTGAGAGCCGTAGAAACAAGTGTCCTGGACCAAGCATGTAGCAGGCTAAGTATCTCACCTCCGTTTAGCAGCACATGTCCGAACCGAAAGCTCGCTGAGTGGACGCCATCTGCAGACCGACCGCTCCTGGTTTCTGTGGGGAGCGGCCTGGGCGAACGAAATGCCCAATACATGGAAGTGAGGAATTAAAGCAGTCATGTTGTCACGAGCGCCCTGAGTTAACCCAGATAATAATACCGACGTTTGCGTGGCGTATATTTTCTGGGCCACAACAGTCGTACTAACAGAGTAAACACAGCTGTACAGGTTACATCGTGTCAGCCCATATACACATTTGGTGGTGAGTGAGTAGGAATGGATACACAGAGTTGGCAGTTCAATTAACAAGTAGAATCACATATATTGTCAGCTTAGGATATGGGAAAGGTTCCGTTTGTCATCTATTTCGGCCGGACATCAGCGAAAATGGCTGCTGGGATTTTCACCACGGAACAGAAAATTGAAAGTTTGTCAACATTTGAATGCAATGAAACCGTGAATTTACAGGGGCAGATGTAAAAAGGGAAATACCTAGTACGGAAAAAAGTGCATCTGTCAATTCTTGTTTTTCCCGGGAAAATCAAGATATTGGCAGCTTGGTATCGAAAACCTTTTTTGGGAGTTTACAGAAACTAGCTGGCTTGTTTTTGAGAATCTAGGGGAATTACTGACAACTTTGACAGGTTTAAGCCAGGAAAAAAGTTTCTTGCCAGGGGATGATTTGCCACTGTGCACCGGGGGGAGTAAAGGATAACGCACGGGCCACTTGGTAGTTTGCGATATAAACTCGAGTTGAGATCAACTAGGGTGGACTTGAAAATGCTCTAGTCAGAGTGCCAGGGCACTCAGTGCTTAGTGGAAATAATATCTACCGTGTTTAATTAGTGATTTAATTTTTCAAGTGCCTATAATGGCAGATGTAGATATGATTGATAGGACTGCGTTTGCCATTTAAGGGATAACCTTTAAAAATTTTTCGTTATAATTACTTTAGGCAGTAGCTTGTTAAACTATAGTGTGATGATTGCACTGTTAAATGGAAACTAGCTAAGAGTATGAAGTGATACTTGGCTCTGTTAGCTAAAAATAATTAGTGAAGTGTTGATAAGCTTTACTAGTTGAGAAAGAGGGATAATTGGCCCCCCGTAGGTGTCCCTGGTGGGCGGGGTTCCGCATTCTGTTTGGGATTTTTTTTTTGTCATAGCCTGATTCGACTCTAGTGT
>JACEFZ010013127.1:0-20619 GCA_014155875.1 Cepaea nemoralis
AAGTGAATATGTACAAGTTACATGTTAACACAATTTATATACATCATTAATGGAAATATAATACATTTTTAATAGTAAACTAATTAATTAAATAACTCCAATGATGATGTGCGCGTTGACGTCCCTTCGTTCGTGTGTTGTGCCATGAATGTTAAAGTTAGTATGGCTGTCTCTTAAGTGTTGTCGTCGATGTTGTTCTGTTTCGGCTGTTTGCACAGTTTTGTAGTAACAGCAAGTATGGATTGCTCTCACCGTCCCGTATGAAATATTAAAGTGTTCAGAGTCAGTTCACTGGTTGATATTATTGGTTAAACTGAACACAGTTGTTTCTTGCTGGAATTGTTCTAGAGCTTAGGCATTTGATGGTATAGTTCTTACAATTTGGCTCTTCAAGTATGTTTATAGGTGTCGTAATTAAACTAATCACTGAGAGTACTCTAGCAGGTGTAGAGTCACACTGATATATGTAACGAACTAAAAGTATCACAGTTTATAGTGTGGCTACTGGCCAATGTGATCAGAGTCATTCTAATGGCGCATTTGTCTGCCGTGATAAAAGGTCAGCCACTAAGTTATCGGTGCCCTTAAGGCGATGTGCGGCAGTAAAAACATCGATTTTTTGTCAACTTGGCTATTTTTGGAATAGTTCATTTTTAGACACCTTATCATGTCTTCTATCAGATTCTGTACTTGTTTTTGTTTAAAAACTGTTATTTTTATGTAATATTCATAATTTACTGAACCCACCCTCTGTGTCAAATTGTATAATTATTGAAAATTGTTGCGAAATTGTCGGTTTTCAAATCCTAGCAACGATATCTCAGGAAAACACGACACGCGCGTGTAAGGTATCCCTGGAAAGGTCGTGAACTTCCGTAACTGTTCGTGATACTCCGTGTTCGTCTAATCGGAAGCTCTTCTGTGTACATCGGGTTTATTCGTGTCTATCATCTTCCGGAAACTTCCATATATGGAACATCGTAAGCAATCCGCGTTCGCCGATGGCTGAAATTGATCACGTGGGTTTCCAAAATGGCGGCTTTGTGTTGTTTACACCTGGCGACGTGCTGAAAGTTCATTGTTGACGACAGACTGACACGCATTGAAATATGCCTCGTTCTAAGAAATTTAACATCCAGTCATCCACTCAACGTAAGTAATCTCTCAGACTACACCTCGCAAATGCTCGTAAGCAGCGAAAAGCCTATCAGAACGTCGTAAATGTTACAGACAATTCTGAAACTACTGAAAGCGACCCAGCTAAATTGCACATGCCACTTCCAAATCTAAGTGTTTTGACAGTGAATCTGAATGAATCAGTGCTATCGTGTTCTTCTCAAAGTTGTGGAAGTGGTTCTTTTATTACCCGAAGCCAATTTAAAAGAGATACGTATAAATACACAACATCCACTAGCAGCAAGTATGATTCTGGTGACGACAATGGATATCAAAAACGGGATCACAGAGCAATAGTTGATTGTTCAGAAATTGAGGCAATAATCAAATTGTTATGTTGTTCAGTTTGTAAAAATGATAGTCTTATTTTGAAAACTGACAGCAAGAAAGCCAAGGGATTAGCTGTGTATGCAGAGGTTTACTGCTCTTGTTGTGAAGAAGTGATGTGTGGAAGATACCTATCTGAAAAAAGAAATGATGGGGATAGATCTTTTGCTGTCAACAGCCAGTCAGTATATTCAGCATTAGTTTGTGGGATGGGTGCAACAACATTTAATAATTTTTGTGAAAATATAAACCTGCAAGGTATTCATCACAAAACATTTCACAGCAAAGCGAATAAACTATATTCAAAGATAGAAGATCTGGAGGACACTTTTTCTCAAACCGTAAAGTATGTTCGACAGGCTCATGCACAACAGTCAGGCATAACTCTACATGACAATGATGTGCTAGATATTAGTGTCAGCTTTGATGGCACTTGACTGACTAGAGGCCACACATCCCACATTGGAGTTGGCTGTGCAATGGATGTTCTTACAGGAGTTTGCATAGATGCCCATGTTATGTCCACATATTGCCAGGTGTGTGAAACCACTGGTAAGACACTTTCCAGGGACAAACCAGATGAATTTGCAGCATGGAAGGCAGAACATCTTTTAAACTGTGACAACAATTTCACAGGATCTGCTGGAATGATAGAGGTGAAGGTGCTGTGGCGACGGTCTGTGGCCCGTCATAAACTTCGCTACACGTCAATACTTTCTGATGGTGACACCAAAACATTTGCGGAACTTACCAAGATCAAACCATATGGGGATGACATTCAGATAGACAAAGAGGAGTGTATCAACCATGTCAGTAAACGCCTTGGAACAGCACTGCGCAAATTAAACTAAACTACTTAGTAGATGTGTGTCAGGACAAACTCAGAATTCAAATGAGTGTTTACACAGCTTGATATGGGCTCGATGCACTAAAGACAACTTTGCCTCTCGCAAGCGTGTTTAGTTTGCAGTTGTAACTGCAGCAAGAGAGTTCAACTTTGGAGCTGCTGCTGCCCAAGACACTGCCCAGTTTTATGGACCTTCTACAGGCCTGCATATGCAGAGACTAGGAACATTTAGGATGCAGAAACAAGTAAGAAATAGTCTGAAGTACAAGAAGGACAAACAAACTAAAAGACGCGACACTGTACGAGCGGCCAAATTAAAGAGACAAGGTGAGCTGCATGCTCTGGAGGGAGGTCCTGCATATTCAGCAGGACAATTTTAACACTCAAGGTCCAGTTTTACACTTTTTTCTCTGTAAAAGAGTTCATTAGTAATAAAAAACAAAAAAATAATTAGTTTTTCCCCGTTTTCTCATTTCGCCAGTTTTTTATACATAAGTACAATTGTTTTAAAAACTATTCGTTAGATTTCACTCAAACTTTGCAGAGATATTCTTTATTATATCACTTACATTGTGAGTAGATTAATTTTGAAAATTACATTTTAATTTTTGTGCTAAACAAAAAAAAACAAAAAATATGTCATGAAAAATGTCATTAAAATTTTCAAATTATGAAAAAAAAAACTGCAAGGAGATATCATTAAAATTTTCTACTAAACTTGTAAAGGGTCTATTTATTTACACATAATACAAAGAATTTAGCCTGTACATTAAAAAATAAATGTTTTAGAGGTACATTAAGAAATTCAATATGGCCGCTGTTTATCTTGGTTTCCATAGCAACCGTTAAGTGCAAAGTCAATTTGACAATATTTTATCGATCAGCAGTCTTCAGTATCAAACCCTATATCATAAAAGAACATAGAAATTAAGTATTATGGAATTAAATTTTTTAAGGTTAGCATCGCCTTAATATGGCGAATTTCGAAGTCAAAGTCCTGAAGTAGAAGACACCATCTTCGTAACCTGTTGTTTTTGGGTGACCCATGGTTAAGGACTAATAATGGCGAACTGTCTGTGAGGACCACAAAATGGCTTCCCAAGAGGTACTTAGATAATCTCAATATACAGAACAAAAGGCTCAAACACTCCAATTCAACTGTGGCATAACGAGTCTCAGCCTTCTTCAGTTTGCGGCTTACGTAGAGGATCGGGTGTCGAACACCATCCACTTCCTGCATTAAACATCCTCCTATTGCGATAGCGCTCGCATCTGTGGTCAAAATAAAGGGTAAATTTATATTGGGTAATCGTAAGACTGGTGGATTAGAAAAAATATGTTTCAACTTACACATTGCATCATCTAAGCTGGTACTTTTACAAATTTTTGATGGATGATCTTTAGTTAACATATCAGAAAAAACTGAGGTGAGTTCTGCCCAATGTGGAATGAATTTAGAATAATAGTTAATCAGACCTAGTAAACTCCTAACCTGTTTCTTTGTGGTAGGTACTTCTAGATTAAGGATTTTGGAAACAATTTTATCATCAGTCAACAATTTTCCTTCAGAAATTCTATGACCAAGGAAGTCTATTTGTGTATAGCCTATTTCAACCTTGGAAGGTTTGATAGTAAGTCCAAAAAGAGAGATTTGGTTGAAGACTTGTTTTAGGGTGAGTAAGTGAGAAGTCATATCAGAAGAATGAACACATATATCATCAATATAAGCAACTACGTCATTAATTCCGTGTAATAACAATCTTGTTAGTCTCACAAATGTGGCCGGTGCGTTCTTTAGGCCAAAAGGAAGATATAGCCATTCGTGTAACCCGAGAGGTGTTGCGAATGCTGTTATATGTCTACAAGAAGGGTGTAGAGGAACTTGCCAATATCCTTTCGCTAAATCTGTCTTAGAAAATAAGGATGATTGGGCCATGTCTAAAATAAGATCTTCACAACTGTTCATAGGCTCTGCATCTGTTGTTGTTCTGGTATTCAATATTCTATAGTCGATGCACAAGCGGATTGTCTGGTCTTTCTTTTTCACCAAGACAATCGGTGAAGAATATTGAGACATAGATTTTTGAATAATGCCATTCTTCTCTAAATCTAAAATTTCCTTATCTAAATTAGATCTGTAATGGAGAGGAATAGAATATGGTCTACATTTGACCGGTCTCAGATCTGTTAGCACAATTGAATGTGTTATTCTATCAGTGCGTCCAGGTTTGTTGGAAAAGATCGTCTTATAGTCGTCTAGAAGCGTCAAAATGTCCTGTCGCTGTTGTTGTGTCAAAGTGTCAGAGATATGTATGTCCTTTATACTTCCGTCGTCTGTCATAATTGGCACAGGGATTTCAGTATTGTCCATGTCTGTCTGATTTATCACAGATGCTACCGTTTGTAAATTGTCTTCAATGTCATTGTCGTCGTCGTCGTCGAGATGGATCGTCAATATGTCGTCAAATTTGTCGTCATTGTCAATATCACAGATTGTCGGTAATGTCCATATGTCTTCGTCGTTTTCGTCGTCGTAAGCGTGTGTCGTTAACGATGCTTCGTTTGTCGAGGTATCATTTCGTTGGGAAATTGTCGTTTTGTCTCCGTCAACAGTTTGTTGCGTCTGTTCACTTGTCTCATTGTCCTGTCTAGCATAGTATGGTTTCAACATATTTATATGGAATATTTTTAACTTTCCATTTAAAGAGATTTCATAATCTACTTCTGAGATTCTTCTAATGACCTTAAAAGGTCCCTGCCAAGAGGTTGACAGTAAATCCCTTTTGTCAGGTAGTAGGAGTAAAATATCCTGACCTGGATGTAGGACAATTGTTTTTGCCCCTCTATTGGCGTACTGCCTGTATTTAAAACCTTTCTCCTGTAGTGATGTTCTGGCCAATATACAAGACCGTATGATTTTGTCTCTGGTATCAGTGACCAAATCATAGGTGGAAATGGGAAGTTGGCTATCTACAGGTTGTGATATGATCTCTTTATAAATGGTGAGAGGTCCTCTTGGGTTCGCTCCATACATCAATTCGAAGGGAGAGAACCCTGTACTTGATTGAGGGACTTCTCTGTATGCGAACAGCACCGTTGGGAGAAGTATGTCCCAATCGGCTGGATTTTCAGCTGTCACTTTAGATAGCATGTGTTTCAGGTCCCCATTAAGCTTTTCGCAGATACCATTTGCGGCCGGTCGATAGGGACTGGTGAAACACTGCTTGATGCCTAGTAACTTAGTTACTGATTGGGTGGCATTAGAGATGAACTGGGTACCTCTATCAGAAATGATTTTCTCCGGAAAGCCAAAACGGGAGAAAATATTTAGTAATATGTCAGTCACATCCTTAGAGGAGATAGATCTTAATGGCAGCATTTCGGGCCATCTTGTACATAAATCCACAAGAGTAAAAATGTACCTATTCCCCTTATTTGATATGTGATTCAACGGACCTACTAGGTCAACTGCCACGATTTGGAAAGGCCTCGAGGCAGTTGTCGTTGATTGGACTTCTGCTGTAGGGTTTTTTCCCTTTTTCCCCAGTCTCTGACATACATCACAAGATCTACAGAAGGTTTTTATATGTTGGCAAAACTTTGGCCAATAAAATTGGGTGAGGACTCTAGCCCTGGTCTTTTCATATCCCATGTGACCTCCAAAAGGGGAGTCATGGGCTATTTTTAGCACTTTGTCTCGATGTGCTTGTGGTAAAACAATTTGCTGTGTCGTGGCTTGCTTTGTTGTGTAAAATCTAGTTAAGATGTTATTCTGTAGCCTAAATGTCCACGATGCGTTTTTAGTGACTTTTGGTTTAAGACCAACTAATTTGAAGTATGGTGCAAGTGTTGTATCTGCTTTCTGTTCATTACCAAAAGTGATGTTAGTTGAGTTTGGCGCTACTATTTCTAACGATTCCTGTAGTTGGTCGGTGTTGGTTTTGTGGGTTGTCTGTCGTGTTATTGCGTTTGTGTGTTGTGTGTTTTGTGGCACATTTACAGGTTCGGTACTTGGTAGTTTGGTAGCATCCTCAATTCGAGGTTTTAATTCGGTCGTATCGTTTCTAGATTCGACCGCCCCTGCATTGTACACCTTGGTAAATTCTTTGTGAACTACCTCAGTGGTTGTCTCCCTTGGTATTTTGGCAGAATGAGACAAGCAAGAATGGTGTTTCTCTTTTGCGTCGCTGTTTCTGTGGTGGATACCGTGTTTTTGCTCCCACCTTTTGATTTCTCTTTCAGAGCATGGATGTATGTTGGGTAAATTACCAAGAATAATATCCGCGACTGGATTTTCAAGGACAGCAGCCAATACCTGTCCTGATATGAACGGTGTTTGAATTTCGACCAAAGCAAGGGGGTATTTCTCTATCGTACCTGAGAATGTGCGACACGTCACCTGTTTGTCTGTGTAGTCTTTAGCGTCTATTAATGATTTTCTAACCCCACAGAGAGTTGCGCCGGAATCACGAATTAATGTGCACTTTTTGTTGTTAAGAAACCCTGTAAAAAAAAACTAGCTTGCCTGTAGATGACAAAGCAGCGTTAGCTGTTTCATTTGCAATAGGTATCGTGTGGCCACATAATAATGTTGTGTCCAGTTGGAACTTAGTACAGGTGTTGCACTTACTGTCTGTTATGGTGTTTATGATGTGTACAGCATTGCCAAGCTCGCTCTCATTGTCGTGTAGATTGTCACATTCATTCAGTGACTCGAGCTCTTCGTCAGACGACGTTTCTACTAATGCAGAATTGGCCTGTTTCAATAACTTTCGGCCTTGACAGTCCTTATTATAGTGACCCCAGCTCTTGCAGAAATAACATTTAATAGCTCTGTGGTAAGCCATGCGTTTAGCTGTTTGCATATCTACCATCTTCTGGAGGTGTTGAGGGTAGGTGGGTGCTTTGTCGCACATCCCGTAACTGTCGTGATGGTAATTGCAATATTGGCATTTTACTACTTTACCGACCTTGGATCGTGGTTTAAATCTACTCTCTGTTTGTTTGGAGTATTTGGTGTTGACTACTGCAGCTGCTGTATCATTATGACTTATGTTATGTTGAAAAATATCCCTATTTGCTGTAAAAAATGCATTCCCCTTTGCCTCGATTTCCTGAATGCTCTTACAGTCCATTTGTTTTAAGAACTTGGCAAAAGGTGTGGGGATGGTACTGACTATTTTATCTATTATAATAAGCTCCTTAAGTTTATCATGGCTATTGTTGGTTTTAGCCGAGTTAATCCATTTTGTGCATATGTCTTGGACTGTACTGACATAATCTATAAAGGTTTGGTTTGGTTGAGGAGATAATTTGGCAAATTGTTGTTGGTAACCTGCAGTGTCTAAAGAAAAATGTTGGAGAATGCGTTGTTTTAGGTACTCATAGTCTTTTCGCATTTCCTGTGGTATTGTCTCTATTACTTTCAGTGGTTCAAGAGCTAGGTTCCTCATTAGAATAAATGCCCAATCTGATTTACTGATTTTATGATGAGACATGAGACACTCAAAATTTTCTAAGTAGGCTGAGATGGAATCTCCAGAACAGAAAGCCTTCACGAGACCTTTATATTTATTATATTTTTGTTCTTCTTCTTTGCTTCTTAACTTATTTATTGATATTTCTGTGTTGGACTCCATTTCCATCTGTTTTAGTTTAATCTGTGTCTCGGCATTTAATTGGGCCTGTTTGGCGGCGGCCTCAATCTCCATCTGTAATTTCTTCTCATTGGCCTCCATTTGCAATTTCTTTTCATCTGCTTGCATTTGCATTTGCAATTTCTTTTCTTCGGCTTCCATTTGCAATTTCTTTCCTTCTGCCTGCATTTGCAATTTCTTTTCCTCGGCCTCCATTTGTAGTTTCTTTTCATCTGCTTGCATTTGCAATTTCTTTTCTTCGGCCTCCATTTGCAGTTTCCTTTCTTCTCGTTCCATCGCTCTTTCTTCACGGGCAATGTTTTCTGCGTGTGTTTTCTGTGCCCATTCTGACAGTTTTTCTTCTTTATAACCTAACTTTATTCCTTGCTCAATGCATTGATCTAAACTAGACATTTTGTGTTTTACTTGTTCGTTAAGTTTATAGAGTTAAATCCCTTAGAAAAATATGTTGTGTGGTCAAAAATTTGGTTAACTCCCCTAATTCTTAATGTGTAAATCAAAATGCAAGGTTATATTGGTGACAAGGTTATGAATATGCAAAGAAATCAATATGATACAAAATAATACATTGATGAAACATGAGAAGTACAGCTTAGAATTTACAATGAGTATGAGGTGAAACTTAGCTCTTAATTGAAGAACTCCTCGATGTTGTCTTGTACTCTCGTCAATGTTGGAAAGGTTTCATAGGTTGGACGCGGCACTTGTTGCGGAACAATCTGCTCGTGGAGCGAGAAAACATTAGTCACTGTCACACAAAAAAAATGTCAAAATAGTAACATGTCAACAAAAAAAATAGTTTACAGAATCAAAATAATGCGGCACTGCAGAGGCAATGGTGAGACATTGCCGAGGGACTCAGATTACTTCTATTTTATCGCTAGATAGCTACTAGTTTTATGTAAATTTGTAACGTTAACAATTTCTTTGATTTAAGCAAATCAATGTGTTACCACAATCAATGTTTTATCAAAATTCAATGTGATATGATTAAATAATTAATTTTACATGGCATTTAACAGGTTTTTAAGAAAACATTCTATGCCACAACCGGAAAACTAGCCCCCATAAAGCCTGTCATCATCTTACTCTTATCTAAATAATGGTTCGGGTTCATACAGGCAACAATACACTGTTCGCTAGGATATAGAATATTTATTACATACAGTGTACAGTTGGCGCAGTGGGTAAACAGACCCGCGCTTTCTTATCATACATATCACAGATCGTTAATCATCAAACATATAGTTGTCATACAACAATCTAGCACACTATCTAGCCTAAGTATATCTACGAATATCTATGAGTCCCTCTCAGGCAGGCCCTGTTGTCTCTCTCCAGTCCGTTTTGTCCTCTGCCGGTCTCCGCGTGTCCTAACTCGACACGGGCGGTAACTCTGTCCGAGTTCCTCGTGGACCCCGCATTAGGCGGGCCACATCAGTGTCCACGGAATCATGGACTAGGTGACCAACTCTATCGAGAAGGTTCTAGATTACTCGGGTCCTGTGCGACTCATTGGTATCCCTTGGGCTGGAGTTGCAGCCCTTTACTCTATGGGAAAGTGAGGTGGTGACAGTGATTTACTAGATAATTCTGCATTGAGGACTGCTATTGCTTTCTGAATTATACCATCAAAACCAACACAGCAGAATGTAAATCTACTCAGACACTGGGAAAACTAAGGTCATAGGTGTGACCAAGTATCCACAGGGATCAGTGCACAGCTCTGCAGCTGGGAAGAGCAGGGTACTCTCTTGTCCCGACAATCAGAAATTGTTGTCACAGGCTGAGTTAAAAGACCCCTGTGGATATGGAAAACAAGGGAAAACCACCACATTATCTTCCCAAGACAAGTTTAAAATAGGTATGTCAGGATAAGAGAAGGTCAACCAGAGAGACGAATGGAGACAGCTTGTATCTGCAGCAAAGAACCTCAATGGCTTGAAATTCTGAAGAAGAAGATGTCAGGATATAGTTGAGATTGAAAAGTTACATAATGTAATAAAAGAAATGAAAAATATGAAGTTTAATATCCTAGGCATGAGTGAGATGAGGTGGAAGAGATTTGATAAAATAATAACAGACAACAGCATGCCACAACAAGCAATGATGTACAGACCAGATGGAAACAGAGGAAGAGGCCGACCACGTAAACGTTGGACTGAGGGAATAACAGAATCCATGGGAATGTCGATATACGAAGCCCATAACCGGGCACTCTCACGAAGTTTATACTTCACCTCGACACCGCAAGGTACAAGAGGAACATGATGAGATGAGATGAGATGAGATAACAGACAAACACACAATAATTTGTTCAAGAGATAATACATACAAAAAATTATTAGGACTAATGTTTGATGAGGAAACAGCTAAGTCAGTTAATGGTTATTTGATTAACCCTTTACAGGGCATAGCGGCCATTACCGGCCGATCGCTTAAAACGAGCGTAGCGTCTGATTCCGGCCGATACTATTATGCATTGTAAAAACGCGATCTCTCGGCTTTCCGACACTTCCGACGGCTACTTTCACTTTCGCCGATAGCTTGACAACGTGGCCGCCATTTGTAAACGCGCTACAATGAATTTGAACGGACTTTTTTGATAGTTTTCGGGATTTTTACGCTGTTTTTCAAAATGGATTTCGGCGATTCTTCAAGTGATAGCCGAGATTTCGCTCTGTTCAATTTAAATGACATTAAAGGGCACGAAGTTGATTATTAATCGGAGCTAGATATCAGTGCAAAGCGTTACTTTGCATTAGCAGTCGTGAGTCAGACTTTAAAGAAAGTGATTATGATTCTGAAAATGTGTTTGTAAATTGCCGTATAGGTGACGGAAAATCACAAACAACATGCCGTATTTTGTAAATATTTGTATTCATATATGGATTACCGGCAACAATCACGTGAGTAACATATTCTGCATGCTTTTCCCTTCATTGTGTTGTTTATTTAACTAAAATCGGTTAACTAACACCTTATTTGTGATGTTTTTACTAACGCGACCCGAAATTTTACAGAACCTGAAATAATCTTGCCCGTTCAGGGCTACAAAACGGACAAGCGTCTGCCCTGTAAAGGGTTAAATCAGATAGTTATTATTGTCAAATACGAAGTCAAACCAAGAGATATAAATGTAGGATAAGCAACAATAACAAGCAGTAGTGAAGTGGAATTACAAACATTTTATGACAAAGTAGAAATGGTGACAGGGGTGGAACATTTAAACATGATTCAGGAGCCAGCTCTTTTTCTCAGGAGCCGGCCTTTTTACTCAGGAGCCAGCAAATTGTTTTATAACATGGGCTAAGGAATATATGAATCAATCTCAGATAAAGCTACATATTTTGAAATGAGCCATTAAATGTCCTTTATTGGAGCCACAGGTCAGGATATCACTGTGAGAACACTTCAGTTATCCACGCATCTCTAGCGCTTTAAAGTAGCTGGCACAATAGAAAGAACTGTCTTCTTCACTTTCCCTTCTATGATAAAATGAATATATAGTATCAGATCTGTCTGCATCTCCATCAAGTAAGATACTGACATGTGGTTTTCCTTTATTTCAATATCAAATCTTCATGAAGATATGAGGAATGGAAAACAATAAATTCTCTACACTGTTTTTCTTAAAACTTCTTTGAATCAATCACATTAAGCTTGGTTAACAATGCAACCAAACCTCCATAATCAGTGTAAGGTCTGTAATTACTGGCCTACAATGCCTTGAAATGTACATTTATGTGTTCCAGCATCTTAGCATCCATGTTCCCCCCTTCCCCCCTCTCACATTGCTAAAGTAGCACAATTGGGATTCTTCTTTGTACTTTCAGCCTTCTGATACTTGAAGTGCATATAGGATTTGTGGTGCTTTGTAAGTTTCCAATTTAAATGGTCCCAAACATTTAAAAAAAACACTTCCGAATTTGGTCTGCAGTTAGTTAGTTAGTTAGTTAGTTAAGTTAGTTAGTTAGTTAGTCAAAAGATCATCCTCATTGCACATCGAACCATTCAGTCCATAAGTGCTCGGATCCCCTCCTCAGCAAATCCTGCAGCGTGTTAGCGGCTAACGACACCAGTTCTGTGTTGGTTTATCAATCTTCTTTGGCTTCCTGCGTAGTGTTCTTGTTTGGCCACCCCTCTTTTAATTTGCTGTTCTCACAGTCTAGCCATGGTTGTAGACTCACAGTCATCACTTGGTTCACGCAAAAGTCTTACTTCTCGTAGAGCATTCAGAATGTCAGCCTGGTCCATGGCGCGTCCGCCCTCCACCGTAGCCTCACCTGCGAGCTTGTCAGCCCGCTCATTTCCTTGTACTCCCGCATGCCCTGGCACGAAGATGAAACTAATCTTTGCCAGCCGAGACTGCTCCAGAGGCAGCAACCATTCTCTTCGGATCGACCCCTCCTCTATCCTCTTGATCATGTTCATTGAGTCGCTAAGGAAACATGCCCTAGTGAATGTCTGTGTCTCGAGCCATGTTATTGCTTTACTTACTGCCATGACTTCCATAGTCAGGCTACTTGTGGTTTCAGTGAAAGCACCAGAGTCCTCCTTCACAATTCTCCCTCCGGCCCAAGCCGTAAAGGCCCATGAGCTTCTCACATGTCGGACGACCGACCCATCTGTGTAGATGACAGCATCACCGTCTAGCGAATTCTCGAAAATCAACGCTTGTACTTCAGCCTCCACAGCAGCCGGATTTTCTTGTCTGCATTTTCTATCTAGTTGGATGCAAACTGAAAAGGATGTGCAGAAATCTGTTGGCACTTGTACCCACTCCTTGCCAGGTTCTAAGTCCTCAAGTGAACACACCTGTTGAAGAATGTCTTCGGCTTGACCCATCCATGACCGTCCTCTTTTTAACCTGCTGCCCTTCACCTTCATAATTTCACTATGCAGTGGATGTTGTGTGTTTGCGTTAATTCTAGTAGGCGCATGCTCTGAAAACTTGTATTCTCTCTTCAATGGTTGGAAAATCAAGAAGGTAGCGCATCGCCCTGCATGCTGTATCTCTTGTACATCCAAGAATAATGCGCATAGCTTCATTCTGTATCCTTTCCATCCTTTCTATCTGCTTACGGCTGAGAGTCAGGATTGCCATTGCATACTCAAGAACAGACATGACCAGCCCCTCGTACAGAAGACATAGATGGCGCTGCTCACAGTTTGCTGCTGCCATCACCCGCATCGCAGCCAAACCCCGCTTGGCCTTTGTTATCACCTGGTCTATGTGCTCATTATAAGCAAGGCTTCGATCAAACCGTATCCTCAGGTAATTCATTGTCTGTGTTCTTTCCACCGTCTCTGAACACAGCTTTACAGTTGGTGTTGGAGTGTTGACAATATGATTATTCAATGAGAACCAAGTCACTGTTGCCTTTGTTGGGTTGACCATTGCCCCAGCTTCATCACACCAAGTACTTATGTGATTGAGTTCGGTTTGTAGTTCCACAGCAACCTGATCTCTATCCTTACCCTGACGATACTCTAAAACATCATCGGCATATGACAATGTCCTGCCAGGTCCAGTGATCTGCTCACTGGTGATTCTCACTGTGTAGGCGTTGAACAGTACCAGAGATAATGGTGATCCCTGTGGTAGGCCAGGATATATTGTTGTTGGTTCCGAAGTCCAACTGCCACATCTTCTTCTTCTTCTTCTTCGTTCATCCGGAGTTTTTTTCCGGATGTGATTGCGCTGTGCCTGTTTACAGCAGAGCTGCGTTCTTGCGCCGTTAGGCCGACACATCCGACTTCTGCGGGCATTTGTTGACTGGGTTAACCTTCCCGGGGGTTTCTTAGGACGTTTGACTCTCACTGTTGTGGTGTTATCCCCCATCCCAGCTGGTCCATAAGGAACAGCCAAAGATCCTGGTCAGCCCTCAAGGGAAGGCAGGGGTAGACCGTGGGCATTCCCCGCCATCCAAGGAGGCTTCCATACTTGCAGAGCCGATACATAGCGCTCTGGTACTGGGCTCACCCAAGGAATCGTCACGTCCTGCACATGGCTGCTTAGCCTCACTTCCGTATATTGGGCCTTCCGTTCACCATAGGCTGTTCTTCCGGAAACCAGAAGTATGCAGTCTGCAGATGACATCCACACAGTGAGCTTTCGATTCGGACTTTCCATGTAATGGATTTGCTATCCAAGCAATATTCCATTTCATGCCACTAGGACACTTTTCCACCTTTTATGAAGCCCACACAGTGGGCTTTTGATTCGGACTTTCCACGTAATGGATTTGCTATCCAAGCAATATTCCATTTCATGCCACTAGGACACTTTTCCACCTTTTATGAAGCCCACACAATGGGCTTTTGATTTGGACTTTCCACATAATGGGTTTGCTATCCAAGCAATATTCCATTTCATGCCTCTGGGTCTTCATGCACCTTTAAATGTCAACCTGTATGTTGTTAAAGTAAGCTGCGGTCAACTTTAGCTTGTTGATATCCCCATAGAGCTTGTCCTCAAATGAAGCAGGTGTGGGCCAACATATCTTTCTCTGTTCTGCATACGTTGGGCAATTCTGCAGCAAATGTTTTGCTGTCATTTTATCAGTTCCACAATTACATTCATCGGTATCTCCTATCTTTAGTTTATTGAACAAGTGGTATTTCAGCCTGTTATGTCCTGTGCGGAGTCTGAAGATTGCTACTTGTTCTCTTCGGTCGAGATTGTAATATGCATCATCCTTCTGATGGCCTGGATGCTCTGATTCCCATTTGGTTCTATAAGTGCTTTTTATCAACCTCTTTGCCTCATTATAGGTTATGTCTATGTCAGGCTGTGGTAGTCGTCCGCCCTCTTTTGCCAGTCTGTCAGCCTCTTCGTTTCCAGGTATACTGCAATGTGATGGAATCCACTGTATTACAACTTTTTTGGATTTCTGGCATAGACCATGGAGTGCTGCTCTTAGGTCAGTTAGTTCTGTGCTGTTATTGCTCTTCAGTATTGAGACAGCTGACTTTGCATCTGTGAAGATAGCTATTTGCTTCTCTTTATTTTCCTCCATCAGGAGCATTTCTGCTGCAGTTTTCAGAGCCTCTACCTCCGCTTTGAAGTTAGTAACCTACATTTCTCACACTCGTCAACGTACTTATAAATGCTTTTAAACATATTTGGCCAATAATACTTTTTCTTAAGAGCTTTGCCCAATTTATCACGTCCAAGATGTCCAATTTCATCATGATATGCTCTTAAAACCTTGTTTTCTAACTGTTTCGGAATATATTTCCTCAATTCTGCCTCCTCAGTTTTTTCATTCATATAGTATAACTGTCCATCTTGCTGCAATTCAATAAAATTCTTTTTGAAAGTGTTTTCGGCTGTTTCTTTCAACTTTTGTTTAATTTCTATTACTTTCGGATCTAGTTCTTGTTCTTCCTTCATATTAAAATGTGGTACTTGTGGACCCTCTGCTATTTGTTCAAGTTCTTGTTCTGTCTGTGAGCTTTCAAAGTTTTCTCTATTCAACACGGCAGAATCTAGTATATTTACCTGCCAGTTTCAATCGTCTATCTCTGGCTCTCCCTTATTCTCATTATCCTCAGATATCTCAAGAGTATGGAATTCTGGACAATAAATCTGCACAAGTGTTCTGTTTGCCTGAAATGTACTCCACTTTTGCGTTATACCCTTGCAAATTCAATGCCCACGTTTGTATTTTCCTATTTTGTACTGGAGCTTCTAGTAAAGACTTTAATGGCATGTGATCAGTTTTAATGACGAAATTTGCGTTATGTAAATAATAATCTATTTTCTGTAGAGCATAGTGGATAGCATATGCCTCCTTCTCAACTGTCGACCACTTTTTCTGAGATTTGCTAAGTTTGTGTGACAGAAAGTAGATTGGTCTTTCATTCTTAACTCCTGGTATTTCTGAATTTTCGCCTTCATATGGTTGTGTTAAACATGCTCCTATAGCCTTGTCTGAAGCATCTGTATATAAAACCAATTGTTTGTTTAGATCCGGATGTGCCAACAATGGAATTGTTGTTAAACTATTTTTAAAAAAATCAAATGCTTTCTGACAATCTTCACTCCATTTGAATCTTGCGTATTTGCAAGTCAGGTTTGTAATGGGTTCTGCTATTTCTGCGAAGTTTGGAACAAATCGACGATAGTACCCAGACATACCTATAAAAGCTCGAACTTCCCTCACGTTAGTCGGAGCAGGTAATTCTCTAATGACTTTCACTTTATCCTGATCTGGTTTAATTCCTTCTCTATTGATGATGTACCCCAAGTACTTAGTTTCTGTTTTTAGGAATTCACATTTACTGAGTTTCAGTTTAACATCGTGTAATCTTAGCCTATCAAATACTAATTTTACATGTTTCAGGTGGTCTTGTACGTCTCCTGCTGTGTAAATCAAAATGTCATCTATATATGCCAATGCGAACTTTTGCATACCTTCTAATACTTGATTTATTAGTAGCATATAATGAGAAGGCGCCGTCCGTACTCCAAATGGCATTCGTAAAAATTCGTAAGAGCCTGCATGAGTACAGAACGCACTTTTCTTCTGAGCATCTGGTGACATGGGGATGCACCAAAATCCTGACCTTGCATCTAGCGTGGTAATGAAGGTAGACCCATTAAGTAACCCCAAAATATCATCAATCACTGGCAATGGATAAGCCACGTTCTTGGTGATTTTGTTCAGGGCCCTGTAGTCACAACAGAAGCGATGACTCCCATCCTTCTTGGTCACGATCACAATCGGAGATGACCACTCTGACTTGGATCTTGTTATGATTCCCGCTTTTAGCATATCTTCTATTGCTTTTTCTACAATCTCTCTATTTCTTAGAGGAGTTCTGTATGGTTTTAAACTGATTGGTGGATGATTTCCTGTGTCTATTTCCATAGTAACTGTCTTGCCCAACTCCAAATCATTAATGGCAAAAACATCCTGGTTTTCTCTCACTAACTCTTCTAATACTTCCTTATACTCTTGTGGAGCTTTCAGTTGTGATAATAACTCCTGTTCCCTCTTCAAGAATGCTGTTGTTTTGTCTACTGCCTGTATTTGAGATGGATGTTTTCTGAATGCATGGATCAATTCATCATTCCGTCTCTTCCAATTCCCTCTATTTCTATTTCTAGTATTTATGGAAGCTTCTGAATGCTCATTTATTGTCAATTCTTCTTTACTTGTTGTTACTATGTTGTTAAGATCATGTGCTATTTTTGCAATCACACACCCTCTATATAATTTAATCTCCTTCCCTGTGTTATTGAAAATCATTACTGGAAAACTAAAGTGTCTGTCTAACAATATTCCGTCTGTGACTTCCAAGCCTGGTTCATCTATTATTTCTCTCTCTAATTCTGTTACTGTGACTGCTTGTCCTATATAAAAATAGGGATTTTTTTTTTATTTTTGCTTGTATCCAGATTGACCGTCTGTGGTTTTAAAGTCATGGATGTTTTTACTCTGACTAACGCCGATACGTGCATATCTTCCTCCAAATCAACATATACGTCTTGAAATCTCAACTTATGTAAATCAAAATAGTCTTACGCCATTTTTTCAGCAAGAAATCTCTACCTAAAATCATGTTCCTATTTAAATCTTTGACCACGTGAAAAAAATGTCTGACGTTTATTCCTCCCAAGCTAAAGTTGATCATGGTTTGTCCAATTACTTCCAAATTTTGTCCAGTAACTGAGTGAAGGATGTCCTGGTTCCTAACTATTCTGCAATTCTTAACTATACGATATAAGAATTTTTCCTTGATCACACTGACTTGCGCTCCCGAGTCAATCAACGTTCTAATTTTAAATTTTCCTATTTCAATAATGCATGAACTAGGGTCAATCATATTCAGTGAGAACTGTTTTATCTCTCCAAGTTGAGGCCATTTCCATATTCCTTATTCCTACCTGTTCTCATATGCTTGTTATTTCGGGTAGTTCACATATTCCTCATTTCTTAGGGCCTTTTTATTTTCCCGCCTACCGCAGGTCCTATTCAGTAAGTGGGACGCCAGTTTCCCTGCGTCGCTGTCCTTGCAAAATTTCTCCGCATTTCTCCGGAATTCCTATTTGTTCTACTATTGATACTTCCATTTTGTACACTAACCTGAGCACGTCTGTTACCACAGCATTTAAAAGTGTGCACTCTCCGTCCACAATTCCAACAGACTATATTTGTACTTCCTCCTGTCTCTCTTATAGAGTTTCTCATTTGTCTCTCTGTATCATTATTTCCTTGCAGTGTCTGTATTTCTCCTCGTCTTCTCCATCCGTACCTTGTTTGTCCTATCTCCATAGGTTCTTCAATTCTATCTTCTCTATTGCTTCCTATTTCTCGTCCTACCCTTAGTCTAAACCTTCTTCTCAAGCTTTCCTCCTGTACAGCGATATCCACAGCCTGTGATAACCTCGCAGGATTTTCTCTCATTAATTTAAACTTCAGTCCATCCGACTTTATTCCGTCTATGAAGATACCAACCAGCATTCTTTCTACCTCTTCTCCTTGTACATTTTGTCCAAGGAACGCTTCCTCAGCTAAATTAATTAGCCTATCACTAAATAATTGTACCGTTTCTCCACTGTTCTGCTTAGATTGTCTTAACACTGAGAAAGCGTGTTGTGGGTCTGAGATCTCCACATACTTGTGAGCCAGATCATCCTTAAAATGCTCCCAAGTCTCGTCTACTCCCGACTCTAATTTCCTTCAAATATGATCTGAAACCGGTGTTAGTGTGGCCTGATAAGCAATTTTTTTTCTCTCCTCGTCTGTCGCCCCTACTAAAAATGCATGTTTCTCCACCGAGGTCATCCATCTCTTGTAATCCTCGCCTGCCCACTAAATTTCTCAATTTCTGCACCTACCCCTTGCTGCTTTATCGCAGAGTTGAGTTTGCCTATTACTCTGCTCACTCCACCCAGAACCTGTGTCAAAGAAAGCTCTTCTTGTGCTATTTTAGTGTACTTTGTTAACTGTAATAAGATCAATCAATGGAAAAAAATATTGCTCAATTACGATTAAAATCAGATCGCAATCAATACTGTTTTTATAAAGATACTTAAGAGTGTAATTCCTTACGTGAGTATTGTCTTTCAAAATACTTCTTAATGCAAAACTTGCTACCTGTTTGCTGTCGTTTCTCTGTTTTCAGACATCTGGCTGGCTTCAGTTGTATAATGTTGTGTGACGAGCAATTTCACCCGTGGTTGGGCACATCGGAACTTTGACTTCGCCCGTGGTTGGGCACGTCTAAACTTTGGCTCTTTCACCCGTGGTTGGGCACGTCTAAACTTTGGCTCTTCGGTATCAATTCGTTCTGGAAACGTCTCTAGCTCGACTCCAAGTCAGAAGCGATTAAAATGGGCTCTCCTTAGCAAGGCCGGCAACCATTATGCCCACCCGCCTCAGAGGAACCCAATACAGCTGAATCACACTTTGTAATGAACATCTTCATGAGCGAGAGTTTCTTTTCAAACTTGAGCAAGGTTGATACAAATTCTGAGTCAGCAAAACGATTCTACGGCCGTATTGAAACACTCCCACAGCAGCATTTAGGAGTCTGGAGCTGACTTGACAACAAAGTTCCTTTGTGAATAAGAATGTGGAACAGCAACTCTTGGCTATGATAACGTCGAAGAAGCCATCAGTTCTTTGCGTATGACAATGTAAATCAGCAACTCTTGAAAACGGCCACGGCTATGATGATGTGGAAGAAGCCATCAGTACTTCGCGTTTCTCAGCCCAAGTTCACAATCCTGGTTATTGAGGCTCCATTTCAGACTATATAACGGAGCGAGTCTGAATGCAACGGTAGCTGAATGTAACTGTAGGAAATCAAGACAACTCCTTGATGATAAATAAGTGTCTGTTTAATTACGAAGGTTCTCTGGTACAAAAATTGTAGACTGCAAATATCAAAGCTTGTTGACAGTTAGGCCGCTGATCGTTACTAACTCCCCACGTCAGCACGTGAGCGTCACTCAAATCTCTAACTACCGTGCTCATTCCCTTTCCCCTTGCGCAGCATCTTGCGTACCAAACTAACTAAAGCCCATATAACAGGTCATACTGTTATATTAGGCTACTCTTTAGATTTCCACCTGCCAAGGGATTTTTTACGTGCACAACAATACACACTACCCAGAGACCAGAAGAAATTTTATTACTGGAAGTCCACGTGAAAAATCCCGGTCCTTACCAGGGCTTGAACCCAGGACCTCCAGCACTTGAGCCGGACACCATACCTCGAGACCACTCAGCCCCCTGAGAGTAGCTGTATCTTCTACAAACATTTTAGCAAGATCCAATATACAGGGCTTCATTGGCTGTAGACATTCACTTCCAGGAATAGCAATCTTTGAACTGATTGAATCAGTGAGTTGGACAAGATCGCTGAGTAGTTTTGTTGGTTCCTGTATATCTGTTTCGAATTTCTTATTCCCACTTTGAACTTCTCCTACAATATGCTTGAGAAATATGAGATACACATAGTTTTTCATGTCGCTAAACATAGAATGTAGAAGTTCTGCTATATAACAGCGCTCGTTAAGCCTTGCTATATCAAAATGTGTTCTGAGCTCAACCCACTGCTGCAATATTCTGACAATGGCAGATGTTACATGTC
>JACEFZ010013128.1:0-14473 GCA_014155875.1 Cepaea nemoralis
AAGTGCCTGTCAACCGTGAGGAACTCACAAATATGTTTGCTTCATAAGTGTCTGTCAACCATGAGGAACTCACAAATATGTTTGCTTCATAAGTGTCTGTCAACCGTGAGGAACTCACAAATATGTTTGCTTCATAAGTGTCTGTCAACCGTGAGGAACTCACAAATATGTTTGCTTCATAAGTGTCTGTCAACCATGAGGAACTCACAAATATGTTTGCTTCATAAGTGTCTGTCAACCGTGAGGAACTCACAAATATGTTTGCTTCATAAGTGTCTGTCAACCATGAGGAACTCACAAATATGTTTGCTTCATAAGTGCCTGTCAACATTGAGGAACTCACAAATATGTTTGCTTCATAAGTGCCTGTCAACATTGAGGAACTCACAAATATGTTTGCTTCATAAGTGCCTGTCAACCATGAGGAACTCACAAATATGTTTGCTTCATAAGTGCCTGTCAACATTGAGGAACTCACAAATATGTTTGCTTTTTCTGCCTTTCAGTTTCCAATGGAGGCAGAAACAGATGATAAGTCACAGCTACAGTAAAACCTCGGTTTCCGTCGATAATCCGTCCGAAAACAATTGGCGAAATCCGAAACCGACGAAATCCGAGGCAATTATTTATATATAAATCCAATTAATTCGTTCTAGACACTCCAAAATACATACCAAAAACACATTTTATAGCGAACAAATAGTGTTTAATACTATACTATTTTTTGGCCCCAGACTTTTGTGTATGCCAGTGCGCCTCCTGAATTTTTCAAACCATCCTCCGCTGGCCTTTAAATCACTATGTTCACTAGCACTCGTCCCAGACAGTTTCTTAATGAGATCGGTATACAATAGTCTGGCCTTTTCACATATGATTGCCTCCGAAACAGAATCGACATTTAACTGTTTTTGATTTATCAAAATTAAAAATAACTGTTGGACATCTTTTATTGTTTGCGATCACTGTTTCGTTAGCACATTCACACCTTTCGCTGCTTTATTGTTTCCTTTTGCGTCACAAGGAACTTATCGTGGATGGCGACTTTCCTTACATGCGGCCTATTTCAGCAACCTTTCATGCCGCTCTTGTATTTTTCAATGGTTTCCTTCTTCAACTCGATAGTGTTCCTGGCCCTCTTCTTCGAATTGCTGCTGACTTTGGAAACTTTTTTTTTTGGGTTCCATTATGGAACTAACGGGAAAGGGTTAACTTATTAGCAAGTAATGCTCACACAAAGAGAAACAACGCCAAACTGAGCAGAAGAACGCGTGGGTCCCTTTATTTTCGCAAAATTAGCAGCGAGGTCCCGTCGGCAAGTCGACGAAATCCGAGGAAACCGACGAAAACCGAGTCAAATGTTTCGCAGAAAAAAATCGACAAAAACTGAAATCGACGAAAACCGAAGACAACGAAAACCGAGGTTTTACTGCTACTTTGCCTTCTTGACAGACGATAATTGTACATTGAGCTCTAAAATAGGTATATTAACTACAACCCATGGCGGTAGCGAATGCGATTGAAAAGACCAATTCACGCCGTAAATGTTCGTCCACAAAGGAGGCATGTGAACACACGGTCATTCCCCTCATGAAGCACCATGTTACGTCTCACACGCTCAGTTTGTGACCTATCTGCAATCATATTCTACTTTCTCTTTATTCCATTTCTGATTTTTGCCCTCCATGCAACAAGATCAGCAACGACTTGCACCCAAGGTGCAATATCAATGCCTATATCAATCATGCCGCTGTTACACTCACTCATTCTCTCACACACACACACACACACACACACACACACACACACACACACACACACACACACACACACACACACACACACACACATATATATATATTTATTTATTTTATTTTGACAAGTAGTGTTTTTCATTTAGTTATATTGGTGTGTGGTTATTGTTTGTGTGCTTATGAAGGCAGTGGTCGCAATGTCCATTCTGTTTCTTGTGATCTTGTTCTAGTAAAGCTCACGTCTACTTCTCGTTTGTATGTGTGTTTGATTCATTCATGGTATTTCCCAATGGGGAATAATCCCCCCAACCAACCCACACCAATCCTTTTGTAAGCTTTTTCATGATTTGTTTGATGTTGTAGGCTTGTTCATGATTGGTTTAATTGTGTAGGCTTGTTAATGATTGGTTAGATTTGGTCGGCTTGTTCATGACTGATTGGATTATGTAAGCTTGTTCATGATTGGTTGAATTGTGTAGGCTTGTTAATGATTGGTTTGATTTTGTAGTCTTGTTCATGATTTCTTCGATGTTGTAGGGTTGTTCATGATTGGCTGGATGTTGTAGGCTTGTTCATGATTGGTTTAATTGTGTAGGTTTGTTCATGATTGGTTGGATTTTGTAGCCTTGTTCATGATTGGTTGAATTGTGTAGGCTTGTTAATGATTGGTTGAATTTTGTAGCCTTGTTCATGATTGGTTGAATTTTGTAGCCTTGATCATGACTGGCTGGAGTTTGTAGGCTTAAGTTGTCTACAGGAAGAGGTAGTCAGTCTCCCGCCAAACCTCATTACTAGCATCTTACGGCATGCATGGTAGGTTACAGTCTTACCATCCTCTGATTCCCTTATGGGCCTCGGCATCACACGTTCGTAAAAGTGAAGCATAAGTAAAGGTCCCTCTCAGGCGTCTGAAGGAGCATTAGGCATTTGTTACAATTTCACTGTCTCAGTGCCAAATAATAAGCACATTTGGACCAAGCATGGTACACAATCAATGTGTACGTGCCGTTCACTGAGGATTGAAACTGTGGAAGGTACCACGAAACAAAATAAATAACACGGTGTTCCAAGTATGGCGATATATCGTCCTTCTGTCCAAATAGGAGGTCACATTTGATGATATACAGGGTGATTGTAAAGTCTCACTATACTTTGTATGTAGAACAAATTTGAAAAATGAAGTACACGATGTCAAAAAATTGTGCTCCACAGTCCACCGTGAAGCAATATGCAGCGAATGGTTGTCGTCTGCTGGAGTAATTCTTTGCACTTCAAACAGAATGATGTTATCAACGGAAGAAAGAATTTCTTTTTGGGTTGAACAAGAGTTTTGAAAGGCGGTCGATACACACGTATAGTTGTTCAAAGATTTATAGTATTTCCTGATTAAAAAAACCTCCTCATCGCATTACGGTTAGAAATGTGTTAAATTGGTACTTTCCAGTTCCCCCAAAACAGCTTTAGATCATAGCCGTGATTCATAATCATCAAGTGCCATGCCAGCTGGCGTAGGCATTCACGACTTTTCACAGATCTGGGCCTTTAGTTTTCTGGATCAATTCTGCTGATGACATTCCTCCATACTACCTTTTTAATCCATCCAGTAGCAAAGACTATTGTAACTAATTTAATGAATTTTTAACACACTTTTTTAATGACATCATGTACTTCATTTTTCATCTTTGTTCTACATACACAGTATGCTAAGATTTTATAACACCATCTATTATTGTTCGGCACTGAATCAGTCAAGTTAGTTGCATATCTTTTATAAGACGTAGCAGTCAAACCCAGCATTGTGATTTCTTGGCAAGTGTAGGTTCAATAGTTTATGTTACTAGACCCATATTTGTTTTGCCAAATTGGCACTCGCGAGTTATGTGGTCAGTAGCACGATAGCCGCGTTTACTTCCCAAGATTGGCACTCGCGAGATATGTGGTCAGTAGCACAACGACCTCGTTAACTTCCCAAGATTGGCACTCACGAGTTATGTAGCCAGTAGCAGCCTGACCTCGTTCACTTCCCAAGATTGGCACTCACGAGTTACGTAGCCAGTAGCACCATGACCCCGTTAACTTCCCAAGATTGGCACCTGCGAGTTATGTAGCCTGTAGCACCCTGACCCTGTTCACTTCCCAAGATTGGCACTCACGACTTATGTAGCCAATAGCACCCTGACCCCGTTCACTTCCCAAGATTGGCACTCACGAGTTATGTAGCCAGTAGCACCCTGACCCCGTTCACTTTCCAAGATTGGCACTCACAAGTTATGCAGCTAGTAGCACTCTGACCCCGTTCATATCCCAAGATTGGCACTCACGAGTTATGTAGCCAGTAGCACCCTGACCCCGTTCACTTCCCAAGATTGGCCCTCGCGAGTTATGTAGCCAGTATCACCCTGACCCCGTTCACTTCCCAAGATTGGCACTCGCGAGTTATGTAGCCAGTAGCACCCTGACCCCGTTCACTTCCCAAGATTGGCACTCACGAGTTATGTAGCCAGTAGACCCCAACCCTGTTCACTTCCCAAGATTGGCACTCACAAGTTATGTAGCCAGTAGCACCCTGACCCCGTTCACTTCCCAAGATTGGCACTCACAAGTTATGTAGCCAGTAGCACCCTGACCCCGTTCACTTCCCAAGATTGGCACTCACAAGTTATGTAGCCAGTAGCACCCTGACCCCGTTCACTTCCCAAGATTGGCACTCACATGTTATATAGCCAGTAGCACCCTGACCCCGTTCACTTCCCAAGATTGGCACTCACAAGTTATGTAGCCAGTAGCACCCTGACCCCGTTCACTTCCCATGATTGGCACTCACAAGTTATGTAGCCACTAGCACCCTGACCCCGTTCACTTCCCAAGATTGGCAATCGCGAGTTATGTAGCCAGTAGCACCCTGACCCCGTTCACTTCCCAAGATTGGCACTCGCGAGTTATGTAGCCAGTAGCAGCCTGACCCCGTCCACTTCCCAAGATTGGCACTCACAAGTTATGTAGCTAGTATCACCCTGACCCCGTTCACTTCCCAAGATTGTCACTCACAAGTTATGTAGCCAGTAGCACCCTGACCCCGTTCACTTCCCAAGATTGGCACTCGCGAGTTATGTAGCCAGTAGCACCCTGACCCCGTCCACTTCCCAAGATTGGCACTCACAAGTTATGTAGCTAGTATCACCCTGACCCCGTTCACTTCCCAAGATTGTCACTCACAAGTTATGTAGCCAGTAGCACCCTGACCCCGTTCACTTCCCAAGATTGGCACTCGCGAGTTATGTAGCTAGTAGCACCCTGACCCCGTTCACTTCCCAAGATTGGCACTCACAAGTTATGTAGCCAGTAGCACCCTGACCCCGTTCACTTCCCAAGATTGGCACTCACAAGTTATGTAGCCAGTAGCACCCTGACCCCGTTCACTTCCCAAGATTGACACTCACAAGTTATGTAGCCAGTAGCAGCCTGACCCCGTTCACTTCCCAAGATTGGCATTCACGAGTTATGTAGCCAGTAGCACCCTGACCCCGTTCACTTCCCAAGATTGGCACTCACAAGTTATGTAGCCACTAACACCCTGACCCCATTCACTTCCCAAGATTGGCACTCACAAGTTATGTAGCCAGTAGCACCCTGACCCCGTTCACTTCCCAAGATTGGCACTCACAAGTTATGTAGCCAGTAACACCCTGACCCCGTTCACTTCCCAAGATTGACACTCACAAGTTATGTAGCCAGTAGCACCCTGACCCCGTTCACTTCCCAAGATTGGCACTCACAAGTTATGTAGCCAGTAGCACCCTGACCCCGTTCACTTCCCAAGATTGGCACTCACAAGATATGTAGCCACTAACACCCTGACCCCGTTCACTTCCCAAGATTGGCACTCACAAGTTATGTAGCCAGTAGCACCCTGACCCCGTTCACTTCCCAAGATTGGCACTCACAAGTTATGTAGCCAGTAGCACCCTGACCCCGTTCACTTCCCAAGATTGGCACTCACAAGTTATGTAGCCAGTAGCAACCTGACCCCGTTCACTTCCCAAGATTGGCACTCACAAGTTATGTAGCCAGTAGCACCCTGACCCCGTTCACTTCCCAAGATTGGCACTCACAAGTTATGTAGCCAGTAGCAGCCTGACCCCGTTCACTTTCCAAGATTGGCATTCACGAGTTATGTAGCCAGTAGCAGCCTGACCCCGTTCACTTCCCAAGATTGGCATTAACGAGTTATGTAGCCAGTAGCACCCTGACCCCGTTCACTTCCCAAGACATTTCCTGGTACCCACTTGAGACTGGACCGACCTGAGAGCCCAGGTCTCTTTTAACTGATAAAGTGCCGAAGGATACTATATCGCCAAATGTGACCTCCCATTTGGACAGAAGGGCGATATATCGCCATTATATGGTCATCGTTTTATTTGTTTCATTTAGTGTATCTTCCTCAGTTGTAATGCTCATCGAATGCAAATTACATTATAATACTTGTTCATTTGATTGTGCACTGTGTTTGTTCTAAACCTACTGTTTGTTTGACACTAGTGTTAAAAATTCGAATTCACCTCAATGCGGATGAAACTCCTGACCTCCGGAAAGGCAGACGTGTGTCCTACTACTATGCAACAACGGTTCCATTGATTTCTACTTTCGAAAAGATTCTACCATTACCCCTACCCCGTTCAACCTCAAGGAGAAGTTATATTAGGGTCCATCCCTGGCTCAGATTAATAATCATGTGACTGTGTCACCGCAAAAGCAGCTGCCCACGGTTTTACCCTCACAAGCTTATTAATTTGACGGTGAATGTTGTACATAGGGGTAATGACTTGATGATTTATACTTCTTTCATACGTCTTTTCTGAATGCTTTCCAATACCTGCGAATGTAGTCATCGTCTTATTGCACTAATGCCATGGGTTCACAGCTGAGTTCCGATGGCAGAAGGCTGTTATTTCCAATAGGTATATACATATGTCTTAGAAGAATTCTAAACATCCAGTGGACAGATTTCAAAACCAATGCACAAATAAGACAAGAGACTAAGCAAGATAATGTATCCAATTTTATAAGAAAATGCCGTTGGAACTACATCGGCCATGTACTCAGAATGGACAAGACAAGACTCCCCTACCAGGCCCTCATATGGTCACCAGTAGGGAAAAGAAAACGGGGAAGACCAAGAGAGACCCTGCTTAGAACCATCATTAGAGAAGGCTCATTCAACGGCCAAGTAAATATCCAGGATCTACAACAGGTAGCAGCGAACCGCCGGACATGGAGAGCCATGACTTCTGCCCTATGCGCCGAGTTAGGCTCAAGAGGAAAGACTAACTAACTAACTAATATACATACAGAAAACTTCTAAACTCAGTGCAGCAACTCCCCACGGTGATGGTAAGTAAGTCAGTACAGACGATTTGCACTCAGCACTTGGAGAACTCGCAACCATGCTCGGAACAAGAAACAGAAGATTGTGAACAGACATAATCACCAACGCCACACGGCATGGACTAGATGAAGAATGTTATATAGGGTGTATTATTAAATGACTGTGGGGTGTTTGAAAATATTGCCGTTCCAAGTTTTGTATTCACCCTCTGTAGAGTTCATGGAACATAAAAGGTAAATACAAAACTTGGACCGGCAATATTTTCGAAAGCCCCACAATCATTACAAATACACCCTATGTATAGATTTGTTCATAATTGAAATAAACAATCCTTAATCTTTAATCGTAAACTAAACCTCAGAGACGGTGGTGGACTGGGTCTAAAAATATCGACTGCCAGGAGACAAAGCTACGAAACAATCATTAACATCTTAAACATATTGTCTAATTTGAATAGCAAAGACAGAAAATAAAAATAGATTTCACGATTTATTGCTAGCATATTCCCTTGCATCTCGTCAGGTACATATTGCAGAAATTACATAACATAAAAAGCAATAAGATAAATCCTTCAAGCCGAAAAATACAACACACATAGCCACACCGTAATTAGGATTGTCTCGAAGTTAACATGGGGCTGTGCTGATAGTGTTATGAGCTGGGTCGCACGAGGCTTTGACGCCTGGACCCTTCGCCTGCTAAGTGAGGGGACTATTAGGTCACCTACTCCTCCGTGTATTCGGGCTTACAAAATGTGATGGGCCTATCATAACAACACACACATAGCTGAAAACTATTTCCGGACACATTTACACCACACACACACACACATGCACGCACACACACACACATGCACGCGCACACACACACACACATACACACATGCATGCACACACACACACACACACATGCACGCGCGAGCGCACACACACTGAGCATGTTTAGTTGAGTCAAGAACCGACATCACAGCACTCGGGACTTTCCGATACGTGCTCCGTCCTCATCTGCAACAGCCAGCGAAGAGTCTCAATATTAATGGTAACAGTACCAGTCTAATTATATATCCGCCTGGCCTTTCCTCGGAATCGTGAGTGTCAGCCCGCACTTCTGCAACAACACACGCGGCATTTATATCATCATCATCATGTGCCATGCCGACAAGCGTGGGCGGTCATGTTTCGCCATCTCACACGATCACCAAAGTCGTGAATCAGCTCTGTGTTCTTGTCTCGACCATGCCATGTGGTCAAGCTATCAAGATGTTTATCTCTCTGCCTTCCCCTTGTTTTTTTCCCCTCAATCTTACCAGGTGCCACATAGGTCTCTAGTTTATGTCTTCGTATAACACCGCCCCCCCCCCCCCCCCCCCAAAAAAAAAGACTGTCTGCATCTAAATTCTCCAATATGTGGCATATGATCCCACAACATCCAGCTTAAGAATGGAGGTGGAGACAGTCACTGCGGCTCTCTGCTGGATGGAGAATACGACACACACACACACACACACACACACACACACATATTGTGATTGTAACTGACTCAGAAAGCATGCTGACGAGGGTGAGGACGGGCAGGCTTCGTGCGGAGTGGCTTGCTTCGCTTCGGAAGTCACAGGTGACAAGCATCGCCTGGATCTTTTCTCCGGGGCATGCCAGTGTGCTGGGAAATGAACAGGTGGACAAATTGGCTGGCTCTGCAGAACTTGGTGGAGTATTGATACACGACAAGGCAGACGTGGTTGCGGCCTTGTGGGAGCACGTGTACACCTCGGAGGAGCAAATGAATTACCATGGTCTGGCAAGAATGAGACAGCGTGGAGTGACGAGGGGATCTGGCCGAAGCTCAACGCTCAGAGGAAAGGCGAAACGGACAAATAATCAGATTGCTACTGGTACTATTGGTGTTGGAACTCTTCGCTGGCTGCTGAGGATGGGGACGGAGCGCTTATGGGAATGCCCCGAATGCTGTGATGTCGATTCCTAAATCAATCAATCAATCAATCAATCAATCAAGCAATCAATTCTCCAATCAGTTTATGGTTTTCATTTGCTTCTTGTAGGAATTATTCAAAGGCTTTTCTGCCTGTCCATGACATTCTTTGCATTTTTCTCATAAACCACACCTCCACTGCCATTAGATGTTTTCCAGCGTGTCTGTTCATTGTCCACGCTTCACATCCATACAAAAGTACAGGTTATATTTAGCACTTCACCACTATTTTTCTCGTTGCAGATGACATCTGTTTATTGGTTAGTATGAATAAATATATATAATAATCATCATTTTCTGCACAATTTAGGTATCAGCGATGGCTACCTACAGTCTCCTGCTTGTTGTAATCCTTGTAATGTGCCTAAACGTTGCCGACCCGTCTTTCATCTACGTGGACAACGACGACGGTCAGACAGTGTCCACTGGGAGCATTGATAGCAGACAGAAGAAAGAACTTCAACAGGTTAGTACTGGTCACGATGCAACATCGAGATTATATGTCTGATATTATGAAATGATATGTTCTTCTTACAGAAACAACACCCTCCTATCTGGTTTCACCCCTTTTCACTTGATGTTCTTGCAAACTATTCAATCCTGTAGATTCACATTCGTCTCTTCATCACTTCGGCATGCTTCCTTAGTGACTCAGTGAGTATGCTCAAGAAGATAGAGATGGGCTGGATCTGAAGACAGTGGTTGGTGTCTCTGGGGCGGTCTCGGCTGGCAAAGATTAGTTTCATTTTCCTGCAGGGTATACGGGTGTATAGGGAAATAAACAGGCTGACAGGCTTGCGGGTAAGGCTTCTGTGAAGGGCGGACGAGCCATGGACCAGGCTGATATACTGAATGCCCTACGAGAAGTAAGACTTTTTCGAGAACCAAGTGATGACTGCGAATCTAAAACCATGGTCAGACTGCGAAAACAGCAAATTAAAAGAGGTATGGCCAGACAAGAGCACTATGCAGGAAGCCAAAAAAGATTTCCACTATAGACCGGCACGCAAATCTATTAGTGAGTAAAATTGTCATGTAAAAAGACTATTTCCAAGCAGCATGCCGCAAAAAGAAATTGTATTTACACACCGGAAAAAGGGACTGGGAAGCTGGTTTCACCAGCAATGGATTAGAGGAGGCAACAAACACATCCTTTCACGCAGCCAACACAAAGACGTCCCAACAAAGCTTCTCTTAATCCTCGCTGAAATAAATAAAAAAAAATGTTGCATATCCTTTTCAGGGCATTGCAGTCAACCCCAGCATTTAATGACTGTTTACAATTTTCTGTTCGTTTTTGAAGGTGAAGACTGTCATGCTTCGTTAAAAATAGCATGCATCGATTCAAAGGTCGCGGGTTGTGAGCATTCGCTGGATCTTTTCTGTGGGACACTCTGGTGTGAATGGAAATGAACAGACGGACAGATTGGCTGATGCCGCATCATTAAGGGGTGATTTGATGCATGATAAGACAAATGTGGTGAAGGCCCCCTTGGAGCATATGCATAATGTAGAAGAACAGATAGTCGTCTCGTGGTCTAGATAGGATGCAACAGCAAGGGAGTTGTCAGAAGATCTGGTCGACAGTCGTCACTCAGAGGTAAAGCAAGACGGACATATACCGTATTTTACGGAGTATAAGACACACTTTTTTCTTCAAACAATTGCCTCCAAAATGCAGCTGCGTCTTTTACTCGAAATTAATATAACAATGGTAAAAATGTTATTTTAAAAAAAATTGCTTAAAAATTAAGGTGTGCCTTATAGTCCGCCGCGTCTTATAGTCCGTAAAATACGGTAATCAGATGACAACGGGCACCATTAGTATTGGAACTCTTCGCTGGCTGTCGAAGACGATGACTGAGCACTTATAGGATGCCCTGAGTACAATAATATCCGTTTTTACTCCCGTTTTTACTCAACTCAACTCTAGGCAATTTTACGTTCTGTTGTTTACTATTGCTTTCTGAATGACCGATACTCATAGCATTGTGAAAATCAACGCAAAGCGATCTCCGTCCATATCACCTGCTGCTGACTCCAAACCCGTTATGTCGGGGTTGTGAAACCGCTTTGACCACACCTAAGTCACACACGCCGACAACGCTGAAATACTTGACAGAAAATTCGAGAAAGAAAAGGAAACCGACTTCATTTATGTCACTAGTTGGCTGGTTTGATGCGGATCCTCTCAAAGATTAATTGATTCTGTGACAAACAAAAAGTTGGTTTTGATTAAACATGGTACACAATCGAATGAACAAACATTATAATGTACACTTCCGTTAACTGAGCATTGAAATTGCGAAAGATATTACGAAACAAAACAAATAACACGATGACCTAGTATGGCGATACATTCTCCTTCCGTCCAAATGGGAGGTCATATGTGGCAATATTTTATCCTTCAGCATTGAATCAGTTACATTGTACAGGGTGTATTTTTATTGACTGTGCAGTGGCTGAAAATATTGCCGGTCCAAGTTTTGTATTTACCTATTATATTGCATGAACTTTACAGAGGGTGAATACAAAACTTGGACCGCAATATTCTCAAACACTACAGTCATTAAAAATACACCCCATGCCTCTTGAGTCTAATGCACTAACTCATTGGCGTTCATGTCACCTGAGTTCAAACAGAAAGATTTGCCTCTATCGGAGTGAGTTGATACAGACACTTTCCTCCGGATATTTCTCTTCGGCGTTCATCAGGAGTATTTCTTTCTCTCACTGTTGTGGTGTCGTCAACATCCCAACTGGTCAATTTAGAGCAGCCAAAGACATCACGGTCAACCCTCAAGGGAAGGCAGAGGCAGAACATGGGCATTCCTCGCCATCCAAGCAGGCTTCCATAATTGCAGAGTCGGCACATAGCGCTCAGCACTGGTCTCATCCAAGGAATCGTCACGTTATGCGCATATCTGCTTCACTTCCTCACTTCCGTATTTTGGGCATTTCGTTAGCTACTGGCCGCTCCCCACGTAAACCAGTCTGCAGCCGAGAGCCACTCAGCGAGTTTTCGGTTCGAACTTTCTGTGGGTGTTTGTTGAAAAGGTTACCTTCCCGGGTTTCCTCATGATATGATGCGATTGTATCATCTCTACAAGGTCTGTGATGCAGAATTCTCCCTTCCCCTCTCTAAGCCCAGAAATAAGAGGGGTGAGCAAGGCCCGAACTGGAACCGCAAGAGGCATGCGCGATTAAGGAACGTTAGTTAGACGGATGATCCGGTCTCTGAATATGCAGCAATACGAAGGGTGCTCGGAGGTCTTGTCAGTGGGAGTACTGCTCCTGCTACTTCAACGACCAATTTATGTTATTAATTACAGCTGTCTCAGAACTTCAGGCGTCGAAGAGAAAATACAGGTTTATTGTACCAAGTGTAGTACTAAATAACATATTCACACCAACCTTATGCTACAAATGTCAACCTTGGACAGTATCCAAATCACACTTGTGTAAAATCAACACCTGTGAGATGCTTGAGAAGAGCTGTCAACTTAACTTTCAGAGAAAGTAAGAAATCATGTTATCAGACAGACAGCGGGATCAACACCCTGTGAATCATATATTGAAAGGCAGGAGATCAAATTGTTCAGCCATCTCGCAACACCATAAACTGCCAGCACTTGCTCTAAATCAAAGACATATCTGATACAAGAGCAAGAGGACTCCAGAGAAGAAAATAAACTGACGACATCAAAGACATTGTCCAATCATATAGAATGACACTATCTAGTACGACGCTCGAACGTCAACTATTCCCCCTCACGACGCTCGTCGGTAAGATGATGACATTGTTTCTGTCTAAATCAGAATTATTCCACGCAACAACAACAGAATTTCAATATTGTTTCTTTCTACATTAAATTTCCTCCCACAACGAAAGACCTCCAACATTGTTTCTTTCTACATTGGCAGTCCTCGGCAAAATAACGTAACTTTCACATTGTATATTTGTATCCATGAAGCGCTTCACAAAACGAACGATCTTTAAACATTTTATTTTTATATATAAAGTTTCCAGTACAGTACAATTCCCAGAAAAACGAAAATACTTCAAACATGTTCCTTGTTATTTTATATATAACATTCTCAGAGAAAAAAGATCGTACAAACATGTTTCTGTTTGTATATAAAGTTCTCGGCATTAACTAAAGAGCTTCAACATTGTTTCCATCTAAATAGGAAGTTCTCGGATTGCTGGGTTTGCACAGCAAACCAGATACCACACCAAATGAAGATTTGATTCAATCAGCTTCAGAATTCATGCGGAATCTGTACCGGGTCATAGAAGATGTCACTTCTTTTGAGTTTCCCGTTGACTCTCGCATCCACATCAAGAAAGAGATCAACGCAACAGCCCATGGACTAGATCCTGCAAAAGTGGAAGGAGCAGACGTCATTGCCAGTTTTGTTAATAATGGTAACTATTCATTGTACATCATACAATTGTCATTGTGTACACAATACGTGACTTTCCTTTGTACTCTATACACTTAACGCACAGCAATACAATAGACGCGCTATGAGCGCCAACAAATACTATGTGTGTTTATTTATGGACTGTCTTCCATTTATAGAACTTTCCCTTTATATAATTCTGAAAGATAATTCTTCCATTCACTCTATACACAGCAATAGAACATGCGCGATCTTCTAATTATAGAACTCCTCCTGTATAACATTCTCATGCATATATTTTTGTTAAAGTTGCATATCCCTTACAGGATGTTGCATTCAATACCAGCATTTTCCAGCTGGTGTTGATGTTCTTGGCAAGATTACGCTCAGTAGTTTGACATTGCTTTCTGAGCGACCGGCTCACATACCTCGTAAGTAACCAACGCGACGTGATCCGTTGCCGAATCTCGCGCAGCTGTGTTTTTCACGTGGATATACGGGATACATAAATTCTTAATAACTACAAAACACATAACTTCTTAATTCATTCTGTTAATTCATTGATACTTGGCTTTTCCATTCATTCTAAACACGGCAATACAACATATAAGCTCCTCCATTGATAGAGCTCCCCCTTTACATAATTGTCACAGGTCACTTCTCCATTTTATCTATACATAGCAATACAATACAGCATACATACATTCTTAATAACTACAACATACATCACTTCTTCATAAATTATCCATACATAACTTTCCATCGACTGTACACATTTTTTTTTCTGTCGGGGGTAAAAAGAAATTCCTAACCTGCACAGTTCGCGGTGACTGTACTAGCCAGGCGGCCTTGGGAGAAAACAGTAACAATGGTCATATCAAAGAAATAGGGCACTTACAAAAAAATTTTAAAATTAAAATGAAAAATATACATTTAACCA
>JACEFZ010013129.1:0-330530 GCA_014155875.1 Cepaea nemoralis
AATAAAAAATACACAGGTTTACACGAAATTATGTAGAAATAAGGGACAATGTATATAATAGTTTAGTTTTTCTATTTTCTACAGCCATTTGTGGCTTATTAACTTACCCTCGTACAAAGATCTTAGCTTGATTTGGTGGACAGCCTCTGCTTCATTGGCAGATGGAAGGCAGCAGAAGACTGCACCACGTGGTGTAGAGTTAGCTTTGAGGCCGCATGATTATAGAGGAGTGATTGACTACACATCAGCAAGAATGAGAGAGTTGGATGTGAAAGAAGAGATGGTGTTGTGCTTCTGTAACCTGTACTTATCATTGTGTACACCCAGTATAACATTGCTGCATTAACTCAATGTTGGTTATCTTTATCTGTGGTCACTGCACACTAGAATCTGTTTGGGTTTGTGAGCCTACATCCACTGACTATTTACCTTGCGATAGTGTTAATTTAGTAATACTTGATTGTATTTCCTTGTCTTGAATCATCTTTAGATGAGCTTTTCTGTGTTTCAGAATGTCCCCGAGGAAAGCCAGTATGGCAGACATATTCAAACAACCCCCATCTCACTTATGTAGTCCCAGAAAGCAATCACAAGGCTCACAGAATTCAATCACACCAGAGCTTCCACTATTTGGTGTATCAAAATTACAAGGGCATTTATCTTCAAATTCAAAAGCACACTCCACAGATCATCCTAAAAGAAACAGGGAAAGTTTCGGTAAAAACAGAACTAAAAATCTGATTAGTCCATCGGACATGGACATGTCTAACCAAAGTCATAGAAAAAGACCTTTGATACCAAGTGCATCTGCAAGTGCCTGTAAGCGTGACAGAAAACTACCTACATCGACTTCCCACGATGTTGCAGACTTATTGTGTCCAGTGAGGAGATCGCCAAGAAGGTCCGGTAGACCACTAAGAGTCAGCTCAGATTCTTCAGGTGAGTAAATATCTCGTTTATTTTTGTCCTCGTCAGATTAATGGATCCTTACAATCACCTTTGTGTTGGCATCCCTAAGGGGGACAAATAATAGTAAGTCACTCATCATTCATGTCATCAGAGATCATTTAGGAGGTTGGTTTTTTTAATTTTTCTTCACTTGTTCACTTTGAACTCAAGTGTAGTCCATACACACTACTTCTAGTAGAAGCTGGACTGAATTTTTGCATGTGGATTTGCTTTCCCTATTAACAGTGTCCGTCACCATCAGGAGAACCCACTCCGACTTCAGGGGTACTTGTAATTTACATCCCCAAGTCAAGGGCGGTAGGTCGACATTTTAGTCCAACTGTCTGGGGTTGGACCCCTTACCTCGGCATCAGCACACCTGATATTTAAGAACACATGTTTTTATCCAATCGGCCATGCTGACCTACCAGGGGTGGGTTTGAGACTGGCGACCTCATCCCTTGGAAATCTGAGCTACAAAATCCAACCAATCATGGGCAAGTCTACCAAGGCTTGGTGTACGTTGTTTGAGGGTCTGTACGCCATTGGCTGACGGATAGCAGAAGAGGAGGAGCCTAACACTAGTGTTGTTGTCTGGCCATGTCACTGTATCCATTGGGAGATGAGTGGCAGTAGAGGAGGAGCCTAACACTAGTGTTGTTGTCTGGCCATGTCACTGTATCCATTGGGAGATGAGTGGCAGTAGAGGAGGAGCCTAACACTAGTGTTGTTGTCTGGCCATGTCACTGTATCCATTGGGAGATGAGTGGCAGTAGAGGAGGAGCCTAACACTAGTGTTGTTGTCTGGCCATGTCACTGTATCCATTGGGAGATGAGTGGCAGTAGAGGAGGAGCCTAACACTAGTGTTGTTGTCTGGCCATGTCACTGTATCCATTGGGAGATGAGTGGCAGTAGAGGAGGGGCCTAACACTAGTGTTGTTGTCTGGCCATGTCACTGTATCCATTGGGAGATGAGTGGCAGTAGAGGAGGAGCCTAACACTAGTGTTGTTGTCTGGCCATGTCACTGTATCCATTGGGAGATGAGTGGCAGTAGAGGAGGAGCCTAACACTAGTGTTGTTGTCTGGCCATGTCACTGTATCCATTGGGAGATGAGTAGCAGTAGAGGAGGAGCCTAACACTAGTGTTGTTGTCTGGCCATGTCACTGTATCCATTGGGAGATGAGTGGCAGTAGAGGAGGAGCCTAACACTAGTGTTGTTGTCTGGCCATGTCACTGTATCCATTGGGAGATGAGTGGCAGTAGAGGAGGAGCCTAACACTAGTGTTGTTGTCTGGCCATGTCACTGTATCCATTGGGAGATGAGTGGCAGTAGAGGAGGTGCCTAAGGCTAGTGTTGTTGTCTGACCATGTCACTGTATCCAATGCGGAGATGAGTGGCAGTAGAGGAGGAGCCTAACACTAGTGTTGTTGTATGGCCATGTCACTGTATCCATTGGGAGATGAGTGGCAGTAGAGGAGGTGCCTAAGGCTAGTGTTGTTGTCTGACCATGTCACTGTATCCATTGGGAGATGAGTGGCAGTAGAGGAGGAGCCTAACACTAGTGTTGTTGTCTGGCCATGTCACTGTATCCATTGGGAGATGAGTGGCAGTAGAGGAGGAGCCTAACACTAGTGTTGTTGTATGGCCATGTCACTGTATCCATTGGGAGATGAGTGGCAGTAGAGGAGGTGCCTAAGGCTAGTGTTGTTGTCTGACCATGTCACTGTATCCATTGGGAGATGAGTGGCAGTAGAGGAGGAGCCTAACACTAGTGTTGTTGTCTGGCCATGTCACTGTATCCATTGGGAGATGAGTGGCAGTAGAGGAGGTGCCTAAGGCTAGTGTTGTTGTCTGACCATGTCACTGTATCCATTGGGAGATGAGTGGCAGTAGAGGAGGAGCCTAACACTAGTGTTGTTGTATGGCCATGTCACTGTATCCATTGGGAGATGAGTAGCAGTAGAGGAGGAGCCTAACACTAGTGTTGTTGTCTGGCCATGTCACTGTATTCATTGGGAGATGAGTGGCAGTAGAGGAGGAGCCTAACACTAGTGTTGTTGTATGGCCATGTCACTGTATCCATTGGGAGATGAGTGGCAGTAGAGGAGGAGCCTAACACTAGTGTTGTTGTATGGCCATGTCACTGTATCCATTGGGAGATGAGTGGCAGTAGAGGAGGAGCCTAACACTAGTGTTGTTGTATGGCCATGTCACTGTATCCATTGGGAGATGAGTGGCAGTAGAGGAGGAGCCTAACACTAGTGTTGTTGTATGGCCATGTCACTGTATTCATTGTCATCAGGTTAACGTATCCTAGACTAGTGTTGTCTGACCCTGTCATTTATTCATTGTCATCAGGTTAACGTATCCTAGACTTGTGTTGTTGTCTGACCATGTCATTTATTCATTGTCATCAGGTTAACGTATCCTAGACTTGTGTTGTTGTCTGACCATGTCATTTATTCATTGTCATCAGGTTAACGTATCCTAGACTTGTGTTGTTGTCTGACCATGTCATTTATTCATTGTCATCAGGTTAACGTATCCTAGACTAGTGTTGTTGTCTGACCATGTCATTTATTCATCGTCATCAGGTTAACGTATCCTAGACTAGTGTTGTCTGACCATGTCATTTATTCATCATCATCAGGTTAGCGTATCCTAGACTAGTGTTGTTTGTCTGACCATGTCATTTATTCATTGTCATCAGGTTAACGTATCCTAGACTAGTGTTGTTGTCTGACCATGTCATTTATTCATCATCATCAGGTTAACTTATCCTAGACTAGTGTTGTCTGACCATGTCATTTATTCATCGTCATCAGGTTAACGTATCCTAGACTAGTGTTGTCTGACCGTGTCATTTATTCATTGTCATCAGGTTAACGTATCCTAGACTAGTGTTGTTGTCTGACCATGTCATTTATTCATCGTCATCAGGTTAACGTATCCTAAACTAGTGTTGTTGTCTGATCATGTCATTTATTCATCATCATCAGGTTAACGTATCCTAGACTAGTGTTGTCTGACCATGTCATTTATTCATCATCATCAGGTTAACGTATCCTAGACTAGTGTTGTCTGACCCTGTCATTTATTTATCGTCATCAGGTTAACATATCCTAGACTAGTGTTGTCTGACCATGTCATTTATTCATCGTCATCAGGTTAACGTATCCTAGACTAGTGTTGTCTGACCCTGTCATTTATTCATCGTCATCAGGTTAACGTATCCTAGACTAGTGTTGTCTGACCATGTCATTTATTCATCGTCATCAGGTTAACGTATCCTAGACTAGTTGTGTATGACCCTGTCATTTATTCATCGTCATCAGGTTAACGTATCCTAGACTAGTGTTGTTGTCTGACCATGTCATTTATTCATTGTCATCAGGTTAACGTATCCTAGACTAGTGTTGTTGTCTGACCATGTCATTTATTCATCATCATCAGGTTAACGTATCCTAGACTAGTGTTGTTGTCTGACCATGTCATTTATTCATCATCATCAGGTTAACGTATCCTAGACTAGTGTTGTTGTCTGACCATGTCATTTATTCATTGTCATCAGGTTAACGTATCCTAGACTAGTGTTGTTGTCTGACCATGTCATTTATTCTTCTTCTTCTTCTTTTCGTTCATCCGGAGTGTTTTTTCAGATGTGATTGCGGTGTGTCTGTTATGCGCCCTTGGGCCGAAACCCGTAGGCCAACACATCGACTTTAGCGTGCTTTTTTGACCAGGTAGCATTCCTGGGAGACTCTCACTTTTGTAGTGCCATCTGCAACCATGCTGGCCAAGGTTGAACGGTCGAGGACAACGGTCATCCCTCAAAGGAAGGCAGGGACAGTCCATAGCATTTTCCGCCATCCAAGGTTGCTTCCATAGTTGCAGGGCCGACACATAACGCCCTGGATCTGGGCTCACCGAGGGAGATCGTCACGTCCTGCTCATGGCTGCTTTAAATCCTCACTTCAATATATTGGTCATTTCGTTTCCCCGGGTCATTCCCGCACAAACCAGACAGGTTTGCAGACGGCATCCACTCAGCTTGTCGTTGCGCCCATCAGAGCTTTTCCAGGCACAACAGACATTCGGAAAACTACCCAGTCAGAGCTGTTCCGAACAAGAGCGGCATTCGGAAACTAGGTAGTTAGAGCTGTTCCTAGCACGGGAGACATTCGGACGAGACATTTCACTCGGACGTAATTGCGTAGTGTCAATTTTTAGTTTGCCACCCGTAGGACGACACTTCCGACTTCAGCGGGCATTTTTTAATGAGGTTAGCCTTCCTCTGGTTTCGAGGCACGTTGGACTGTTGTGATGTCGCTAACATCTCAGCTGGTCAAGATAGAACGATGAACGACATCATGGTCGGCCCTCAAGGGAAGGCAGGGGCAGACCATGAGCATTCCCTCGCTATCCAAGGAGGCTTCCATAATTGCAGAGCCGGCACATATTGCTCTGTGACTGGGCTCACCCGAGGAGTTGCCACGTCCTGCTCATGGCTGCTTTAGTTCCTCACTTCCATGTGTTGGGCAACTCGTTTGCCACTGATCGCTCTAGCACACACCAGGGACGGTCAGACTGCAAGCGACACCAACTCGGTAAGCTTTTGCTTTTGACTTCGGACCACGCAATAGGTTCGCTCGCCGTGCGTTCCATTTTGCGTCATTGGGACGTTCTTCCACTTTTGTCTACACTCTCTATGAGTTAGATACAGTTTTCGCAGCCGTTTTCTTCGACTGGGGCACTTTTTTGACTTTTTTGTACTCGCTCACAAGGTAGGCTACTTGTGCTGCCGGCTCAGCACCTTACCTCCGTGCAACATGAACGAGAAACGGACTGGCCCTCTCATCCGGGAATCTCTCATATCCCCCAGCTGAGAGCCTTCGAACTTCTATCAGACCTGAGCATGTAGCTTGCTCAGTATCACGCCTTTATTTTTCGAAAGGTGGCTATCGGCCCGGCTCTCAGGTCCGAGGGTTTGTGGCTTAGAGGCGTTCAGCCACAGCCCTCGACAGGGAGCCTTTAGTGTTTTGTCCGGACCAAGAACTTCTGCCTTCGTGCGCCTGATTTAAATTTTAGACTGCTATCCTCAGTCTCACCTGCAGAGCAGCAGGTTGTGTCTCTCTTAGTCTGGTCCCTACCCCATAAGCTGTCCGATATGTAGTTTTTCATCCATCAGCAAGCAAATGGGGTCAATGGGACACGCAAGCTCCCCCACCACGTCAAGGTGGAGACACATCGGGGGAGTGTCATTTATTCATCGTCATCAGGTTAACATATCCTAGACTAGTGTTGTCTGATCATGTCATTTATTCATCATCATCAGGTTAACGTATCCTAGACTAGTGTTGTCTGACCATGTCATTTATTCATCATCATCAGGTTAACGTATCCTAGACTAGTGTTGTCTGACCCTGTCATTTATTCATCGTCATTAGGTTAACGTATCCTAGACTAGTGTTGTCTGACCATGTCATTTATTCATCGTCATCAGGTTAACGTATCCTAGACTAGTGTTGTCTGACCATGTTTGTCAGTGCCTGGTCACATGATGAACAGATGGTCACTAACATATGGGCGAGATCATTGTCAGTGAGTGGTCACACAATGAATAGATGGTCATCAACATTAGGGAAAGATCATTGTCAGTGCCTGGTCACATAATGGACAGATGGTCATCAGCATTAGGGAAAGATCATTGTCAGTGCCTGGTCACATAGTGAACAGATAACCATCAACATTAGGGAAAGATCATTGTCAGTGCCTGGTCACATAGTGAACAGATAACCATCAACATTAGGGAAAGATCATTGTCAGTGCCTGGTCACATAGTGAACAGATAACCATCAACATTAGGGAAAGATCATTGTCAGTGCCTGGTCACATAATGGACAGATGGTCATCAGCATTAGGGAAAGATCATTGTCAGTGCCTGGTCACATAGTGAACAGATAACCATCAACATTAGGGAAAGATCATTGTCAGTGCCTGGTCACACAATGAATAGATGGTCATCAACATTAGGGAAAGATCTTTGTGAGTGCCTGGTCACATAATGAACAGATGGTCATCAACATTAGGGAAAGATCATTGTCAGTGCCTGGTCACACAATGAATAGATGGTCATCAACATTAGGGAAAGATCATTGTCAGTGCCTGGTCACACAATGAATAGATGGTCATCAACATTAGGGAAAGATCTTTGTGAGTGCCTGGTCACACAATGAACAGATGGTCATCAACATTAGGGAAAGATCTTTGTGAGTGCCTGGTCACACAATGAATAGATGGTCATCAACATTAGGGAAAGATCATTGTCAGTGCCTGGTCACATAATGAATAGATGGTCATCAACATTAGGGAAAGATCATTGTCAGTGCCTGGTCACATAATGAATAGATGGTCATCAACATTAGGGAAAGATCTTTGTGAGTGCCTGGTCACACAATGAATAGATGGTCATCAACATTAGGGAAAGATCTTTGTGAGTGCCTGGTCACACAATGAATAGATGGTCATCAACATTAGGGAAAGATCATTGTCAGTGCCCTGGTCACACAATGAATAGATGGTCATCAACATTAGGGAAAGATCATTGTCAGTGCCTGGTCACACAATGAATAGATGGTCATCAACATTAGGGAAAGATCATTGTCAGTGCCTGGTCACACAATGAATAGATGGTCATCAACATTAGGGAAAGATCATTGTCAGTGCCTGGTCACACAATGAATAGATGGTCATCAACATTAGGGAAAGATCATTGTCAGTGCCTGGTCACACAATGAATAGATGGTCATCAACATTAGGGAAAGATCATTGTCAGTGCCTGGTCACACAATGAATAGATGGTCATCAACATTAGGGAAAGATCATTGTCAGTGCCTGGTCACACAATGAATAGATGGTCATCAACATTAGGGAAAGATCATTGTCAGTGCCTGGTCACACAATGAATAGATGGTCATCAACATTAGGGAAAGATCATTGTCAGTGCCTGGTCACACAATGAATAGATGGTCATCAACATTAGGGAAAGATCATTGTCAGTGCCTGGTCACACAATGAATAGATGGTCATCAACATTAGGGAAAGATCATTGTCAGTGCCTGGTCACACAATGAATAGATGGTCATCAACATTAGGGAAAGATCATTGTCAGTGCCTGGTCACACAATGAATAGATGGTCATCAACATTAGGGAAAGATCTTTGTCAGTGCCTGGTCACACAATGAATAGATGGTCATCAACATTAGGGAAAGATCATTGTCAGTGCCTGGTCACACAATGAATAGATGGTCATCAACATTAGGGAAAGATCTTTGTGAGTGCCCTGGTCACATAATGAACAGATAACCATCAACATTAGGGAAAGATCATTGTCAGTGCCTGGTCACATAGTGAACAGATGGTCATCAACATTAGGGAAAGATCATTGTCAGTGCCTGGTCACATAATGAATAGATGGTCATCAACATTAGGGAAAGATCATTGTCAGTGCCTGGTCACACAATGAACAGATGGTCATCAACATTAGGGAAAGATCATTGTCAGTGCCTGGTCACACAATGAATAGATGGTCATCAACATTAGGGAAAGATCTTTGTGAGTGCCTGGTCACACAATGAATAGATGGTCATCAACATTAGGGAAAGATCATTGTCAGTGCCTGGTCACACAATGAATAGATGGTCATCAACATTAGGGAAAGATCATTGTCAGTGCCTGGTCACACAATGAACAGATGGTCATCAACATTAGGGAAAGATCATTGTCAGTGCCTGGTCACACAATGAATAGATGGTCATCAACATTAGGGAAAGATCATTGTCAGTGCCTGGTCACACAATGAATAGATGGTCATCAACATTAGGGAAAGATCATTGTCAGTGCCTGGTCACACAATGAATAGATGGTCATCAACATTAGGGAAAGATCTTTGTGAGTGCCTGGTCACACAATGAATAGATGGTCATCAACATTAGGGAAAGATCATTGTCAGTGCCTGGTCACACAATGAATAGATGGTCATCAACATTAGGGAAAGATCATTGTCAGTGCCTGGTCACACAATGAATAGATGGTCATCAACATTAGGGAAAGATCATTGTCAGTGCCTGGTCACACAATGAACAGATGGTCATCAACATTAGGGAAAGATCTTTGTGAGTGCCTGGTCACACAATGAATAGATGGTCATCAACATTAGGGAAAGATCATTGTCAGTGCCTGGTCACACAATGAATAGATGGTCATCAACATTAGGGAAAGATCATTGTCAGTGCCTGGTCACACAATGAATAGATGGTCATCAACATTAGGGAAAGATCTTTGTGAGTGCCTGGTCACACAATGAATAGATGGTCATCAACATAGGGAAAGACCATTGTCAGTGCCTGGTCACACAATGAATAGATGGTCATCAACATTAGGGAAAGATCATTGTCAGTGCCTGGTCACACAATGAATAGATGGTCATCAACATTAGGGAAAGATCATTGTCAGTGCCTGGTCACACAATGAACAGATGGTCATCAACATTAGGGAAAGATCATTGTCAGTGCCTGGTCACACAATGAATAGATGGTCATCAACATTAGGGAAAGATCATTGTCAGTGCCTGGTCACACAATGAATAGATGGTCATCAACATTAGGGAAAGATCATTGTCAGTGCCTGGTCACACAATGAACAGATGGTCATCAACATTAGGGAAAGATCATTGTCAGTGCCTGGTCACACAATGAATAGATGGTCATCAACATTAGGGAAAGATCTTTGTGAGTGCCTTGGTCACACAATGAACAGTATGGTCATCAACATTAGGAAAGATCTTTGTGAGTGCCTGGTCACACAATGAATAGATGGTCATCAACATTAGGGAAAGATCATTGTCAGTGCCTGGTCACATAATGAATAGATGGTCATCAACATTAGGGAAAGATCATTGTCAGTGCCTGGTCACATAATGAATAGATGGTCATCAACATTAGGGAAAGATCTTTGTGAGTGCCTGGTCACACAATGAATAGATGGTCATCAACATTAGGGAAAGATCTTTGTGAGTGCCTGGTCACACAATGAATAGATGGTCATCAACATTAGGGAAAGATCATTGTCAGTGCCTGGTCACACAATGAATAGATGGTCATCAACATTAGGGAAAGATCATTGTCAGTGCCTGGTCACACAATGAATAGATGGTCATCAACATTAGGGAAAGATCATTGTCAGTGCCTGGTCACACAATGAATAGATGGTCATCAACATTAGGGAAAGATCTTTGTGAGTGTCTGGTCACATAATGAATAGATGGTCATCAACATTAGGGAAAGATCATTGTCAGTGCCTGGTCACATAATGAATAGATGGTCATCAACATTAGGGAAAGATCTTTGTGAGTGCCTGGTCACACAATGAATAGATGGTCATCAACATTAGGGAAAGATCTTTGTGAGTGCCTGGTCACACAATGAATAGATGGTCATCAACATTAGGGAAAGATCATTGTCAGTGCCTGGTCACACAATGAATAGATGGTCATCAACATTAGGGAAAGATCTTTGTGAGTGCCTGGTCACACAATGAACAGATGGTCATCAACATTAGGGAAAGATCTTTGTGAGTGCCTGGTCACACAATGAATAGATGGTCATCAACATTAGGGAAAGATCATTGTCAGTGCCTGGTCACATAATGAATAGGATGGTCATCAACATTAGGGAAAGATCATTGTCAGTGCCTGGTCACATAATGAATAGATGGTCATCAACATTAGGGAAAGATCTTTGTGAGTGCCTGGTCACACAATGAATAGATGGTCATCAACATTAGGGAAAGATCTTTGTGAGTGCCTGGTCACACAATGAATAGATGGTCATCAACATTAGGGAAAGATCATTGTCAGTGCCTGGTCACATAATGAATAGATGGTCATCAACATTAGGGAAAGATCATTGTCAGTGCCTGGTCACATAATGAATAGATGGTCATCAACATTAGGGAAAGATCATTGTCAGTGCCTGGTCACACAATGAATAGATGGTCATCAACATTAGGGAAAGATCTTTGTGAGTGCCTGGTCACACAATGAATAGATGGTCATCAACATTAGGGAAAGATCATTGTCAGTGCCTGGTCACACAATGAATAGATGGTCATCAACATTAGGGAAAGATCATTGTCAGTGCCTGGTCACACAATGAATAGATGGTCATCAACATTAGGGAAAGATCATTGTCAGTGCCTGGTCACACAATGAATAGATGGTCATCAACATTAGGGAAAGATCATTGTCAGTGCCTGGTCACACAATGAATAGATGGTCATCAACATTAGGGAAAGATCTTTGTGAGTGCCTGGTCACATAATGAACAGATAACCATCAACATTAGGGAAAGATCATTGTCAGTGCCTGGTCACATAGTGAACAGATGGTCATCAACATTAGGGAAAGATCATTGTCAGTGCCTGGTCACACAATGAATAGATGGTCATCAACATTAGGGAAAGATCTTTGTGAGTGCCTGGTCACATAATGAACAGATGGTCATCAACATTAGGGAAAGATCATTGTCAGTGCCTGGTCACACAATGAATAGATGGTCATCAACATTAGGGAAAGATCATTGTCAGTGCCTGGTCACACAATGAATAGATGGTCATCAACATTAGGGAAAGATCTTTGTGAGTGCCTGGTCACATAATGAACAGATAACCATCAACATTAGGGAAAGATCATTGTCAGTGCCTGGTCACATAGTGAACAGATGGTCATCAACATTAGGGAAAGATCATTGTCAGTGCCTGGTCACATAGTGAACAGATGGTCATCAACATTAGGGAAAGATCATTGTCAGTGCCTGGTCACATAATGAACAGATAACCATCAACATTAGGGAAAGATCATTGTCAGTGCCTGGTCACATAGTGAACAGATGGTCATCAACATTAGGGAAAGATCTTTGTGAGTGCCTGGTCACACAATGAATAGATGGTCATCAACATTAGGGAAAGATCATTGTCAGTGCCTGGTCACACAATGAATAGATGGTCATCAACATTAGGGAAAGATCATTGTCAGTGCCTGGTCACACAATGAACAGATGGTCATCAACATTAGGGAAAGATCATTGTCAGTGCCTGGTCACACAATGAATAGATGGTCATCAACATTAGGGAAAGATCATTGTCAGTGCCTGGTCACACAATGAATAGATGGTCATCAACATTAGGGAAAGATCATTGTCAGTGCCTGGTCACACAATGAATAGATGGTCATCAACATTAGGGAAAGATCTTTGTGAGTGCCTGGTCACACAATGAATAGATGGTCATCAACATTAGGGAAAGATCATTGTCAGTGCCTGGTCACACAATGAATAGATGGTCATCAACATTAGGGAAAGATCATTGTCAGTGCCTGGTCACACAATGAATAGATGGTCATCAACATTAGGGAAAGATCATTGTCAGTGCCTGGTCACACAATGAACAGATGGTCATCAACATTAGGGAAAGATCTTTGTGAGTGCCTGGTCACCACAATGAATAGATGGTCATCAACATTAGGGAAAGATCATTGTCAGTGCCTGGTCACACAATGAATAGATGGTCATCAACATTAGGGAAAGATCATTGTCAGTGCCTGGTCACACAATGAATAGATGGTCATCAACATTAGGGAAAGATCTTTGTGAGTGCCTGGTCACACAATGAATAGATGGTCATCAACATTAGGGAAAGACCATTGTCAGTGCCTGGTCACACAATGAATAGATGGTCATCAACATTAGGGAAAGATCATTGTCAGTGCCTGGTCACACAATGAATAGATGGTCATCAACATTAGGGAAAGATCATTGTCAGTGCCTGGTCACACAATGAACAGATGGTCATCAACATTAGGGAAAGATCATTGTCAGTGCCTGGTCACACAATGAATAGATGGTCATCAACATTAGGGAAAGATCATTGTCAGTGCCTGGTCACACAATGAATAGATGGTCATCAACATTAGGGAAAGATCATTGTCAGTGCCTGGTCACACAATGAACAGATGGTCATCAACATTAGGGAAAGATCATTGTCAGTGCCTGGTCACACAATGAATAGATGGTCATCAACATTAGGGAAAGATCTTTGTGAGTGCCTGGTCACACAATGAACAGATGGTCATCAACATTAGGGAAAGATCTTTGTGAGTGCCTGGTCACACAATGAATAGATGGTCATCAACATTAGGGAAAGATCATTGTCAGTGCCTGGTCACATAATGAATAGATGGTCATCAACATTAGGGAAAGATCATTGTCAGTGCCTGGTCACATAATGAATAGATGGTCATCAACATTAGGGAAAGATCTTTGTGAGTGCCTGGTCACACAATGAATAGATGGTCATCAACATTAGGGAAAGATCTTTGTGAGTGCCTGGTCACACAATGAATAGATGGTCATCAACATTAGGGAAAGATCATTGTCAGTGCCTGGTCACACAATGAATAGATGGTCATCAACATTAGGGAAAGATCATTGTCAGTGCCTGGTCACACAATGAATAGATGGTCATCAACATTAGGGAAAGATCATTGTCAGTGCCTGGTCACACAATGAATAGATGGTCATCAACATTAGGGAAAGATCTTTGTGAGTGTCTGGTCACATAATGAATAGATGGTCATCAACATTAGGGAAAGATCATTGTCAGTGCCTGGTCACATAATGAATAGATGGTCATCAACATTAGGGAAAGATCTTTGTGAGTGCCTGGTCACACAATGAATAGATGGTCATCAACATTAGGGAAAGATCTTTGTGAGTGCCTGGTCACACAATGAATAGATGGTCATCAACATTAGGGAAAGATCTTTGTGAGTGCCTGGTCACACAATGAATAGATGGTCATCAACATTAGGGAAAGATCTTTGTGAGTGCCTGGTCACATAATGAATAGATGGTCATCAACATTAGGGAAAGATCTTTGTGAGTGCCTGGTCACACAATGAATAGATGGTCATCAACATTAGGGAAAGATCATTGTCAGTGCCTGGTCACACAATGAACAGATGGTCATCAACATTAGGGAAAGATCATTGTCAGTGCCTGGTCACACAATGAATAGATGGTCATCAACATTAGGGAAAGATCTTTGTGAGTGCCTGGTCACACAATGAACAGATGGTCATCAACATTAGGGAAAGATCTTTGTGAGTGCCTGGTCACACAATGAATAGATGGTCATCAACATTAGGGAAAGATCATTGTCAGTGCCTGGTCACATAATGAATAGATGGTCATCAACATTAGGGAAAGATCATTGTCAGTGCCTGGTCACATAATGAATAGATGGTCATCAACATTAGGGAAAGATCTTTGTGAGTGCCTGGTCACACAATGAATAGATGGTCATCAACATTAGGGAAAGATCTTTGTGAGTGCCTGGTCACACAATGAATAGATGGTCATCAACATTAGGGAAAGATCATTGTCAGTGCCTGGTCACACAATGAATAGATGGTCATCAACATTAGGGAAAGATCATTGTCAGTGCCTGGTCACACAATGAATAGATGGTCATCAACATTAGGGAAAGATCTTTGTCAGTGCCTGGTCACACAATGAATAGATGGTCATCAACATTAGGGAAAGATCATTGTCAGTGCCTGGTCACACAATGAATAGATGGTCATCAACATTAGGGAAAGATCTTTGTGAGTGCCTGGTCACATAATGAACAGATAACCATCAACATTAGGGAAAGATCATTGTCAGTGCCTGGTCACATAGTGAACAGATGGTCATCAACATTAGGGAAAGATCATTGTCAGTGCCTGGTCACACAATGAATAGATGGTCATCAACATTAGGGAAAGATCTTTGTGAGTGCCTGGTCACATAATGAACAGATGGTCATCAACATTAGGGAAAGATCATTGTCAGTGCCTGGTCACACAATGAATAGATGGTCATCAACATTAGGGAAAGATCATTGTCAGTGCCTGGTCACACAATGAATAGATGGTCATCAACATTAGGGAAAGATCTTTGTGAGTGCCTGGTCACATAATGAACAGATAACCATCAACATTAGGGAAAGATCATTGTCAGTGCCTGGTCACATAGTGAACAGATGGTCATCAACATTAGGGAAAGATCATTGTCAGTGCCTGGTCACATAGTGAACAGATGGTCATCAACATTAGGGAAAGATCATTGTCAGTGCCTGGTCACATAATGAACAGATAACCATCAACATTAGGGAAAGATCATTGTCAGTGCCTGGTCACATAGTGAACAGATGGTCATCAACATTAGGGAAAGATCTTTGTGAGTGCCTGGTCACATAATGAACAGATAACCATCAACATTAGGGAAAGATCATTGTCAGTGCCTGGTCACATAGTGAACAGATAACCATCAACATTAGGGAAAGATCATTGTCAGTGCCTGGTCACATAGTGAACAGATGGTCATCAACATTAGGGAAAGATCATTGTCAGTGCCTGGTCACATAGTGAACAGATAACCATCAACATTAGGGAAAGATCATTGTCAGTGCCTGGTCACATAGTGAACAGATGGTCATCAACATTAGGGAAAGATCATTGTCAGTGCCTGGTCACATAGTGAACAGATGGTCATCAACATTAGGGAAAGATCATTGTCAGTGCCTGGTCACATAATGAACAGATAACCATCAACATTAGGGAAAGATCATTGTCAGTGCCTGGTCACATAGTGAACAGATGGTCATCAACATTAGGGAAAGATCTTTGTGAGTGCCTGGTCACATAATGAACAGATAACCATCAACATTAGGGAAAGATCATTGTCAGTGCCTGGTCACACAATGAATAGATGGTCATCAACATTAGGGAAAGATCTTTGTGAGTGCCTGGTCACATAATGAACAGATAACCATCAACATTAGGGAAAGATCTTTGTGAGTGCCTGGTCACATAATGAACAGATAACCATCAACATTAGGGAAAGATCATTGTCAGTGCCTGGTCACATAGTGAACAGATGGTCATCAACATTAGGGAAAGATCATTGTCAGTGCCTGGTCACATAGTGAACAGATGGTCACCAAAATTAAGGAAAGATCATCTGTGCCTGATCACATAATGAACAGATGGTCACCAACACTAGGGAAAGATCATTGTCAGTGCCTGGTCACATAATGAACAGATGGTCTGGAGAAGATCAAGCAGGTTGATTGTTAGTATGGGTCAACAAAGGAGAAAAATGTTAGGTTGTATGGATGGAGGTTTGAACACAGAAAATAGGTTGTTTGTGTAGGATTCTTGACTCTGCCCTCTTGTTTGGCACATGATGATGATGATATTAGCAGTCATTTATATTGAATGTATTGTTTTTAATTCATGGATAACTGCCTAGCATACATGTTTCTTGTTACACATGGCTAGTGTCCTCACCCTCAGCACAGTGTTAACTAATATTTGTTTGTTACATGCAGTAAATGTCAGCAACATAGAGACGCCAGACCCAGGCCATGTACAAGTTGATGATGTCAGGAGTGCCAGCTTTGAACCGCAACGGCTGAAAGAGGCATTGCTCAGGAGTGATGCAAGTGAGCAGGCTTCTGCCAAGATGAAACGCTCCGAGAGACATAAACTGGTACGTGCATTCTTGATCTTGTCTGTCCTTTCTGGTAAGTGCATTCTTGATCTTGTCTGTTCTTTCTGAGTGTCTGAGAGACATAAACTGGTAAGTGCATTCTTGATCTTGTCTGTTCTTTCTGGTAAGTGCATTCTTGATCTTGTCTGTTCTTTTTGAGAGACATAAACTGGTATGTGCATTCTTGATCTTGTCTGTTCTTTCTGAGTGTCTGAGAGACATAAAGTGGTACGTGCATTCTTGATCTTGTCTGTTCTTTCTGAGTGTCTGAGAGACATAAACTGGTACGTGCATTCTTGATCTTGTCTGTTCTTTCTGAGTGTCTGAGAGACATAAACTGGTATGTGCATTCTTGACCTTGTCTGTTCTTTCTGAAAGTCTGAGAGACATAAAGTAGTACATGCGTTCTTGATCTTGTCTGTTCTTTCTGAGCATCTGAGAGACATAAACTTGAATGTGCATTCTTGACTTTGTCTGTTCTTTCTGAGTGTCTGAGAGACATAAACTGGTAAATGTATTCTTTATCTTCAGGAGGGAATTTTAGGGGGGGGGGGGGGGGGGGGGGGGTGTGTAGTTAAGATATTAAGATTATTTCAAAATTGTGTTAATACAAGAACAAATTACTTGTTATTGTTTTTCCCTTTATACTTTACAGTTCTGTAATTCTCGCTCTTCTGAAATTCATTTTATAACATAAGGAGACCTGCACATAATGTTTTATGCAGACATCTAGACTTGTTCTAATATGAGTTATTACATTTAGCTTCCATTTTTACGTATACTGTGTAAACGTGGGATGGGGGGGATTTATAGGAGGAAATACAAAAGTGGGGGGAGGGCACTCTGAACATATGGTGAAGGGGTGCTTGGGCCAACAAAGGTTGAGAACCAGTGTTGTATATTTTGTCCTGGGTGTATAGGAAAATAAAACCTTGCCATCATGTGTGGTTGGCAGTCAGTCTCTTCCTATTTTACAGTAACAGAATAAATGAATCTGATCCCACCATGTTGAACAGCTTAGAAGTGACATAATACTATCTGTTGTCTAATGTATGTTCACAAGATGTTGTTTTGTGGAAACCGCAGAGTTAAGTGGTTGTTTTTGATTTCTCCAGAAACTACGGAGGATTATTGACCACGTGCTGCGGGAGAAAGGAGTCCAGGCCAAGGACAGGATCTATTCAGCATGTTCTAGAAACTTGTTTAATGTCAGCATGGTCTTGCTGAAGGTAAGGTCTCTCTCTCTCTCTCTCTCTCTCTCTCTCTCTCTCTCTCTCTCTCTCTCTCTCTCTCTTTCTCTCTCTCTTGCTCTTGTTTGATGTTTGTCATGTGCAAACAGAATTTATATTCCAGTCTAGGCTCACCAGTAGGTGCTCAGTCATTCTTCCAGCAGTTGGAGTACTTTGAGGTATGGCTTCACAAGTGCCAGGTTTATATCCAGTTGGAGCATTTGCTTCAGAATCATTTGCCATACTCCTTCCTGACCTGTGGGCAGTGGATTCAACGCCTGGCCTTAAAGTGGCAATGTATACCTGGTTCTATGAAGCACAAATGAACATGCAACAGTGGCCACCAGATCGCTACAAAGAGCTGTAGATGCATTTGTTGCATGGGCAAATAGATGGTGTGTCAGCATAAACACTGACAAGTGCAGCACCACCATATTTACCCTCTCTCCAAAACAAAAGGCAGGGACCATCCAGATAAATGGAATATCCCTAAGAGAAGATAAAGAACCAACATACCTTGGAGTAATATTTGATGACAGGCTGACATGGAGAAAGCACATCAACAAAGCAATAGCAAAATCCAGAAGGAAAATGGCCATCCTGAGAAAACTAAGTGGAACGAACAAACGAACTTAATTTTCAAAGGGTAACAAATTGGGCATGCAGGCCTGTCTTACATTCGGCCCTTCCAATCACTCATCTTTCATTCATCAATTGTGCATGTTACATTCACATAGGAAAAAAACATTGTCAAATGGATTTTGTAAACATAATGCATATTACCATGTTATGAGACAGGCAGACACATGTACACATGCACATTCATAAACACACACGCACTCACACATACCTGCATACATACTTACATCATTTGCACACGCTTACGCTCTCCATGTGCAACCACGTGGGGAGCCAGCGGGAAAATACTTAACAAATTTATCACACCTGGAATACGGGTCAACTGCGTGGTGTTTAGCATCAAAAACCACACTACAAGAGCTGGATGAGGTGCAAAATCAAGCATTTAGTGTAAATATGTGTTAATGCTGTTGAACCTCTGCATTTGCTATAGCTGTACTTCTTTCTTCCCGTGAACAGTCTAGATTGTTAATTATGGAGCCATGGTATTCAAAGTTGAGATAGTATATCCTAGTAAATTATATTTTAGTTCGTTCTTGATCTTTTTGCCCCCCACACAAATTAGGAAATGAGTACACGTTGTACAGACTAAAAGTGAAAATAAATTTAAGCAGACGTGTCAGTGATTAGCAGAAATATGCACAAGTCAGGACATTTTCTGGCCACATCATGGTGGGAGCTCAAACTGGTAACCGCTGTTGCGGGTGCCAGCTATGGTGATTCCCATATGCTCAGAGATTTAGTGCATCTTACCCAAATATGCTGGCTCCGTGGCAAAGGTGTTACGGATGCAGTTTGTAATCCCACATACCACATTCGAAATACACAGCTACGGACGATTTGGCAGCAGACTGCCTTGTGTTGGTTTTTTATGAAATGGTGTGGGTGCCGGTCATTCAGAAAGCAATGGCTATTATTTTTTTATTTTTATTTTTTTTGCATATCCCTTACAGGATGTTGCAGTCAACATCAGCATTTGTCTGCTGCTGATGATATACTAGGCAAAATTACGCTCAGTATTTGCCATTGCTTTCTGAGTGACCGGCTCACATACCCCATAAGTTACCAATGCGACGAGAACCGCTACCAATTCTCGCACAGGTTATGTTACTCACGAGGATATGCAGGTTTATGGAGAAAGACATTAACTTCTAGGCCAGGGAGACCGACATTGGCAAACTACTGAACGTAAACTTGCCCAGGAGTCACGACCAGTCAAAAAATGCTGGGGTTGACTGCTTTGTCCTGTAAAGGAAATGCAACTAACTTTTTCTTAACCCAAATGTGTATAACAAATATGTAAATGTTGTTTGTTTGTCTAACTTCTGGCCATCTGTAGACTTTGACAACATCCCAGAATTTGACGGAGGAGATGAAGACAGTGGTGTATGGACAAGTGACTCAGGTAAGTACTCTGCTGCCTGTGACGTGTCATTAGAATGCACTCAGGTGATCATGTGTGATTGAACAAGTTCCATCTTGGCATTGTTGTCTAGTGCGTCGTCTAGTCTCTACTTCCTTCTTCTCTTTCTGTGAGCGCCAAATATTACTTTGTTTATTTATGCAACTGTCTCAGTGGCCTCAACGGGTTCCCCAATGTATTTTCCTGTATAATATATATATATACATCTACATATGTATTATTGAAATAGATAACAACAATTGACCCTTCTACACGATTTGATGCATACGGTGCTGGCCCCATAGACCCATCAATGTCCTGTAGTCAAATCAGGCTGACCGGCCTTACTTCTCGGGACATGTCCTGGTGCCCATTGTAGGCTGGGTTGAGATGAGGACCAGGTCAGTTTACAAAGTTTAGAGTTGATGCATATTTAAACCGATCACTACTGGGCCGACAGGCGAGAGTGTAGCCACTACGCCACCTTGACTCCTGTGTCCTTCCCTTACACCTCAATTTGCTAGAAAGATCTCTGGGACCCATGTCATGAGACTGGGACAGACCGTGCTGATTGGGGGAACAGCAAATCCTGGCCACAACAGGGCCTGGGACCCCAGAACACGGGGTAAACCAGCAAACTACATTACCAGGACTCAGGTGACAAGGACTACTGTAAACATACAACTGGTTCTTCATTTGTACAAGCTGCAGCATCTTCAGCTTTAAATGCTGGGTTCCAATTTTTAAAACAAGCTGTCAGTCATCAGTGGGAGAACGGGTGTCAGTCACTTCACTGATATTCTGTGAAACATGGACAATCAGTAGACAGGCCGACAAACATCTGATGGCAGCAGAAATATTGTTTGAGGAAAATGCAAAATACACCAGAGAGAAAAACATGAGGCAGTTCTTTTTGTTTTTCAAAGATAAAAATGTAAATTGGTTGGACAAATTACAGTCAAGACATTTTTGGGCATGTTAGGAGAAAAAACAAACTTGAGAACTTAGTGACAATTGATGCAGAAAGTGAAAGGCAAAGAGACGAATACCTGGATGGCTTGGGCAGTTGGAGTATTCAGGACAGGAGACGGGTGATCTGGTGCGATGGAAAACCAAAGTTACCCATGCTTGTTGACATGTCACTTGATTGCTGAATGATGTATGAATTACCATAATCATCTTATAAGATTTAAATTAGGGATATGTGCAAGAGCATACTTAACATCTATTGGAAAGGAGTATTTATGTCTTTATATTTATTCTTTCAGATAATCAATTTATGTCTTTATATTTCTTCTTTCAGATAATCAATCTAGAGAAGCGAAGATGTGGCATGGCTCTTTAGCTGTGATGGTGTGTCCGTTGGCGTCTGACAATTAATATTCACAACTGGCAGGATATGTACTACACGTCCGCAAACAATGTCAGAGAGATTGCATACAAGAGTTTGTTTCACTTTATTCAGATCATTTGTTCAATGTTTTGCAACTCCAGACTTTGATAATCCAGACATGCTCCACTATGAACTTGGTACTTTGCTATCAGTAGTTCATCTTCTGCACAGGTGTGAACAAATGAACTTTATTTTCAAAGGGTCACAAAATTGGGCACGCAAACCTGTCTTACATTCTGCCCTTCTAACCACTCATCTTTCACACATCATGTATTATGCCAGGGGTAGGGGCCATGCGGACCTGCGAGCCTCATTTATCTTTCATTTATGTCGCCGTCCTATGTGTCATAGTCTGAACCAACTTTTGCATTGAATTCACAGAGGATTAATGTTTGTCGTATTTTTGGTTTGGGGTTAAACTCATAAATTAAGCTTTTAACCTTGTCCTTGTTGGTCATAGTGGGTGCATATGCACTTAAATTGTCATGTGATCCTCATGTAATGGGTGGTATCATAACGGCCACATTAACAATTTGGAGGTTTCATCCATTTCTTTTTTAGCTCGATGGCAGAACTTTACATGGTAGTATCGTCAGGATTACTGCTGTCATCTCTACTGCTTTTACTCGCTTTTCTATGGCCTCTTCCTGTCCTGGGGGGTCTCGCCATAAGGTACTTAAGAGATTCTTTATCAGCTTGCATGTTGAGTTTCTTGGTGTGCATAATGTGGTAGCTTGCATGTGAGTTTCTTGGTGTGCATAATGTGGTAGCTTGCATGTTGAGTTTCTTGGTGTGCATAATGTGGTAGCTTGCATGTTGAGTTTCTTGGTGTGCATAATGTGGTAGCTTGCATGTTGAGTTTCTTGGTGTGCATAATGTGGTAGCTTGCATGTTGAGTTTCTTGGTGTGCATAATGTGGTAGCTTGCATGTTGAGTTTCTTGGTGTGCATAATGTGGTAGCTTCCATTTGTTTTCCACATTGACATAACTCACAGCCTTTAGCAATCTTGTCAATTGCCAGGGTCAGTGAACTACCTGCTCTGTGGTACAGCAAAGAGCTACCCTGCCCCCCTGTGGTACAGCAAAGAGCTCAATTGCCAGGGTCAGTGAACTACCTGCCTCTGTAAGGGTACAGCAAAGAGCACCCTTGAGGTTTCCACTTATCCCGATGGATTCTCATTCCCCAGAGCTGCATTTGCACGCCGTAGTGTTTCCTGTTCTCTGCCGCTGGGGAGTGCCATTGGAATTTTTCTTTCAGAGGGTGGTCATGTGTCAGGACTTAAAAATCAAATATTTTGATGACTATAAGACTGAGATACACTGTTTGTTGCTCCAGTTGATATTGTCTGGATAGAACCGAATAAATTGATGTCTTTAACACTATGATGGCACAGTTCATTGGTCAACCAAGCAGTCGGCTGAAACTATATTTCAGGTTACAATACAAAGGTTATGACTGTGAATCTACATCCATGGTCAGGCTGCGAAGACAGCAAGTTAAAAGAGGGGTGGCCAAACAAGAACACTATGCAGGAAGCCAAAGAAGATTAAAAACCAACACAGAACTGGTGTAGTGAGCCGCTACACGCTTCAGGATATACTGAAAGGTAAATTTTAGAGAACACACTGGACAACATAAAAATTGACTGCGCTACATACCATACCACGTTGCGCATTTTCGCACTGCAAGCGCTAACAAGTCAAGAAGCCTGATCAGCAGGAAAATGTCACGTCGTAAGTCCAACAACAAGAAACACGCTGTTGCCAAGATGTGCAGTGTGGGAGCCGACAACAAGAAGAAGAACGTCGACAGCCCACCTGCTAGCTGCGTCAAAGAGCCTGATACTACAGCTATTACTGAAGTTACTACGAGGGAGAAGATTGACAGCCCAACACAGTCAAGAACCAAGACAGCAGAGAAGAAGGAGGAGAAAGACACTAGAGTCTGAAACACTGACTCAAAAACAGTCCGATGGGTTGTCAAGCGGATTCCTGTGGAGCTGACATGAAGAAATCCTGAAGCAGCTACGTGAAGAGAATCTTCACATCCGATTCTTGAAGGCGGAGCGGCTTCTCACCTACTCCAAGATACCTACAACCTTGGCAGTAGTGACGTTGGAAGGCAGCGAGATGCCGACCACAGCATCATTCAAAAAGAGAATGCAGCAACCAGAGAGATTCATACCAAGAATCACGCAATGTTCCAGATGTCAGAAGGCCGGCCACAGTAGAGCTACGTGTCGCAGTAAGACGGAAATATGCCGATACTGCGCCGATCACCACGCCTTCAAGGAGTGTCCGCTGGCCAAGCTGGACACGGACTTCCGAGCACCCAACAACAAAAGAAAGTGCGCCAACTGCCTGGGCAAACATGGAACAAGATACCTGGGCTGTCCGTACCTGCAGAGACACAGACGTCTTAAAGATCGCCATCATCCCAAAGACACCATTCAAGGAAGCAATGCAGTGGGGCGAGACAGCCACGGGTATAGCACAAGCTGAAAGAGATCAACTTCAAAAGCAGATAGACGAGTTGAAGAAACAAGTCAAGGCACTGCTGACGACGACTCCGACCAGTGATAATGAGAATCTGCTGGCCGACATGAAAGAAATCCAGCTCAACATCAAACAAGAGATTCAGCACATGGCTGAGATAAAGAAGGAGAACGAAGAAATCCTACAAATTATCAAGACCGAAAGAGAACTGCATAGAGCTGAAATGGAACTCTTTCAAAACAAATCAACAGAAGCCACACAAGAACTCACAGAAAAACTGCAAGAAGAAACCCAAGAGACCGAGACTGAACAGCAAGCTAAAGCCAGCAGCCCAACCACAACGCCCAAGAGGGAACTACTATACCGTCGGATCTCTGAAGGAGGCACAGAATACCCAGTCGACAAGGAGGAACTCAAGCGCCAGGAATTCAGAAGGCGCTGGGAAGAAAAAGAAAAGAAGAAGCCTAAAAAACTCCGGGGGAAACCGATGGTATACCCATTAGTACACTACAACTGTGAGGCCGACTTCAAGTACTATATCGAGGACGATGAAATCGTCCCATAGCTGACCACGGAGGAAGAAAACGCTAGGCAGCAGATACGCAAACGCAACAGTGAAAACAGGCGCTAGGAGGAAAATGAAAACGTTGAAAAGGTCCTACAGAAACTACACAAGAAAGGAGACAAAAAGACCAAATAAAAAGTCCTTTTAAGGACTGCAACCAATCAAGCCAGGAGCCTGCACCAACAAAGAAAACAAGTGGAAACATGCACAAAGGACAGCTGCCGACCCATCCCCCAGCTGGAGTGGGATAACGAAAAGTCCTTATAAGGACTGCAGCCAGACGAGCCAGGAGCCTAAACCAACAAAGAAAACCACAACAGAAGAGCACAAAGGATAGCCGCCGACCACTGCTGACGTCACAGACACAAACGCTACATAACCAGTCCGAGATAGGACTCACAAGACAAGAATTAGGGTGAATAAACCCACAAAAACCACGGACCTCAACAATAACCACAGCTGATGAAGCAGGTTAGACAAGGTCGAATTTGGAATTTTTGTTTTTGAAATGGAATCGGAATCGGGAATACCATACCACGGTTCAAATCTATCACTTCCAAGGCTCGTTGCAGGAATATTGTTCTTAGACGCATGGGCAATTGTCACCCCTAAATTAAGGTGTCATTAGCCAGATCTCTCATATACCTGTACTCACAACTATTGAATATGGACAGAATGTGTATCTAACTATTGAAATTATATTATCCCAGCATAGGTCAAATGACAAACATGTCGAACTGTAATGTTGTGGTCCAGCATACTAACGTACATGTAAAGAATAGAAATAGAATGTGTAGTAATCATAATATACAGACATCAGTTGTTGGGGAACCATTGAGGTCAATGTCACAACTCTATTTAGGGTATTATCGGGAAAGGTCTACGAGATTTGTTTCTGGAGATGGCTGGAATCTAAAGGAACGCCAGCTGACACTGGCAGCTGTAGACATGTTATTACACAAAATAGATTGTGTGCCCATAGAGCTGGCTATAGACTTGTATCTTTTACCACAATCTTCATATCCAACCCATGTCAGAGGCTGGTGGGGACAATTACGCTAATGAGACTCAAACTCATTCCATTGGTACTCAAACCTCCTAGTTCATATCTTGAGCTCACTTGACACATTCCTGATTCATGCGATAGGTACACTCTCGCACAGACTGCTGAGTTCTAACTTCACCTGCCCTGATCGCCGATTCACTGTCCAACATCTCTCATAGTTCTGTACATCTCCTGAGTGCCCCTCCAGAGCTTCGTCTGGTTTCTTATCTTGGAACTATTACATCTGCTTATAGAGTTGATGACTGTCTCATTCTATAACTGCCATTTTATCATCAGTAAACCATTGCTTTGAAACTTCAGCAAAAAGAAAATTAATAAACACCCAAACTCCATGTTGCAGTCACTTGACCAACCTTGCAACCTGTGCAATATACTCGGTCATTCAAAAATGTGCAAGCTATAGGCAACATGAGGGTACTCATTGTTGCATCTTGACTGTATTTGAGAAACATACTATTTAAATACATGATCCAGGCATTATCTGGTCAGTGTGTCCTACAACATGCACTTTAAATTTATTTCATAGAAGAAATTGTATATTCTGGCTAAGTTTGAGAAATAGCAAAGCTTTTGGACAAAATGTGATATTTGTGTGACAAGTGTTTATTGGCATATGTATATCAATTTTACAATAAAAGTATACTTAAAATTTGTGTGTGGTTTTTAAATTTAAAAAAAAACAAAAAAACAATGCATATTGACAAGTTTAGGACCATCCCCCCACCCTTGTGATGTATTGGATGCACGGTGCCAGCCCCACATTTGTTAGACCAATCGCCACTCAGTGGCTGGTGTGCTCAGTGTCTTGGTGGCTGCCTCTGCTTCCCAGGTTGTGTCCTGGTACTCTGGCCAGGCTGGGCCCATCCGGGGAAGTCCAGGTTAATTTGTCAAAACATCCCTACTGAGAGACTCGAGCGTGTGACCACAGAGCTGACTGGCAAGCATGCCAGCCACTCTTACATGCAAGTCAATAAATTGTATGTCCAGTCTTTTAATGGTCTTACGAAAATAAATATATTAAACTATTTACAGAAACATGTAATGGCAGTTGCCTGTAATAAAGGACAGGAAGTTTTCAAATATTGCGGGCAGGTCCTACTCAACAATGAGAATGTACACTACAAACTAAGTTACGATGGATTCACATGTGCAACTCGAGCATCAAGACAAGCCAGGATGGATTCACATGTGCAACTCGAGCATCAAGACAAGCCAGGATGGATTCACATGTGCAACTCGAGCATCAAGACAAGCCAGGATGGATTCACATGTGCAACTCGAACATCAAGACAAGCCAGGATGGATTCACATGTGCAACTCGAGCATCAAGACAAGTCAGGATGGATTCACATGTGCAACTCGAGCATCAAGACAAGCCAGGATGGATTCACATGTGCAACTCGAGCATCAAGACAAGTCAGGATGGATTCACATGTGCAACTCGAGCATCAAGACAAGCCAGGATGGATTCACATGTGCAACTCGAGCATCAAGACAAGCCAGGATGGATTCACATGTGCAACTCGAGCATCAAGACAAGTCAGGATGGATTCACATGTGCAACTCAAGCATCAAGACAAGTCAGGATGGATTCACATGTGCAACTCGAGCATCAAGACAAGTCAGGATGGATTCACATGTGCAACTCGAACATCAAGACGAGTCAGGATGGATACACATGTCCAACTTGAGTCACCATGGATGCAGGTCAAACTGGCGGAGGGTGTGTATGCTTCTGCATTAATACAGAAATATCCCATAATTTATCATTAGTACTGCAGAACAGGCAAATGGCTGACAAAGCACAATGATAAGAAAACAATTAGCACATTTTATTCACAAATTGGTACATTTATACAGGAAGAAACATGGTGTCCATCATCAGAAGGTGTTTCTACGTCGGTCCTCTGCCTAGCTTGAGTGCTCTGTACATCTCTATCTCGCTGGGGAAGACTTTGCTCAACTCAACCAGCAGCATTGCTTTGAATCTCTGCGTACATGAAGGGAAATAAATTAGGTTATTCTAAGCAGGGAAAAACACATACACATATAAAAGATTAAACCAGAAATCAATGATCAAAGTGAATTTGTAGATGGTACACATAAATGCCTTAGATATTATTAGAAAGAGCCACAGAAGTAGAAACATGTCTATACTTTAGTTTAGTCGATAGATCAACATCATGGCACACGGGTGCAACCCATAAATGCTCCGTTCTCCTAACTCAAACCGGAGTCTGGAGATGACTTCTTGTCCTTGACTTAGGGACATAAATTACAAATACCCTTGAAGTCGGAGTGGATTCCCCTGACGGCAAGGGACACTGGTAACAGGGAAAGCTAATCCATGCAGGAAAGTCAGTTTAGTACACTAGAGGTAACAGCATGTGTATAGACTACACTGAAGTTCAAAGTGAGTAGGAATAAAATGGCCAATGTAATTTTGTGTAACTCAAACACCCTTGCTAGTGTGAAACACGTAAATAGCTTCTCATAACTGCCTGCCCAATGATGTATGGCTGATGATGTGTGTCATATTGCAAATGACAGTGATGCAACATTCAAGTGATGAGCTAGCGCATCAAAGAAGAAGATACAGAGTGTCACAAATGTTGAACATAGTGACACCAACATTGAACGCAATTCAGACTTCATGGTAATACGTCACCTAATGCCGTAACGGCTCAAGCTAGAGTTGTGATCCAGCTTGGGAAGCCAGAGGATGTGTTTTACCACCGGTCACGGAATTCCAGCCGTTATGCTGCTGCCAGTCTTCGGTATCTACAGGGAGTAGCTCAGGTGTGTCTCGCCATCGAATGGAGGTAGTCTGGGCTTTACTGACGCCACGATCGCTGACATTCGTTGGAGTCGCATGTTGATGCATGCGGGTCTAATCATGATCGGGCCATAGACGTTGGCTGATAGACATTGGGTACCAGTAGTGTACAAGTGAAGGTAGGCGATGATTATGTGTGCATTAGTATTATAGCAGACAGCCAGCTAGGTTCCTAACACTCTCCTTGGGTTGGGGAGACGATTCGTGACGGAAGGACGGGAGTGCTTGTGATGCGTGAAAGACTCAAGCCTGGATGCGCATACACACTTATAGCTGTTAGCTGATGTCACCTGTGTGTAATTATACCACAGTTCGCTCTACCTCACATTTGTTGAGTTGTTCTTGGAATACATAGTGATGCTGTTCTATATATTGTGCAGTCATGTCGGCGCATGCCACTCATGTTCGCAGAGAGTCATTTTACCCTAGAGCCAAAATAGATCTGGAGTTAAACATTGGGTCGATATCCAGCCTGAACTATGAGAATGTTTAACCCACGACAATGTGTCTGGCAGTAAACGAGTATGATATTCAAGAGATTGATTGATTGATTTAGGAACCGACATCACAGCATTCGGGACATTCCCATAAGCACTCCGTCCCCATCCTCAGCAGCCAGAGAGAAAACCACATGGCTAGTGTCATAGAAACTACCCAGCCATCCGGCGTGTTTACTGCAGCACTCTCAGGCTAACCTACTTTCAGAACATAGGACATGTGGACCAAAGAGACCCTGACATGGCCAAAAGGATCAGAGTGCTCACTCTTCAACTTCTGGTGCTCTGATGACAGGGTTGGGGGTTCAACCTCTACACTGGCATTAAGATTAAACGTCAACTTCTTACTCAGAAAGCAATGGCAAACTACTGAACATAAAATTGCCTGCAAAATCCACCTGCTGCGTTGATCACACTATCTTGCAAAGGATATACAACACATTTAGATGGACCAAGGACAGAATTTCATTGGCTCAGTTGTGGAACAATCTTCCACAAGAAATCAAAGACACCACCAATCATGATTCATACATTCGCAACCTGTTTGAACACTACCTTAGTACAGACTACATGCCCCCATAACAAATAACACAAAAAAGACAATAATGGTAACTTATCTCAAACGACAACTAGCCAAAAAACATTCCCTTATGTATGGCACGTTACACCCTCCTTAGGTATTTATAATGCCCATGTTAAACACTACCTCAGTGAGTCATTTGTTATTGATTATTTTTCATGCGTTTTAATGTTCTTTTGTTGTCAAAAGTTGCTTCATAAGTGATGTTGAATGAAAGAATGTATGCGAGGAAATAGAGAAGAAGGGCAGAATGTCAGACGGGCCTGCGTGCCCAATTCTTAACCCTTTGAAAATAAAGACATTATTATTATTATTATTATTGGGTCTAATCATAACCACAAGACTACAGAACAAACATGTGACATATATGAGGGTTAAGAATCTGTGTGTGAAATGACAAAGAAAAATGGTCACCTTCAGACTGTCCGTTTTGCCTTTGACATGCTCATTTTTAGCCAGAGCCTTTTCCAGGCAGTCTTTGGTATACAGGTTTGGATTTCTTCCTTGATCAATGTAACTATTGGGACATCAAACAATCATTAAACTTGATCAATGTAACTGTTGGGACATCAAACAATCATTAAACTTGATCAATGTAACTGTTGGGACATCAAACGATCATTATACTTGATCGATGTAACTGTTGGGACATCAAACAATCATTAAACTTGATCGATGTAACTATTGGGACATCAAACAATCATTAAACTTGATCAATGTAACTGTTGGGACATCAAACGATCATTAAACTTGATCGATGTAACTGTTGGGACATCAAACAATCATTAAACTTGATCGATGTAACTGTTGGGACATCAAACAATCATTAAACTTGATCGATGTAACTGTTGGGACATTAAACAATCATTAAACTTGATCAATGTAACTGTTGGGACATCAAACGATCATTATACTTGATCAATGTAACTATTGGGACATCAAACAATCATTATACTTGATCAATGTAACTGTTGGGACATCAAACAATCATTATACTTGATCAATGTAACTGTTGGGACATCAAACAATCATTATACTTGATCAATGTAACTGTTGGGACATCAAACGATCATTATACTTGATCGATGTAACTGTTGGGACATCAAACGATCATTATACTTGATCGATGTAACTATTGGGACATCAAACAATCATTATACTTGATCAATGTAACTGTTGGGACATCAAACAATCATTAAACTTGATCAATGTAACTGTTGGGACATCAAACAATCATTAAACTTGATCAATGTAACTGTTGGGACATCAAACAATCATTATACTTGATCGATGTAACTGTTGGGACATCAAACAATCATTATACTTGATCGATGTAACTATTGGGACATCAAACAATCATTAAACTTGATCAATGTAACTATTGGGACATCAAACAATCATTATACTTGATCGATGTAACTATTGGGACATCAAACAATCATTAAACTTGATCAATGTAACTATTGGGACATCAAACAATCATTAAACTTGATCGATGTAACTGTTGGGACATCAAACAATCATTAAACTTGATCAATGTAACTGTTGGGACATCAAACAATCATTAAACTTGATCAATGTAACTGTTGGGACATCAAACAATCATTAAACTTGATCAATGTAACTGTTGGGACATCAAACAATCATTAAACTTGATCGATGTAACTGTTGGGACATCAAACAATCATTAACTTGATCAATGTAACTGTTGGGACATCAAACAATCATTAAACTTGATCAATGTAACTGTTGGGACATCAAACAATCATTAAACTTGATCAATGTAACTGTTGGGACATCAAACAATCATTAAACTTGATCAATGTAACTGTTGGGACATCAAACAATCATACTTGATCAATGTAACTGTTGGGACATCAAACGATCATTATACTTGATCAATGTAACTGTTGGGACATCAAACGATCATTATACTTGATCAATGTAACTGTTGGGACATCAAACGATCATTAAACTTGATCAATGTAACTATTGGGACATCAAACAATCATTATACTTGATCAATGTAACTATTGGGACATCAAACAATCATTAAACTTGATCAATGTAACTGTTGGGACATCAAACGATCATTATACTTGATCGATGTAACTGTTGGGACATCAAACAATCATTAAACTTGATCGATGTAACTGTTGGGACATCAAACAATCATTAAACTTGATCGATGTAACTATTGGGACATCAAACAATCATTAAACTTGATCAATGTAACTGTTGGGACATCAAACGATCATTATACTTGATCAATGTAACTGTTGGGACATCAAACGATCATTATACTTGATCGATGTAACTATTGGGACATCAAACAATCATTAAACTTGATCAATGTAACTGTTGGGACATCAAACAATCATTAAACTTGATCAATGTAACTGTTGGGACATCAAACAATCATTATACTTGATCAATGTAACTGTTGGGACATCAAACAATCATTATACTTGATCAATGTAACTATTGGGACATCAAACAATCATTAAACTTGATCAATGTAACTGTTGGGACATCAAACAATCATTAAACTTGATCAATGTAACTGTTGGGACATCAAACAATCATTATACTTGATCGATGTAACTGTTGGGACATCAAACAATCATTAAACTTGATCGATGTAACTATTGGGACATCAAACAATCATTAAACTTGATCAATGTAACTGTTGGGACATCAAACAATCATTAAACTTGATCGATGTAACTATTGGGACATCAAACAATCATTATACTTGATCGATGTAACTGTTGGGACATCAAACAATCATTAAACTTGATCAATGTAACTGTTGGGACATCAAACAATCATTATACTTGATCGATGTAACTATTGGGACATCAAACAATCATTAAACTTGATCGATGTAACTATTGGGACATCAAACAATCATTATACTTGATCGATGTAACTGTTGGGACATCAAACAATCATTATACTTGATCAATGTAACTGTTGGGACATCAAACAATCATTAAACTTGATCGATGTAACTATTGGGACATCAAACAATCATTATACTTGATCGATGTAACTATTGGGACATCAAACAATCATTAAACTTGATCAATGTAACTGTTGGGACATCAAACAATCATTAAACTTGATCAATGTAACTATTGGGACATCAAACAATCATTAAACTTGATCGATGTAACTATTGGGACATCAAACAATCATTAAACTTGATCAATGTAACTGTTGGGACATCAAACAATCATTAAACTTGATCAATGTAACTGTTGGGACATCAAACAATCATTAAACTTGATCAATGTAACTGTTGGGACATCAAACAATCATTAAACTTGATCAATGTAACTGTTGGGACATCAAACAATCATTAAACTTGATCGATGTAACTATTGGGACATCAAACAATCATTAAACTTGATCAATGTAACTATTGGGACATCAAACAATCATTAAACTTGATCGATGTAACTGTTGGGACATCAAACAATCATTAAACTTGATCAATGTAACTGTTGGGACATCAAACAATCATTAAACTTGATCAATGTAACTGTTGGGACATCAAACAATCATTAAACTTGATCAATGTAACTGTTGGGACATCAAACAATCATTAAACTTGATCAATGTAACTGTTGGGACATCAAACAATCATTAAACTTGATCGATGTAACTATTGGGACATCAAACAATCATTATACTTGATCAATGTAACTATTGGGACATCAAACAATCATTAAACTTGATCAATGTAACTGTTGGGACATAAAACTATCATTATACTTGATCGATGTAACTGTTGGGACATCAAACGATCATTAAACTTGATCAATGTAACTGTTGGACATCAAACAATCATTAACTTGATCGATGTAACTGTTGGGACATCAAACAATCATTAAACTTGATCAATGTAACTGTTGGGACATAAAACTATCATTAAACTTGATCGATGTAACTGTTGGGACATCAAACAATCATTAAACTTGATCAATGTAACTGTTGGGACATCAAACGATCATTATACTTGATCAATGTAACTGTTGGGACATAAAACTATCATTATACTTGATCAATGTAACTGTTGGGACATCAAACGATCATTATACTCGTGCACATATAGAAACAGTCATAGTTTTACACCTACAAAAACAAAACAATCATTATACTAATACACATACAAAAAATAATCATTAAACTCTTACACGTATAGAAAGTCATATTTTTAGACTTATAGAAACAGTCATTGTACTCTCACACATATAGAAACAGTTATTGTACTCTTACACATATAGAAACAATCATTATATGCTTACACATATAGAAACAATCATTATATGCTTATACATATAGAAACAGTCATTGTACTCTTACACATATAGAAACAGTTATTGTACTCTTACACATATAGAAACAGTCATGACACTCTTACACATATAGAAACAGTCATTACAATCTCACATATAGAAACAATCATTATATGCTTACACATATAGAAACAATCATTATATGCTTTCACATATAGAAACAGTCATTATATGCTTATACATATAGAAACAGTCGTTATATGCTTATACATATAGAAACAGATGGCTAGGCCATATGGCATGGTCGAGGCAAGAACACAGACTTGATCCACGACTAGTGATGATGTGAGATGGCGAAACATGACCACCCATGCTCATCGGCATGGTACATGATGATGATGATGATATACAGAAACAATCATTATACTCTTACACACATAGATGAATAAATGAATGAAAGGAAATTGAGTTGTAAAACAATTCAGCTGTTCACATTTAGTTCTAAACTAATAAAAACAATTAAGGTAGAATTATCACTTGCAAGAAAACATAAGAGTGATATCAAACATACATACACATTTATTCTTTCATTCTCTTGAAATTTTTCTATATCTGCAATCTTGTCTCTTGTATGAACTTCATTTTTTTTTTTTCCAAGTTAAAACTGGGAATCTCAACAAAAGGGAAAACCTATGAAAAAGTTGTTTGATATTTCAGTTTTCTAGCTAAATACGTGTGTGTTCACTGATAATGACTGGTTGAAACATGTGTTTCTGAGTCTTTCCATTTGTGGAGCTTCTCTGTTACATTCTGTGTTCAATCATTTATTCCTGAGAATGTTGGTTTGAATATATATTGAATAATACTTGGGTGTTGACATGGTTGGAGTCACTTTATGGTGCAGTGACAAGTTTTAAAGCCACACTAGCCTACGGACTGAATAACCTGGCATGATATGTCAGCACAAGGCCATCAATATTTACCATGTCAGCACGAGGCCGTCAATATTTACCATGTCAGAACGAGATCGTCACTATTTACCATGTCAGAACGAGATCGTCACTATTTACCATGTCAGCATGAGGCTGCCACTATTTACCATGTCAGCATGAGATCATCACTATTTACCATGTCAGCACGAGGCCATTACTATTTACCATGTCAGCACGAGATCGTCACTATTTACCATGTTGCACGAGGTCGTCACTAATTCCCATGCTGAGCGGCACAGAGTGATCATGACTCTCCACAAGGATCTGTCCTCCATGTTGTAAGTTTGACCACTGATTGTCTTCCGTGCTACCCTGTGAACTCATCCAGCATTTCCCATCTCTAACACCTAGGATCTTCCCAGTAAAAGGTCTCAACTTACTCAAAAACTTCAAGTGGGACATGAACGTCTTGTATCTGGGTTCTCAGCTTGTCGATCTCGTTCATCTCTGTCACCATCATCTGTCTAAAATTATGAAACAATTATATCTTCAAATAAAATATATTCATATTATAACTACCAGCACCTTGCTGTCTTTGCTGATGATGGTTTGTTACTTTGTGCTTCAAAAAAGGCACTACAACCACAACCCATTGCCGGGGACAGGGAATGCGTTATAACTCTCCATAGCACAAAACCTGGGCTGAATTGTAGAGACAATGTGTTGCACATGCAGCATGATCCTGCTCTCCGCCTGCCTAGTTTACTCTAGAGGAAAGGTAACACCAATACATCTAGACCAAGATAAGCTGTCAGATCAGCAAACTAATGCTCTAACTGTTCATATTATATACAGCGTTATTAAATAAAATTAATTCATGATTTGTTTACTATTCTTCATCAATTGAAGCTACAAGTAACAGAAAGGTAGAACTGTTTCTGCTCACTATGGCTCCAGAGTCTGCCCAGACTCACGACATAATTACCAAAGTTCTCAGAAAATAAATGTGACTAACAATACACACAAAATGATTCCTTGTTTCTTCTGTTCATCGGCACTACCAAATGAGCTGAAGGTCAACGGCGTGTAAGTGCGGTTACTCTACAAATATTTACCCTGACCAATACCTATCTTCATCTCCATGTAGGTCATCTTTGACAGATATTATTTAGCAGGTCATTTGCAATATCACTCTCATCACAGTCCGCCAAACAGTTTGGCAAGAATAGACCAAGAAATCTCAATCAGACGTCAACTCTGTGGCTTAGGGCTTGCGAACGCGGTTTGTGAGCCCGTATACCCGGGTTCGAAACACAGCGGTGCTGGTTTTTTTCAAAGTATAAGAGCCGGTTGTTCAGAAAGCAATGGCAAACTACTGAACGTAAAATTTGCCCAGGAATCGAATCACTAACAGCAAAAATGCTGGGGTTGACTGTTATGTCCTGTGAAGGACATGCAACTTAATTTTTTTTTCTTTAGTGCGAATAAAGCTCAGTGTCATTTGCAGTTCTAGTGTGAATAAAGTCTCCCTTTGTTGAAACCCAGCAGAACGTGGTCTGCTGCCAAATCGCGTACAGATGTGTTTCAGACGCAGGTAAGCGGAATTATGGTACTTTTATGTTAACGGAATCCCAGTGTATGACGTCACATCCAGGGTTTCCCTGTGTTGCGCCGTAGCTCAGTGCGCAATTCTATCGGTGTGCAATGTTCCAATTCCGTCGTATGCATGCCAGAGGTCGGAGACTACAGTTGTGCCAGGCTGAATGTGTGTCCTGATCAGCGGCAGAAGCGTTGCTGTTGGAACACAGAACATGAAGTAGTTGGCTGTTTCATGACAGATGCCACCAAATACCCACTGTTGTGGCAACACTCGTCACACATGATGTTTGCGCCTTGTAAATAGGCTCTCATCTATCTCGACAGTGGTATTTGATCCTCCGATTACTGCGGGATTGACTAACAGTTTGTTGGCACAAACCTCTTGTAGGTTATTACTCCAGTCAGCAGTTGCTGTCGGCGACATCCCCCAACTGTAACTGGCCAAATGAAATGCTTGTCAGCTCTTGAGACCAGCAGTATATGAAAAGAATGATCTGTCTGCAGGGGAGATGCGAGGCCTTGCAGCCATGTGCCTTGTCTCAGCGGGATGTCCTGCTGACATGGTGAATGTCGTCATCGTCGGCATCTCCCATCTGTCCTGACGCTCAGTCAGCGATATCACCATGAAATGATTATGAGAACAGCATCTAGCAGAATGTCAGATGCGCCATGATGCTGCAGAAAAGCCACACTACTCTGCTTGTCATGGACAGCTGCTGCTGCCAGTTCCAGAAAACTCATGATGATGAGACAGACACACACACGCAGTTGGGTACCAGGCGTTCGACGCTCAGCTGCGACCGATTTGTGCAGCAGACAATGTCGCGTTGTGTAAGTGCTGGTATGGGAGCCGATCGTTCAGAAAGTAAAGTAATGCAAACTACTGAACATAACACTTGCCTCGTACATCAACAGCAGCTGAAAAATGCTGGTGTTGACTGCAACGTAGGGATACACAACAAAATTTTTAATTTTTAAATAACCTCTCCGCCACGGAGGCCGGCACTGAATATTTCAAAATATTATTCATTGAAAAATTAAAAACATTGGTATTGAATCCGGCAATGAATATTTCAAAATATTATTCATTGAAAAATTAAAAACATTGGTATTGATTCATTTCATTGGTAATGAATCATGATGTTGTTGTGAACGTAGGACAGCAATTGAGATCATGGATTAAAATAAAATTTGCTAGAACTCATAATACAAAAAACTAGCTTACATTTTTTGATTGAGTACATTTTGACCTTGCGGCTGGAAGTCGCTGACAATGATCCCCATTTGCCGGGTGTTCTCAATAAACAGCTCCAGCTGTTGTTCCAGGGCTTCGAATTTCTCGGCCATGTTTTCATGCGGTGTCTGAAACTGTGACTTCCGGTGTAGGTACGGATAACGTTTAGCTGTGACATGTTTCCCCTGCAATCCGGTCTCTCACCTGGTCAAATGCAGCCACTTTTTCTCACCTGGTCAAATGCAGCCACTTTTTCTCACCTGGTCAAATGCAGCCACTTTTTCTCACCTGGTCAAATGCAGCCACTTTTACCTTTGATGTTTATGAGGGGTTCCAGAGTAGACAGGAAACGATGGCGGCAGCGCTTGATCTCGAGGATGCGTACAGCAGAGTTCGATATGATATTTTGATGACCGCACTGATGGAGAAGGGGGTCAATCCCTGGTTGGTGAACTGGATAGTAGCCGTCCGTCCTGCATTCTCGTCGGGTTGCTCTCCGTCTGGGCGCATGGACCTCAGAGCCACATGCACATATTTTAACCCCGGGACTGCCACAGGGATCTGCAGTCTCACCAGTGCTCTTTAATGTGTATACGAGCAAGATTGCAAACCTAGAAGCACCAGGGGTTGGAAGAATACCAACATTTGCAGATGATATTCTTGCATATAGGCAGGGGAGAGATAGGGAGCAAACAGCCCAGGAGCTACAAGCGACAGTAGATAAAGTGATTGACTGGTGCACAGAAATGAGTGCTGTCATCTACCCGGAAAAGGCGGCTGTTTGGTGGTGCTCTCTGGACAACAGGATTGTAAGAGCTGATGTCCCAAGCCTTGCGATAGATGGTAGAAGCGTCAACAGAGAGAACAAACTGAAGTATCTGGGAATCACAATTTGACAGGAGCCTGTCCTTCAAGGACCATGTGGAGACGGTTGTGACAAGAATCTCAAAAGGGACTCAATGCACTTAAAACTATGGCTGCATTGGACATGGAGCAGAGAATGATTTCACACTATACCAGCACTTGAACCTCTCAGTGATTGATTATGGACTAGGACTGCTCACTGTCTCAAAGAGTCAGCTGGTGAAATTAGAGCGCATACAAAACAAAGCTATGCGAGTCATTATGGGATGCACCAGACACACCGCAGTAGTGTGTATGCGTTACATCCTTGGTCTGCCTACTGTTGCTGGTAGGCTCAAGGTGATACAGGCGAAGGCATATCTCAGAGTAGCTGCAGACACAGATCACCCACTGCATGAGGCGCTGGACGCAGTTAAGGGTCAGCGACTGATAAGAGGTAAATCATGGATGGCTCAGGCGGAGGATACGATCAGACAGGTGTGCCCCTTGGAGAACATTAGGCGTGGAGAGGAGTTGGTCAGAGTGCCAGCGGAGCAGTCAGACTTGTGCAGAGTTATAATCACATTGAGCAGGGAGTGGCCAGCAGGGGCCACGGAAGTGGAAATCCAGCAACTAATTCAGGACAATGCTGACTCGAGTGATGTGATTATCTACACAGATGGTTCGGTGTCAAGAGGTGAGAGAAGTGGCTGGGGTTTCATACCAAAGATAATGGTCGATGTTTGGGGCAGGAGAGCCTGGCATATGATACCACAACATCTAGCTTAAGAATGGAGGTGGAGGCGGTCAGTACAGCTTTCCCCTGGATGGAGAATACGATACATACACACATCGTGATTGTAACTGACTCAGAAAGCATGCTGAGGAAGGTGAGGACAGACAAGCTTCGGGCAGAGTGGCTTGCTTCGCTTCGGAGGTCACGGGTGGCAAGCATCGCCTGGATCTTTTCTCCGGGGCATGCCGGTGTGCTGGGGAATGAGCAGGCTGACAGATTGGCTGGCTCTGCAAAACTTAGTGGAGTATTGATGCATGACAAGGCAGACGTGGTTGCGGCCTTGTGGGAGCACGTGTACACCTCGGAGGAGCAAATGGATCACCATGGTCTGGCAAGAATGAGGCAGCGAGGAGTGACGAGGGGATCTGGCCGACGCTCGACGCTCAGAGGAAAGGTGAGATGGACATATAATCAGATTGCTACTGGTACTATTGATTGGTGTTGGAGCTCGTCGATGGCTATTGAGGATGGGGACGGAGCACTTATGGGAATGCCCCGAATGCTGTGATGTCGGTTCGTAAATCAATCAATCAATCAATCCATTCTCTCAATGAACTTATTATGCGATGGGACCTCCACCACGATTAGACCTCCACCACCGGTTGGTGGCGTATATCAAATGTCTTCCGACTGGCTTGGGCGATCATACTTCTCCGCATCTTGTGATCCCCAACGGCATGTATAAGTTGATGTACTGATACCTTTCCATGTCATAGACACACAAGCTGAAAAGAATGCCGACCGATATATCAATTTTTGGGGAGCCCTTGAGATCGTTTTTAATGAATATGTACCTATGTTTCACAACTATAAAATATTCTTTTTCTTCTTTGAGTGACTAACCTAGAGCAGACATCGGGGGTGTTGGCTCTCATGTTCTCTCTGTCATTGGATATTTCCAGTAACGAAGACAAAATAAACTGCACTATTTGTCATTTGTTGCCTGGCATCTCGTCAGGTGCATACTGCAGAAATAAATCAACACTAAACTCTACAAACATTGAATCCTTACAGGTGAAATAAACGCCCTATACTCCTATAGAAGCAAGTTTGCTTGGCTAGCGAATCCATTACGTGGAAGTCCGAAAACGAAAGCTCGCTGTGTGGTGTCATCTGCATACTGATCCCTCCTGATCTTCGGAGGAACAGCCTGTGGTGAACGGGGGCAATATACGGAAGTGAGGCTAAGCAGCCATGTGCAGGACGTAACGATTCCTTGGGTGAGCCCAGTACCAGAGAGCTGTGTGATGGCTCTGCAAGTATGGAAGCCTCCTTGGATGGCGGGGAATGCCCATGATCTGCCCCTGCCTTCCCTTGAGGGCTGACCGGGATGTCTTCGGCCGTTCTAACTTGACCAGCTGGGATGTAGGTGACGCCACAACAGTGAGAGTCGAATGTCCTTCAAAACACCCGGTAAGGTTAACCCGGTCAACAAATGCCCGCAGAAGTCGAATGTGTTGGCCGAAAGGCGCAAGTGTCGCAGCTCTGCTGAAAACAGGCACAACGCAACTACGTCCGAAAAAAAAACCCACTCCCGATGAACGAAGAAGAAGAAGAAGAAGAAGAAGAAGATACCTCTGAAGTGGGAGTGGGCTCACCTGAATGGCGAGGGACACCGGTAAAAGGGAAAGCAAGCCCACACGCAAAACTCAGTCCGTTACTACTTTAAACAGGGTTAAGGACTACGTTCGAGTTTAAGCGAGTGAACAAGAAGAAGAGGAAGAAGAAGAAGAAGAAGAACCATGTAATGCCCATCACCCATACGCTTTGACGACCAATACAGTTCATCGAACTGAAGAGTTAAGACTCAGCCTACCAGAGGACTCACAACCACCCGGCCTCTTGTAGTAACCGGTAATATGTCACGTGTTCCATGTACTTTGCAGGTAGATTGACTAGATACGTTTACGTCCAGTAGTTTGCCATTGTTTTATGAACGAGATGTCAACGTTTAAGTCAAATTAACCAGTGGGGGAAATGAACCCCTTGTCCCGCCGACATCGCACCGGAAGTTTACACACAGGCGCATTAAGCCCCACGCCCACATTGAATTCTACGACAGATGTAGCCCAGCAAAAGCTGCATTCCAGAAAATGAAAAGTGTCTCATGCAAGGAGTCATTATCATTGTATATCAGAAAGACAGAACTGAATTGCTATATAGAATTTGTCCAGATGTATGGCAGTGAATCGCGGAACGTGAGGAAGGCCTCGGGTGTAAAGGAGATGTGGTTTTTGAGACATGCGGTGCCAATACTTGGACTGCTAGACTAGATCAACTAACAATGACTGCATAGAAAAGGCTAACTAAAGTAGAACACCATATACAGATATGAGAAAGCAACAATTTTCTGTGGTCATTCTTCTTCCTTTTCTTCTTTCGTTCGCTAGACATGTATTACCTATATCTACATTTGTATCTACTCTTGTATGAACTTCACTGTCTTTGTTTTAGTTCACTCAGCGGTCCATATAGTTTATCTTTCACTGTTGTTTCTCTAGGAGGTCACGGGTGACAAGCATCGCCTGGATCTTTTCTCCGGGGCGTGCCGGTGTGCTGGGAAATGAACAGGCGGACAGATTGGCTGGCTCTGCAGAACTTGGTGGAGTATTGATACATGACAAGGCAGACGTGGTTGCGGCCTTGTGGGCGCACGTGCACACCTCGGAGGAGCAAATGGATTACCATGGTCTGGCAAGAATGAGACAACTAGGAGTGATGAAGGGATCTGGCCGACGCTCAACGCTCAGAGGAAAGGCGAGACGGACTTATAATCAGATTGCTACTGGTACTATTAGTGTTGGAACTCTTCGCTGGCTGCTGAGGATGGGGACGGAGCACTTATGGGAATGCCCCGAATGCTGTGATGTCGATTCCTAAATCAATCAATCAATCAATTCTCTAGGCCAGAAGGTTTACCTAGATATGTCATAGTTTGGGCAGTCTTGGAGTATGTCATCTGCTGTCTGCAGCGCTAATCCACATTGCACATAGTTGGTCCGCCAATCTTGAATTGTGTAGACATGAAAACTGTCATTTACTGCCAATATATATATAGTACCTTGCGGTGTATGGCAGAGGGGTCTTTGAGCCCAAGGAATTAAGGCCGCCTGGCTAGTGCAGTCGCCGCGAACTGTGCAGGTTAGGATTTTCTTTTTGCCCCCGACAGAAACAATCCCACACTTATATGTTTGCGTAATCGATGATGATGCCATTTTTTGTGGTCCTGTGATGAGAAGAGAATCATCGGAAGACATCGCGACGACTGGAGAGATTAGCGGTAGAAGAAGCAGCGGCAGACGGAAAGAAACCTTGCCGGACGGACTGGGGCAGCGGCAGGCAGAAGGAAACCTTGCCGGACGGACTGGGGCAGCGGCAGGCAGAGGTAAACCTTGCAGGGCGGACTGGGACAGCGGTATTGAGAAATATAAATATAACTGACCCAGGACACCGAGGGTTGGGGTCTGTGGAGATGCACGAACGTCTACACTCTGCGCCAACTGACAGGGAACATGATGATGATGAGAAAGCAACCGGTTGCTTACAGATACGAACTGTGAGGTGAGTATGAACATTTTTTTTCATTTTTTTTTTCAGTTCTCATTTTCTTCACTGCTTTCATTTTTCCCCCATCCTTTTGTTTTTCTCGTCCTGTCGTCACCTTCTGATGTAGTCACAGGAGATCTCCTTGACTGTATGTTGTGTTTGTGAATATGTTTGTTTGCTGATGAAGGCTAGTCGCCGCAACGTTCTGTATGTGTCCTCTGTTATGTAAAGCTGCACTACTTTGTGTCATTTATATTGTTTACACTTTCACAGCTTTACCGCAGTTCCACCAAATTTTATTCATAGCCTTACCGCAGTATCAGGAAGTCGAAGTGGGTTTGCCTGGGGCCGCGGGACACAATAGTCAAAAGGAAAGCTAATCCAAACGCAGAAATCAGTCAAGTGTTACAAAAAGTAGCGTGTATAGACTACGCTTGAGTTCAGAGCTAGCGAGCGCAACAAAAATTAGTAAACCAGTCGGGTTGCAAAGGACATTCAATTAATGGCAAACTACTGAACGTTAAACTGTTAAACTGCATATTAAATCACAAACTATTAAACGCTGGAGTTGATTGCGATGTCCTGTAAAGGAAGTGCAACTAACATAGCAGCTAAACGATGTCCGTATCTATAGCCGCCTCCCCCCTGGCCCCCGCCCGTAGTAACAGAAGCGAAAGTAAGTCTGCCTGTTGTTGGCAGGAGATGGTCGGGACACTGACTCATCTCTCTGATAGTTCTCTCACACATCGCTGGCACTCACCGTGTCCTGTCTGTTCTACCACACCAATTAATAACATCAGGACTGCTGTCTACCAGCTGATATATCAATACTGAGACTACTTTTAGGGAATTCATTACGGATGTAATTTACTAATTGCGACTTGTTTAATTGACTCTAAGGAAGTCCAGTGTTCTCAGCGCAGCCCGTTACTTCAACTTCAACTTCAAATTACTTTAAATACTAAATAAATACAATTGAATTACAGTATTAAATTAGTATTATTACTATTATTTATTACTATTTACTATATTTTTACCAGTTACTAGATTCATGTTTATTAATTTTGTGACAATAATGGTGTACTGTTACTGTTAACAGTGTTATGTTATAACAAATACTGATGCTCCATATCAAATTATTGAAATTATCAATGCTAAAAAAATAAAAACTAACACTAATATTTTTTAAGTAAAACAGTAACAGACAGTAACAGAAACTGAGGACTTACTTAACAGAACTTAACGCTTAGTTCACCACTAACTGCTAAATTTGTTTATGTCGTGTAATTAGTGTAAATTTGACTGGGAATGATTCAGATGTGAACAATAAACTAGCGGAAAGATAGATGGACTGTGCTTTCATCATTTTTAACTTCTAGTTTCCCGAGTTCACAACAGAATGCTGTGAGTATATCACATATCATGTGATAGCATTTGTTTATTATTAATAATCATCATGTTATTTATTACAATGATAGTTTTTTGTCTTAAATTTATGGTGCACAAACATATAAATGCTGCTGTCCCCACACACATACCTGTCCACTCACACATTCCTGCCCACTCACACATACCTGTCCACACACACATACCTGTCCACACACACATACCTGTCCACTCACACATACCTGTCCACTCACACATACCTGTCCACTCACACATACATGTCCTCTCACATATACCTGTCCACACACACACATACCTATCCACTCTCACATACCTGTCCACTCACACAAACCTGTCCCCACACACATACATGTCCACTCACACAAACCTGTCCCCACACAATACCTGTCCACTCACACATACCTGTCCACACACACATACCTGTCCACACACACATGCCTGTCCACTCACACATACCTGTCCACTCATACATATGGATCATGTATATATGTATAAACTCCCACCCACCCACACATAAACTCCCATCCACCCATACATCCCCACCCACACATACATTCCCCACCCACACCCCCATACCTACACACACTCCCTCACACACTCCCTCACACACTCCCTCACACACATCTACACACACATCCTTCACCCACACACCCCCACCCACCCACACACCCCCACCCACCCACCCACACACATCCCCCACACCCCCATGCACATATCCCCACACACATCCCCATACACACATCCACACACACTTCTCCCACACACACACATCCTCACATCTAGACACATGATGCCTCACATAATCACTGAAACTAATATGAACAAACTCCCACACTTTACACACACATACACTGACGGTTATCATGAGCTCATCTCATCATCATCTCATCATGTTCCTCTTGTACCTTTGCGGTGTCGAGGTGAAGTATAAACATCGTGAGAGTGCCCGATTATGGGCTTCATGTATCGATATTCCCATGGACTCTGCTATTCCCTCCGTCCAATATTTACGTGGTTGGCCTCTTCCTCTGTTTCCATCTGGTCTGTACATCATTGCTTGTTATGGTATGCTGTTGAATGGTAACCTACTTGTATGGCCAAACCATTTGACTAGCTGCTTTCTAATAAAATCTAGTGCTGCTATAACCCCCACTTTAGTCCTGATTTCTTCATTTCTGATCTTATCTCTTCTTGATACGTTGAGTATTCTTCTCAGGAATCTAATTTCTGTTACTGTGATTTTTCTTTTCTCTTTTTCTGTCATTGTCCAGGTTTGGCATTGGTAGCATAGAGTTGGTAGGAAGATTGTGTTGTAAAGTGCTTTCTTAGTAGCTATTGATACATGTTTGTTCTTTAGTATTGGTGCCATTTGTCCAATGAGTTGGTTTGCCTTATTGCATCTATTTTCGATCTCGTCTTCTGATCTGCCATTTGATGATATTATACTTCCTAGGTACTTGATACTCTTTACTTGTTTCAAAGTATGTTCATTGAGTTGAATTGTTGTTATATTTTCTTCTTTAGTTATAGTCATTACTCTGTTTTGTTTGTGCTAATTTTCATGTTATGTTCCCTACAAATTTCGTTTAGACTATTCATGTGGTCTTGTAATTCAGCTTCTGATTTTGCTATTAGTGCTTGGTTGTCCGCAAACAGGAGTTCTCTAATGGTTAGATTTGCAGATGGTTCTTCTTCTGTGTTCTCATCATGCGGTATTCTTGCGGTCTCTGTTTGGCTGGTTTCTTTACATATGTTGTCTATATTTGTTATGAACAAGAGAGGGGACAGGACACAACCTTGTCGTACTCTGGATCTTATGGTGAAGGGTTCTGAGTGTCCTCCAGTTGCACTCACTATGCATTCACTGTTGTTGTATAAGCTTCTACATAGGTTTGTTAGATGTGTACTCACTCCATATTGTTTAAGGATTTCCCACAGCTTGTTTCTATCTACTCTATCAAATGCCTAGATCTCACAAAAATGTAAGAAAATGGACAAAAAATTATACATATACAGAGAGAGAGGGAGGCAGAGGAGAGGGAGGGAGTGAGGAGAGAGAGAGAGAGAGAGAGAGAGAGAGGAGAGAGAGAGAGAGAGAGAGAGAGAGAGAGAGCAGGGGAGGGGAAGAGAGGGAAGGAGGGGGTAGAAAGAGATTTCAAAACATATTTAGGGTCATTTTCCAACATTTCTCTTGTTTATTTCTGATTCCAGAAAATGGAGAGCAGCAACATAATACAACTTCAGGTGCGTGGACTGTTAAGAGCGCCAGTAACTCACCTATGCCTGCTAATATTCATACTGAGACTGGTCCAATCAGAACATCAAGACGGCTTTCATCACAACCAGAATGCCGTCTACGGTCAGGAAGATTTTGTCAAAATTGTCCCCTCCAAAGATTTTCACAGAGACCAGGAATTAAGCAATGCATTTTATGCAGATCAGAAAGATCAACAACAGCCAAGACTTGTTGATGATCAGGATGATAGTGTTCCTGCGCAGATGATAGGTGATATTTTGTCGAAGAAGAGATTTGATATTAGTATGCTTCCTCTGTTCTACCATGGAAATCTTCATGAGTGGAGGCAGAGAAGGATAAAACTACTCAGCAAGAGAGACACACAGGCAACACATGACCTTCCAGAACCACCTCCGATTCTTGCTCTCTTGAATGTTTCAAACATAAATGACACCAGGTAAGCCAAATAATTTGAGGTAACAACACTCAATGTAAGCTAACTATCATAGTATCTCATGTTGGGGTACCATAATAGAAACATCAACACTCAATGTAAACTAACCATCATAGTATCTCTTTTATGGGAATCAGTGTAAGCTAACTGTCATAGTATCTTATGTAGGGGTACCAGTATTAGCTAACTATCACAGTATTTCATGTAGGGGTACCATCAGCACTCAGTGTAAGCTAACATAGTATTTCATGTAGAAATACTGTCAACACTCAGTGTAAGCTAACACTACCAAATACACTAGCTGGGGATCAAGGGAGAGCATCACTTCCCAGGTTTAATAGGTTTTGAAGATCAATCATAACTAGATTCCTACCTGGTACCCTTGGAGCTAGAGGCAGACATTGCATCTCTCAAGCAGTCGGCCAATCAGTGTTGATGATGTGAAACGCTCCCTGAAAAGCTAGTGTAAAAATGACAGTATCCCAGTTTGTGGTTTTTTCCCCCCCATCAAGATTAGCATCAAGCATTTGTGACTGTGGGAGTTGAGGTAGCTCATTGACTAGTATATGTTTGATTCCACATCTAGATGGGGAGTTTTAAAAAAATGACCTGGGCTCCCAGGCTCACCCAGCCTAAATGTGTACCAGGAAATACTCTGGGAAGTCAAGGTGGCAGGTGTCATGTTAGTCACACCATATGCCAGCTGTCTGTGCATATATTAGCCACACCATATGCCAGCTGTCTGTGCAAATATTAACCACGCCACATGCCAGTTGTCTGGGCAAATATTAGCCACGCCACATGCCAGTTGTCTGTGCATATATTAGCCACACCACATGCCAGCTGCCTGTGCATATGTTAGCCACACCACATGCCAGGTCCTGTGCATATATATTAGCCACACCACATGCCAGCTGTCTGTGCATATATTAGCCACACCACATGCCAGTTGTCTGTGCATATATTAGCCACACCACATGCCAGTTGTCTGTGCATATATTAGCCACACCACATGCCAGCTGCCTGTGCATATGTTAGCCACACCACATGCCAGGTCCTGTGCATATATATTAGCCACACCACATGCCAGCTGTCTGTGCATATATTAGCCACACCACATGCCAGTTGTCTGTGCATATATTAGCCACACCATATGCCAGCTGTCTGTGCATATATTAGCCACACCACATGCCAGCTGCCTGTGCATATATTAGCCACACCATATGCCAGCTGTCTGTGCATATATTAGCCACACCATATGCCAGCTGTCTGTGCATATATTAGCCACACCACATGCCAGCTGCCTGTGCATATATTAGCCACACCATATGCCAGCTGTCTGTGCATATATTAGCCATACCACATGCCAGTTGTCTGTGCATATATTAGCCACACCATATGCCAGCTGTCTGTGCATATATTAGCCACACCACATGCCAGTTGTCTGTGCATATATTAGCCACACCACATGCCAGCTACCTGTGCATATGTTAGCCACACCACATGCCAGGTCCTGTGCATATATTAGCCACACCACATGCCAGCTGTCTGTGCATATATTAGCCACACCACATGCCAGCTGTCTGTGCATATATTAGCCACACCATATGCCAGCTGTCTGTGCATATATTAGCCACACCACATGCCAGCTGTCTGTGCATATATTAGCCACACCACATGCCAGATGTCTGTGCATATATTAGCCACACCACATGCCAGCTGTCTGTGCATATATTAGCCACACCACATGCCAGATGTCTGTGCATATATTAGCCACGCCACATGCCAGCTGTCTGTGCATATATTAGCCACACCACATGCCAGATGTCTGTGCATATATTAGCCACACCATATGCCAGCTGTCTGTGCATATATTAGCCACACCACATGCGAGTTGTCTGTGCATATATTAGCCACACCATATGCCAGCTGTCTGTGCATATATTAGCCACACCACATGCCAGGTCCTGTGCATATATTAGTCACACCACATGCCAGCTGTCTGTGCATATATTAGCCACACCACATGCCAGATGTCTGTGCATATATTAGCCACACCACATGCCAGCTGTCTGTGCATATATTAGCCACACCACATGCCAGCTGTCTGTGCATATATTAGTCACACCACATGCCAGATGTCTGTGCATATATTAGCCACACCACATGCCAGCTGTCTGTGCATATATTAGCCACACCACATGCCAGCTGTCTGTGCATATATTAGCCACACCACATGCCAGGTCCTGTGCATATATTAGCCACACCACATGCCAGCTGTCTGTACATATATTAGCCACACCACATGCCAGATGTCTGTGCATATATTAGCCACACCACATGCCAGCTGTCTGTGCATATATTAGCCACACCACATGCCAGCTGTCTGTGCATATATCAGCCACACCACATGCCAGCTGTCTGTGCATATATTAGCTACACCACATGCCAGTTGTCTGTGCATATATTAGCCACACCATATGCCAGCTGTCTGTGCATATATTAGCCACACCATATGCCAGCTGTCTGTGCACATATTAGCCATATGTGCATATATTATTATATATATTATATGTTTATATGTAACTCTGTTGTCGGCTGTTTGTATGTGACTGCTGTGATTTATGCTGAATAGAGTAGATTCAGGTTGATGTGGTTTGGGCTCCTATAATTCTTAGTTCTCTAATTGTAAAACAATTGACATAATTTATCTTCTCCCTATTTTTGTAGTCATCCCCCTCCTAAATTCCTCAAACTACAGGTAATTTTAATCTAGGGTTAACTATGTTTCTATGGCAATTGGTCATTGCGGTGTATAGAGTGTTTCTTCCATTGAATATCCGGGATTACATGACCTCAATTGATTGTCCTTGTTTCTGCCATTGAATATCCGGGATTACACGACCTCAATTGATTGTCCTTTTATCTCTGTTTGTGACTTTAATGGTTGAGCTGGGGTTGGTGAAGTTGACAGTTTTGTGACAATCAATAGTGGGTAACTTGTCACAGTCGTATCTAACCTGGACACTGTTCGGTTGTAAGGCAAGGAGATACAGCTAATGTCTGTAATGGGAGACAATTGGACAGGGGACAAAGGGGAATAATTATTGTTATAGTCATCCATGCTGATATGTGGGCAAGAGAAATGACAGATGGTTAATCATTGTGTGAAATACTACCTCTCCACTCCCTCTCACTGAGAGTGTAAAGGGGATCAAAAGGGTAAAATGTTAATGAAAGGGGAATTACTTCTGATGATCAGATGCCACTGATTATGCTTGCACATTGTTTCTTGTAAAGTTACACTACTTTAAAGGTCAACCAGTTTACACCCCAACGACAGAATCTACCTTGACACAGTCTGTCTGTCTCTGTATGTAGGTTGTTTGTAGTCTGTCTCTGTCTATCTCTGTCTCTGTCTATCTCTGTCTCTGTCTATCTCTGTCTCTGTATGTAGTTTGTATGTAGTCTGTCTCTGTCTATCTCTGTCTCTGTCTATCTCTGTCTCTGTCTGTCTCTGTCTCTGTCTATCTCTGTCTCTGTCTATCTCTGTCTGTCTCTGTCTCTGTCTATCTCTGTCTCTGTCTATCTCTGTCTCTGTATGTAGTTTGTATGTAGTCTGTCTCTGTCTATCTCTGTCTCTGTATGTAGTTTGTATGTAGTCTGTCTCTGTCTATCTCTGCTCTGTATGTAGTTTGTATGTAGTCTGTCTCTGTCTATCTCTGTCTCTGTCTATCTCTGTCTCTGTCTATCTCTGTCTCTGTCTATCTCTGTCTCTGACTCTGTCTCTGTCTATCTCTATCTCTGTCTATCTATGTCTCTGTCTATCTCTGTCTCTGTATGTAGTTTGTATGTAGTCTGTCTCTGTCTCTGTCTATCTCTGTCTCTGTCTATCTCTGTCTCTGTCTATCTCTGTCTCTGTATGTAGTTTGTATGTAGTCTGTCTCTGTCTCTGTCTATCTCTGTCTCTGTCTATCTCTGTCTCTGTCTATCTCTGTCTCTGTCTCTGTCTCTGTCTATCTCTGTCTCTGTCTATCTCTGTCTCTGTCTATCTCTGTCTCTGTATGTAGTTTGTATGTAGTCTGTCTCTGTCTCTGTCTATCTCTGTCTCTGTCTATCTCTGTCTCTGTCTATCTCTGTCTCTGTCTATCTCTGTCTCTGTATGTAGTTTGTATGTAGTCTGTCTCTGTCTATCTCTGTCTCTGTCTATCTCTGTCTCTGTCTATCTCTGTCTCTGTCTATCTCTGTCTCTGTATGTAGTTTGTATGTAGTCTGTCTCTGTCTATCTCTGTCTCTGTCTATCTCTGTCTCTGTCTATCTCTGTCTCTGTCTATCTCTGTCTCTGTCTATCTCTGTCTCTGTATGTAGTTTGTATGTAGTCTGTCTCTGTCTATCTCTGTCTCTGTCTATCTCTGTCTCTGTCTATCTCTGTCTCTGTCTATCTCTGTCTCTGTCTATCTCTGTCTCTGTCTGTCTCTGTCTCTGTCTCTGTCTCTGTCTATCTCTGTCTCTGTCTATCTCTGTCTCTGTCTATCTCTGTCTCTGTATGTAGTTTGTATGTAGTCTGTCTCTGTCTGTGTCTATCTGTGTCTCTGTCTATCTCTGTCTCTGTCTATCTCTGTCTCTGTATGTAGTTTGTATGTAGTCTGTCTCTGTCTCTGTCTATCTCTGTCTCTGTCTATCTCTGTCTCAGTCTATCTCTGTCTCTGTCTCTGTCTCTGTCTATCTCTGTCTCTGTCTATCTCTGTCTCTGTCTATCTCTGTCTCTGTCTATCTCTGTCTCTGTATGTAGTTTGTATGTAGTCTGTCTCTGTCTCTGTCTATCTCTGTCTCTGTCTATCTCTGTCTCTGTATGTAGTTTGTATGTAGTCTGTCTCTGTCTATCTCTGTCTCTGTCTATCTCTGTCTCTGTCTATCTCTGTCTCTGTCTATCTCTGTCTCTGTATGTAGTTTGTATGTAGTCTGTCTCTGTCTATCTCTGTCTCTGTCTATCTCTGTCTCTGTCTATCTCTGTCTCTGTCTATCTCTGTCTCTGTCTATCTCTGTCTCTGTATGTAGTTTGTATGTAGTCTGTCTCTGTCTATCTCTGTCTCTGTCTATCTCTGTCTCTGCCTATCTCTGTCTCTGTCTATCTCTGTCTCTGTCTATCTATGTCTCTGTCTATCTCTGTCTCTGTATGTAGTTTGTATGTAGTCTGTCTCTGTCTCTGTCTATCTCTGTCTCTGTCTATCTCTGTCTCTGTCTATCTCTGTCTCTGTATGTAGTTTGTATGTAGTCTGTCTCTGTCTATCTCTGTCTCTGTCTATAGACGAAGATAAACAACAACAAGCAGTCTACCCCATTGACGTCAAAATAAGCAATAGGTTTGAAGTACTTCAAGAAAAGTCACCAGAAAAATTACAGTGCTTTAACATGCTGCAAACGGGCAAGACAAGCCAACAAGATACATCGGGAGAACCACATGGAGACATAAAGACTGCTGATAATCGGAAATGGATGAAACAACGGTCGAGACGTGCTGACAACCAACATGTACAGACAGCACGACCTGACTGTACACATATTATACTAGGCGATTCCTTAATGAAAGGTTTATACAGCGACAGGATGGCCACATCAGACAAAGACATTGTTTCAATAATCCCACTGCCTGGGGCTGGTGTAGACCGGCTAACAGACAAGATTAGCAGGTTGGCTGTAAATCATAGCGTCAGAAGGGCAAGTGTACATATTGGCATCACCGACACCATGAACAACCAACAAATCACAGGGTCTCAACTGCTGGCACTCTTGAACGGATTACGTCACACTTTTCCTAACTCATCCATTTTCTTCTCCTCCATCATATCACCGAGTTATGGACACCAGCGCCGTCTAGCTGATATAAATAACAACATGTTGCAGAAGTTCTGTTCTCAAAACAAGATACAATTCATCAACAATACAGCATCATTCACTTCACAGGCTGGTGCACCAAAAAAGAGTCTTTACAAGGATCAAATACATTTATCTACATTGGGCACCAGTTTTCTCGCCAAGAATTTAAAATATCCAGAACGGACATACCATACATCCAATACGGGATCGCGCCGGACACTTTTAGCTACTCCTGAAACTCAAGCCAGACGACATACTCCCGTCACATCAAGTACCAATAGGACAGAAGTGTGCAGACCACTCATAACCACTGCACCTGAAATCCAAGCCAGACGGGACACTACCACAACACCAAGTCCGTTAAATACGTCGTCTTTCACACAGGAGGGTAATAATTACGAAGATATGATTCCTATTCTCCCCAGAAAGGATCCGACTCTCAGCAACAACGACGTGCCAGCACAACCTCCTGTTAGCCACCAACCAGAGGCTCTAGTTGGTAGTCATTACATACCCATGAGACATCATCAGTACCCATTTAATTGTAATCCAGAATGGTTGCACCTCACACGGTATAGCCCAGCTACACTTCGTCAAGCACTTATAATGTCGCTATACCAACAACCAACACAACCTGGTATTTACTAGCAACTTAGGACAAAGCTACACCAGATCTCGGTACAAGAAAGAGCCTCTCCTTAAACGTTTATCTGCATATTTGGTTATAACTTGATCTAGTAACGTATTAGGTTATAAGTTATTACAAACATTGACTGGTTTTGACTTTATATTAATTGATAGTACTTAGCTGTATAGCTTTTATAATAATTCTAATTGTGTTTTCACGGTGAGTGAGGGGGTCTTCACTGCTCTTCCTTACGGATCTGTGTACGTATTTTTATATATTTACAGAGATATTACTGTTTCTCTGTACTTTAGAGTGTGTTTTTGTAATAAGGGACGTAAGTTGTATTCACTTTGTGTGTGTGTGTTTTGCTTTTAAACTTGTGATTACGCATTGTTGAAATGTCTAATAAGTACGAACACTGGCTCAGGAATAATGGGCTCAGAATCGGGCATGTAAACATATGCCATCTATTAGGGAAGCTGCCCGAACTATCACTTATACTTAATCAAAATTTTCACATGTTTGGCGTTAGCGAAAGTCGATTAAATGGCAACATCTCAGATGATGACATCGCTATCAGAGGTTTTAAAACCATTAGAAGAGATCCCTATCAGAAACAAGAGACGGGTATTGCAGTTTATATTTCCAACTCGCTTAACGCCCACCGCAGGCTAGACTTTGAAACCTGTGAGATTGAGTGTGTATGGATAGAGGTTAAACTTCAAAATTGCATACCGCTAGTAGTTGGCTATCTTTATCGAAACCCCAGTGCAGGAAATATCTGGTATGAAAAATTCACCACTATGATGGATGTAGTCTTTAGTAATGCTAGGGAAATAATATTGCTAGGTGACTTCAACATAGACGCTAACAAATCAAACAAAACATGGGAAAACATAATAGAGTCATATAATTTCCAACAGTTAGTCAAACAAGCCACTAGAATCACTAAATCATCTGCAACACTTATAGATCATATTTATACTACGTGTGCTGATAACATCACAGAATGTAGTGTACCTATCAATGCAATGAGCGATCACTATCCAGTATGTTGCACGTGGTCGAAAGGGGCACCAAAACTCCCAAACACAAACATATAAGCATAAAATATAGAAATTACAAAAATTTCAATCGAGACGTCTTCTTACAAGATTTGGTCAACTCATCTCTAGATTATGTTTACCAGCTTCCTGACCCAGACGATGCTCTGGACCACTGGCTAAAGACCTTTCTAAGTATATTTGATAAACATGTTCCATTTAAGGAAGTTCGTGTTAAACATCACACAAAGCCCCCGTGGATCACACAGGAGGTAGTTGAACTTATGAGAGATCGCGACAGGGCTCACAAAAATAGAGATCTAACTATGTACCGTAGTCTGAGAAACAAAGTTCAATATGTTATTCGGAAGGAAAAGAAAAACTATTTTAAGAACATAGTAATAGATAAAACCAACACTAAAGATATATGGAAAGCAATTAATACCTTGACAAACAAACACAAATCATCACAATCATTACCATCAAATCAGGTTACATGTGATCAATTCAGTAGATACTTTCAGTCCGACATAAACCAACTGAAGGCTGCAATACCAGATGCGCCTCATGACATATCTTTATTATCATCATTCTGTGAGAACAAATGCTATGGACACATTTCCTCCAACATACCGCTAATGACGACAACTGAAGTATTTACTCATCTCCGTAATCTAAAAAACAATAACTCATCAGGACTAGATGGAATTAGTAGTCGGATCCTTCGCCATGCTGCACCGGCGATCTGCGAGTCACTAACTTTTATATATAATCAATGTCTAACCAGAGGTCACTTCCCATCAGCCTTTAAAATCGCTAAAGTGTATCCTCATTTAAAAGCTGGTCCTCTAGACGATCGTCTCATGAGTAATTATAGACCAATTTCCATATTATCCTCATTATCCAAACCGCTAGAAAAGCACATCCACAAAACAACACTAGATCACTTAGTTCGCCATAAACTGATAGTTGACAGTCAGTCAGGATTTCGGCCAAAATATTCTTGCCATACGGCACTAACAAACATGATAGAAAACTGGCATCAAAATATTAACAACAATACTCTATGTGGAGCGGTGTTTATAGACTTTAGGAAAGCATTCGATATGATAGATCATACTATTCTAATTAAAAAACTAGAAACAATGAAAGTAAGTTTTAATATAGTGACATTAATAAAATCATTCTTATTAGACAGAAAGCAAGTAGTATCACACAATAAAGTTTTATCTCAAGCCATTACCATTAATATTGGAGTACCTCAGGGGTCTATTCTTGGCCCTCTATTATTTGCCATTTATATAAATGATCTTCCATTAAATCTGTCGTCGTCCTGCGATCTATTTGCTGATGACTGCACAGTATATACAAACGCTGTTGATCGTAATGTGCTAGAATTATCCTTGCAACAGGAAATAAATAGTGTAGTTAACTGGAGTCATGCAAACCGCATGCAAATTAACATTACTAAAACAAAGTCTATGTTAATAGGAACCAGGCAAAGACTTCACACTCTAAACTCGCAGAGAACTCTTCAGCTGCACATTGGCAGCACGCCTGTAGAAAGTGTCACCGAGCACAAGACACTGGGTGTTATCATAGATCAAAATCTAACTTTTAACTCACATGTTCATGCTCTAGTTAAACAAATAGCCAAAAAAGTATACCAACTTGCCAAAATTAAAAATTTCCTTGACGAAAACACAAGAAAGATATTCTATACTTCTCATATACAAACACATATTGATTACTGCTCCACAGTCTGGGATGGATGCTCCAAATCAATAACAAAACGCCTATATTCACTCCAGAAAAGGGCAGTGCGTTTAATTAATGGTGAAAAGCTTACCGACAATTCTAACCTATATAAACGTCTCCGGTTACTGCCACTCCACAAGCGCCTGCTTTTTAATAAGACCAAACTAATTCACAAAATCCTATTTCAAAATGCTCCAAGCTACCTTTGGCCATTGTTTAAATATAACGCTAGACATAGCGAACGACTAAATATACTTCATGTCCCTAAACCTAGGATAGACTTATATAAAACAAGCTTAGCATACTCTGCCGCTCAGTTGTGGAACAATCTTCCACAAGAAATCAAAGACACCACCAATCATGATACATACATTCGCAACCTGTTTGAACACTACCTTAGTACAGACTACATGCCCCCATAACAAATAACACAAAAAAGACAATAATGGTAACTTATCTCAAACGACAACTAGCCAAAAAACATTCCCTTATGTATGGCACGTTACACCCTCCTTAGGTATTTATAATGCCCATGTTAAACACTGCCTCAGTGAGTCATTTGTTATTGATTATTTTTCATGCGTTTTAATGTTCTTTTGTTGTCAAAAGTTGCTTCATAAGTGATGTTGAATGAAAGAATGTATGAGAGGAAATAGAGAAGAAGGGCAGAATGTCAGACGGGCCTGCGTGCCCAATTCTTAACCCTTTGAAAATAAAGACTTATTATTATTAATATTATTATTATTATCTTCCTGATCATCCGAAATAGATACTGTTTGTAAATTACAGCTGATCATGGACCGGTTGCACGCTACACATTATAAGTTCCTATCGGTCCTAAAAACTGTATGAATCCTTTGTTGTGTGTACTTACGTATCACTGTTATTGTTAATATACTTTGATTGATTGATTGATTGATTTAGGAACCGACATCACAGCATTCGGGACATTCCCATAAGCGCTCCGTCCCCATCCTCAGCAGCCAGCGAAGAGTTCCAACACTAATAGTTCCAGTAGCAATCTGATTATATGTCCGTCTCGCCTTTCCTCTGAGCGTCGAGCATCGGCCAGATCCCCTCGTCACACCTCGCTGTCTCATTCTTACCAGACTATGGTGATCCATTTGCTCCTCCGAGGTGTACACGTGCTCCCACAAGGCCGCAACCACATCTGTTTTGTCATACATCAATACTCCACCAAGTTTTGCCTAGCCAGCCAATCTGTCCGCCTGTTCATTCCCCAGCACACCGGCATGCCCAGGAGAAAAGATCCAGGTAATGCTTGCTACACGTGACCTCCGAAGCGAAGCAAGCCACTCTGCACGAAGCTTGCCTGTTCTCACCCTCCTCAGCATGCTTTCTGAGTCAGTAAAATCACAATGTGTGTATGTATCGTGTTCTCTATCCAGCGGAAAGCTGCACTGACCGCCTCCACCTCCATTCTTAAGCTAGATGTAGTATCATCATACGCCAGGCTCTCCTGCACCAAACGCCGACCATTAGTCTTTGCCAAGAACCTCCAGGCACTTCTCCTACCTCTCAACACCGACCCATCCGTGTAGATAATCACATCACCCGGGCGAGAATTTTCCTGAATTATTTGCTGAATTTCCACTTCCGTGGCCCCTGCTGGCCACTCCCTATACTCCCGGCTCAATGTGATTATAACCCTGCACAAGTCTGACTGCTCGGCTGGCACTCTGACCCACTCCTCTCCTCGCCTGATGTTCTCCAAGGGGCACACCTGTCTGATCGTATCCTCCGCCTGAGCTGTTAATATACTTGATCTTAACTAGTGTCTATAAAGTCTCACGTATGATGTCTTTTGTAATATTTCACTGGAATCTATCACACGATGTGACTTACATTTTAATGTTCTCGTTCCTTTAACAATGTTTGTATGATGTGTGACATATCAACAATCATCACCCATCCTAGGTGACCCTTAACACGCAGGAATCGTTATATTGGTTGGCTCTTCTGAGCCATGTTATGGTGAACCCTCCTGATTATGAGTCCAGCGTAAACATAATACCATCTTTCTTCTCGGACGTTAGTCATTTTCCGTCAGAAACATTTGAGTGTCCAACTGGTGTTCTTTCTAATGGGAGGTGATCTTGTTTCAAAACCAGTGTTGAGCTTCCGCGTAACTGGCAGGGAACCTGTTAGAGAAACAACACATCTGGTGATAGCACTAGTCACTGATCCTACCGGCTGGGTGTAAGCCTATTGCCTTGCTCTGTTATTTCTCAGCTAACTAAACTCTGTCATAGAGCTTATTAGCTCCTCACCTACGTCCGAATCAGGCTATGACAAGGAAAGACCCATAAACAGAGTGCAAAACTTCAGTGGGCAAACCACTGAAAGATCCCCCCATTAGACACTTTCCCCATCTCCCAACCCATCTTAAATCTCTCAAAATATCACCTCGCTATCCTATTCATCCTAGCAGAGCCAATTATCACTTCACTACTCTAACTAGTTTCCCACTAACAGTGCTAATCATCACACTCTAGTTTTAACAAGACTACTGCCTATATTAATTAGGCCTAAATAGACTATATTAACTACCTTAGGCAACACCGCAGTTCGATCAAATCACAACTACATTTGCCATGACAGGCAGGTGTAAAATTAAATTAACTTAATTCGCACACGGTAGACATATTTCCACTCAGAACTGCAGTGCCAAAGCACGTCCGCCTAAATCAACTGTTTGAGTTACACTGTCTCCCCCAATCATGGTTTTTCAAACAGCCTTGAATTGTTCACGTGACGTTGTTGATGTCCTGCAGGTGTCCCAATGTTTCCAATAACAAACCCACAACTTTCTGTCATGTGGTGACAAGCAAAACCGCCTTTCCATTTGATGTCGGGAAATTCTAAATGACAGACGGACTGTTTTCTCCCGAGCCGGGCACTTCCGCTTGAATCCGACCTGTTTTTGAACTGTCAAGGGCGGCGTATTGATTCATCTCAATCACTCCCTCCCCAGTAAACGTCTGCAGCTGTTACTTTTGACCGTCCTGGGATTTTTGACATCCGATTTGTGTTTTTTTTTTCTGTTAGTTAAAATAGTTGTGGCTGTGAAAACATGCCGTTAATCAGAATGCCTTTATTATCATCAACTGGTTAATCACGGTGTTTTTCGTGACAGCCGCCACCAGATTGTCACCACAAAAGTCCTCAACGAAACACATAGTACAACCTTGATGGAATTGGCAGTCACTTTCCCAACCAGATGTTCGCCTACGAAGACTCAATATTTCTAGATGTTATTGTTCCGTTTCTAGATGTTTTCTAGCCATCCACGCCATTTTTTCTCCGAAATGTAGGTCCCGCAAACAAAACAACCTCGATCAGATGTTAAAGAAATATTTCACTGTACATAATGCCGTCGCCAGAATGCCAACACAAAAGTCTTCCTCGAAAACACAGTTCATCATCGATGGAAACGGCAGTCACTAGAAAACCAACAGCCACACATTTCTTCATAAGGCAAGAAAACCCGATCGCTTCTGCAACACACCAGTCGCCATACATGCAGATATTTCTAGATGTTGTTGTTCCGTTTCTAGATGTTATCTAGCCAGCTGCGCCATATTTCGAGCATTTCGAGTATTTTCGAGCATCTCGGATAGATGTAAAAAACATTCAACTTTACATAATGCCGTCTCCAGAATGCCATAACAACAGTCCTCCACGAAAACACAGTTCATCGTCAAAGGAAGCGGCAGTCAACCAGAAGACCAGCGGCCACACATTTCTGCATACGGCACACAAACCGGTCAATTCTGGGACATTGCCAGCCACCATTGCTGTGAACATGCAGATCACGCTCCACAACCTCTTGTACCTTGCGGTGTCGAGGCGAAGTATAAACAGCGGGAGAGAGTCAGTTTGTGGACTTCATATATCAATATTCCCATCTGTCCATTCTTTACGCGGTCGGCCTCTTCCTCTGCTTCCATTTTGTTTGTATATCATTGCTTATTGTGGTGTACTGTTAGTTGGTAACCTACTTGCATGGTTAAATCATTAGACGCATTTGTTTAGACAATAACATTTTAAAAAAATTAAAAATTAAATTTTGTCATGAAACCTTCACATTTGAAACAATATAGATTAATTTAATTTTTTATTTTTTGAAATTTTATTATCTAAAAAAATGCGTCTAGTGTGAGAGGTGACAACTAATTTATCTCCAGTAGGCCTAAGTTGGGAAATTTGCTCAGTCAACAGAAGACCGGTTGTGTTGTAATAACAGAGAAAGTTAGTATTAAGTGGTATGACACATTGAAAGTCGGTTGGAGGATGTGTTAGATGGTATCCAAGGGATCAATAAGGCAGACGTGGATGTAAGAAAGACCGTTTTTTTTTCTTTGTTTGATTGACATATTTCTTAATTTGCCATACCTATATATTATTTGGCTGACATATTTACCTAATTATTATAAGTTTGGTTGAAATATTTCTTTACTCGACCAATATTTTTTCACATTTGGTTAAACAATTTTCCTACTTTCCGTACGATTGACTTAGATATGTCTTTAGGTAACCAATGTTGTCACCTTTGGTTAACAAAAGTTTCCTGATTTCCTAAGTTTGGACGATATGTTTATAAGTTTGATCAACATTTTGGTTGATTTGGCTAACATGTTTTCCTACCATATATTATACGTTTGACCGAGATATGTATAAGTTTGCTCGAAATATTTCTATACTTGGTCAATATTTTCCCTCTTTGGCTAACACATTTTCCTACTTCGTATAACATTTGGCCGAGATATTTATAAGTTTGACCAATTTTGTTCCCTATTTGGCTAAAAATTTTCCTACTTTTTATAAGTTTGGACGAGATATTTTTTTACTTGGTCGATATTTGTTTCCCATTTGGCTAACACATTTTCCTACTTTTATAATTTTGAATGAGATATTTATAAGTTTGACCAATATTTTTCCCATCTGTGTAACACATTTTCCCTACTTTTTATAAATTTGGACGAGCTATTTATAATTTTGGTTCAGATATTTCTGAATTTGGCCAACAGTTTTCCTACTTTGGTTAACCCGTTTCCTTAGTTTTGTTGACATATTTCTTGAATTTGTGATCAATATTAACATTCTTTCACCACATGACAACTATATATACCATCAACACTAAAAAATCAACAACCAAGACCTAGTTATAAAATATACCTCTTTATTTACAGTATTTACAGTACATTTTTACAAGAATAAAAAAGCATAATGTCATCATATGAAATGGATGCTGCAATATGAGCTGGTATACATAGTATGATCACACTATTTTACTTTCACATAAATAGTTATGCACATTGTTTGTTGTTTTTTGGGTTTCTTCACACCATTGTCTGAGTAGGCAGGTTCTTCTGGTTGGTAACCTGGTAAGTATTTTTCACTTAGCGTGTAGTCATAAGACTGGTCTAGTGCTTGGTGTGTTGACATCTGTGTATTGTAGACAAAGGGGGCATCAAATATTTGAGTATCAGGCACATCAAACACCTGGGTGTTGGGCACATCAAACATCTGTCTGTTGGGCTCATCACACATCTGGTGCTGGGTCATTACACATCTGACTGCAGCTGGGTTGGAAACTGGAGGTATAGTATCCGTCTAGTTGGTGGCGTAGTTTAGTACCCTGTTTAACTTGAGCACTGACTTGAATGTTTTGGTTACTGATTTGATTGCTTCCGTTAGTGCCTTGTTTGAATTGTATACTGACTTGGTTGGGGTGTTTGGCTTGGTTGAGTCGATGTACGTCAGCTAGGATCTCGCGCTGCATATCAATCATCTGTTACTATTCTTGACGAGTAAGTGTCATTCGCATCTTGGTAGGAAACTTCTTGTCGAACTAGCCAAAGAATCAACAGATGTGTAACGTGGTCGTTCCTCTGTAGGATGAGACAAACACGGTCTTATCACCAGCGCCCACTGGTCTAACAGTCTCACCATTACGAGTCATGTAGACCCAGTTAGCAGGCACTGTCTTGAGGTCTGTAGTCATCTTCGGATCACAGTGAATGACTGTTGCTAGCCTTGGGATTATATACTAGTTTTTTTAGCCACACGTAAAACCAGTTTCAGCCAGTTTCTTAGGTCAAGCGTCTTAGATTACGCCGATGCTGATGTCCGTATGGCGTGACTAAGCTACTTACTACCCGTCTCAGTGATCCGCCGTATGTCTGAGACGGACTGAAGAATGTGGATCATGCTCGCCCATGACCTTTTAGCATGATGAACTAGAAAGCGTAGAGGACACATGGTACATCGAGATATTTATAAGTTTGGTTGAAATATTTCTTCACCTGTCCAATATTTTCCCCAATTATCTAACAATGTTCCTACTTTTTGTAAGTGTGGATGATATATTTCTTTAATTGAACAATATGTTTTACCTCTGGACTAGCAATCTTTCCTACTTTTTATAAGTTTGGATGAGATATTTCTTTACGTGGTGAAGTGTTTTACATAGAACCCGTCCTTTTATGTGGATGTGATTCGGGGTAATGAGCCGACTTATTGAAAAAGACATATTGGCAATGGAAATGTGTTTCTGGGGAAAGACACAAGGAGCCCTATGACCAGACAGATGAATTAATGACAAAGTAAAATCACTCCCATACATGGTGATCATCCCGAGTTAGCTTCCCTGAACCGACAATCGACAGATGACAATTTTTCTGTAGTATCCCTGTTAGCCACGTATCTCGGATGTACCCTTACTCGTGTTCTCGGCTGTAGAGCCATCTTTTACCAGATGTAACCATTAACCACGTGTCCTGGATGTATCGACCCGTTGTGCATGTGACTTGATGCACGGTCGTATTTGTCCGGGTTTAGACACTGATCACTGTACTGGATGTACCAATTACACATGTGACCGGAAACACCGCCATTTTTGACCGGATGTAACCACTACCCAGGTGTTCCGGATGTATCCTTATACATGTAACCGGAAGAAGCACCCCACGTGGTCCAGTTGTAGCCACTAACCACGTATCCGTATGTATCTCTTAGGCATGTGACTGGCTCTACACCGTCACACAGTCCGAGAACAAGTCTTGTTTCCCTAGCACATCGCCATTGGTATGATGCTAGTGTTTACGTTTCATTCACTACAGATAGTAATAACCGCCTTTACAATATACAGTCAGCCACATTTAATTAAATATATAATGGAGAACCCAAGGGCTTCTGACGATCGGATTCTCAAATATACATCGAAGTTGTTAATGTCTCCCTATCCCGTGCCGCCATCTTTACTTTTCACAAATATTATTTTTAATATTACTTAGTAATTACAGATTACCCTTTTAACTATATAAAACCGGAAGAGGTTACGTATTTCACTCGTGCTCCGAAGGTTGTGGGTTCGATTCTGGGCCGCACCCTTCAGTTTACGAGTTAAATGTTTCGGAGACTCCTGTGGGTCGTCGCTGAAAGCTACGGAGTTCGTGCTTTGTGCGACGCTTTCCGTGCTATGGAAAGAGACCGAGCCATATGGGATAAAACCCGGTGCAATGAAGTCGACCCTAGTCGACTTTTAAGCGACACGTAAGCTTTGAAAATTCAACTATTTAATGTTTGTTGTTACGACATATAAACACATCTAGGAAAGTAATTCTGGTTCAGGGGCAATCCCGAAACATGCCCTACTACTAACTTTCACACATATGTGAAACAGAATGGTATCACACACATGTAAGTAAGGGAAAGTCAGGCCTCTTTTACTTTTACAAGTTGACCCGTTGTTGTGATAACATTTTAGGTCTGAATAGCGACCAGTCACATATTGGCATACGAAGTCATATTTTTAAAATATTTCAAAAAAATTTTTTTGCTCTAGAAAGGGAGGAGACGGGGAAGGTAACTGGGGGAGTGAAGTAGAATTTTATTTCCCTGCAGTATAATTTGTACCGATTTCTGTAATATAAGTCTCATTAGTCACTATTGGCTGCATAATTTATAACGCTTTTGCGAGATTACTGCAAACTAAAGCAGATTTGTCAAAAATCCACGCATACCCACGGGTATTTCCTTTCGAGATGAAACATGTCTGACATGATTTGTAGTTATGTGTTTGCATTTGCACAACTTTTCCCCGTGTTTACTTAGTTTGTGCCCAAGCAAAGTGCCTTAGAATGTTCGTTTACAACTTCAGAGATATGCTCAATCAATTCAGCGATATTTAAAACCATTACCTCCCGGGAAGGTTAACCCGGTCAACAAATGCCCACAGAAGTCGGATCTGTCGACCTAACGGCACAAGAGCGCAGCTCTGCTGTAAACAGGCACAACGCGGAAAATAACTCCGGACGAACGCAGAAAAAGAAGAAGAAGAAGAAGAAGAAGAAGAAGAAGAAGAAGAAGAAGAAGAAGAAGAAGAAGAAGAAGACGAAGAAGAAGAAGAAGAAACCTCTACCTTGTCCAGCTCTTGTAGCGTGGTTTTTTGATGCTGAACACCACACAGCTTGACCCGTATTCCGGGTTTTGTCGTATGCTCTGTTGATAAACTTTGCTAATTATTTTCCCAATGGCTCCCCATGTGGTTCCACTTAGCTTTCTCAGAATGGCTATTTTCCTTCTGGCTTTTGCTACTGCTTTGTTGATGTGCTTTCTCCATGTCAGCCTGACATCAAATATTACTCCAAGGTATGTTGGTTCTTTATCTTCTCTAAGGTGTGTTCCATTTATCTGGATTATCCCTGCCTTTTGTTTTGGAGAGAGAGTAAATGGAGTGGTGCTGCACTTGTCAGTGTTTATGCTGACGCACCATCTATTTGCCCATGCAACAAATGTATCTACAGCTCTTTGTAGCAATCTGGTGGCCACTGATGCATGTTCATTTGTGCTCCATAGAACCAGGTCATCGGCGTACATTGCCGCTTTAATTCCATTCTTCAGCCACAAGCACCAGCTTCTTCTCTTTGAATGGATCCTCAATTTCTCGAGAGAGAGAGAGAGAGAGAGAGAGAGAGAGAGAGAGAGAGAGAGAGAGAGAGAGAGAGAGGTTGTCTGATCTTCCGTAAAGTAGCACTGCCTAAAGCCAGCCCGCTGTGGCACAAGGATGTTTTCACTTTCAATGTACCACTGCAGTGTGTGATTGATGATGCGCTCCATTGTTTTGCAGAGACGGCTGGTGAGGCTAATTGGTCTGTAGCTGGAGGCAATGGAACTATCTTTGTCTGATTTCAGGAAGGGTATCATGACTGCTTCTCCCCAGGCTTGTGGAACACTGCCTAAGGTCCAGCCATTATTGAAGATCTGCAACAGCTCTGCTTTGGCCTCTGTTCCTAGGTTCCGGATCATTTCATTGGAGATACCATCAGCTCCTGGTGACTTTCTCATTTTCAGTTTTGAAATGGCTAGCTCCAGTTCACTGATTGTGATAGCTGCCTCTAGAACATCATGTGCTATATTCCTTCTGTTCTATGGGTGCCATGTCTCTCGAATGTCTTGTTGTTTCTCTGGACTAATTTTGATGTGCGAATGAGTCTGCAAAATAGTCAGCTGCTTCGTTTCCTGTTAAGATGTTTCCGTCTGTATGTAGTGCAATTTTTGAGTTTCTCGTGTGCCCTCATAGTTAAGTTGCTTTATTAGCTTCCACAACTTCATTGTGTCTCTTTCAAAGTTCAGTGATTCTGTTTTCTTCTGCAAGCTTTTCCGTCATAGCCTGTAGCTTGGCCCTTTGAAATTTGGCTTTTGCGTGCTGGTATTTATTATGGTGCTCTTGGCTGGGTTTGGCCTCTGCTTGCTTCCTACGCACATCCACATCATTATGCAACTGGCCTAGTTCACTACTCCAGTAGATGTTCATAATGTTTACGGGCTCCTTTTGGTACTGTTTCTCGCGCTGCCTTTTGTATGCATTTCCCAAACTCTTTAACTACTTTATTTATGTCTTTCTCAGTGTTCAGATTTCTAACCAGTATGTCGGTGCGATGCTTGTACATTACCCAGTCTGCTTTCTTGTAGTTCCACCTCGAGAGGGTGCTGCTTTCACTTACAAGCTCATATTCTTTAGTTAGAAAGACTGGCCGATGGTCACTGCCACCAAGGTGTTTCCCTACAATTCGTGTAATGTTCCACTCCAGGTTTGGTGAATGAAAAGCCAGGTCAGGTGTAGTTGTAGTTTGCCATGATCTCGAGTAGAAAGTGTGTGGGTCGAACGGCTTGTTAATAAAGATGAATCTATTCTTATCTTGCCAGTCTTCCAGTCTCTCTTCTCTCTGGTTCATGTGATCATAGCGCCAGCTCTGCAAGTGGCTGTTACAGTCGCCACACACAATAATTTTATTTCTTTTAATGATGATGTGTCCATTGCCTGTGGGCCATTACTTAGACAGTATTAATTGATCAGATGAAGGTATGTATTGCCTGTCTTAATTTTACGTGTCTAATACTCAGCTCCTTCCATGTAAACTTCAATTTGGGAAGCATTGATGTTATTTTTACAAGGGTCATTATCCCACCCTTTTGCCTGTTCTTTCGGTCAGATCGGTAACACTGGTAGCCTCTGATTTTGAAGGCTAGATTTTCGTTGAATTGAGTGTCTTGCAAGCAACATACGCTTGCTTTTTTTGGTACAAGATCTTTTCTAGTTAAATTTTGTTTTGTTGCTGACTCCCTTCACATTCCAGTGCATTAATTTTAGTCTTTGTTTGGTATGGCCAAACGCTCTATTCGCTGGTCTCCTGGCTCCACAGGACATCTGAGAAGGACGCCCAGTAGTTGTGGTTGGACCCTTTCGAGACATAGGGCCCGGCACGACACCTGCCTGGGGGTCCAAAGCAGGGCGAGCACATAACATTTCGAGACTCTTTTCTAGTTCAATTTTGTTTTGTTGCTGACCCCCTCCACATTCCAGTGCATTATTTTCAGTCTTTGTTTGGTATGGCCAATCGCTCTATTCTCAGGTCTCCTGGCTCCACGGGACATCTGAGAAGGACCCCCAGTAGCTGTGGTGGACCCTTTCGAGATTTAGGGCCCGGCACTGCACCTGCCTGGGGATCCAAAGCAGGGCGAGCACATAACATTTAGCAGTAGTCGACATATTTCATTACGCTTAATAGTGTGGCATCCTGATTTCTGTGGTGCGCCTCCTGGCTGGTTGCCTCCAGCTTCAGCACCTTTCCTTTGCTAGAGCAGACTGTGGTCTCACTTGAGTTTAGACGTGTAGGCGCACACACACCTATTTGAGCATGCATTACGTGCATACACATCTAGAGCGTACTGTCTATTTTTTTGCACGAGAGACTCGCCGCCACCCTTTCTCCTGTTAGTTAAGACAATTCCGCCACGTGAAGGACCAGGAGTTGGACTTTTGCTGCAGAGGTTATGAATGCACGAGACATTTGGGTATTTAAGCAAGGTTGGGCGCTCACCCCAACTCTGCGCCCGTTACATACAGCAACATTTGGAACCAGATCTCAATTTATTTAATGTGGTTGTAACAAGAATTATGTCTGATTTTCTCAAACCGTTTGGGCTAAGATCAAAGTGTAGATTTATCTGCGCTTGGTCTGGCTAAAAGTAAATAGATGGTCACCAACTACCAAACTGTAGGCTACTCAATGTCTTCTAACACTGGCAGCGGGCCTTGGTGGACCACAGTGTGCAAAGGCTCATAGTGGGACTGAAGGGCCCGCAAAAAGTGTTGTTTTGCCCTCTCACTACTGCACTTGGTCTTACCAGGGGCCGAGATGATCATCAACCTTCACACCTTCTCACAGTAGCTGTGGGTCTGGTGGACCACTGTGGGCAAATTATCATAGTCTAAATAAGGGCCACAATAAAAACAGGGGGACGCGGGGAAACACCCATAGGTTCGATCTCGCTCCACCCGGCTGCCCAACCTGCACCGTCCGTGTCCGCGTGCCGCTCGTCTCGCTAGCCCCCGGAGACACACAGTAGACCGGAAGAACCAAAACGCGCGAGATTTGAAAAACTAGGTCAACTGGGGTTGGCTTTTATGACGTTAAGGTCTGGCTAAAAGTAAATAGATGGTCACCAACTAATCTGGCCAAGGAGGTCACCTCAGACAGATGCAAGGCCCAGAACACTTCGGAGGAAGACACAGTGACAGTGAAAGAAATCAAGGCTGTGCTTCGACGATCAAATAACAATGCTCCAGGTCCTGATGTCATAAGATACAACGACATAAATAGGTGTACCGACAATGAGCTAGAGAAACTAGCAGACATGTACAACAACAGTATAGGGAGTGCTAGCATCAAGGAGGAATGGTTACACAGCTATCTGATTCCCTTGCCGAAGCCTGACAAAGACCACAAAAAATTTCAGGGATATCGAATTATAACCATGCAGAATACAATAGGCAAGCTGCTGGAGAAGGTAATTGCCAGGAAAATATCAAGCCAACTAGAGAGGCAAGGTGTTTTCCTACCTACCCTGGGTGGGTACCGTCCAAAAAGAGAAACCTGGACCAATGCAGCAGTCTTTGCCCATGATGTCTATGAAGGTTTCCACTCAGGCACTGAAACCGTTGCTGCAGCGATTGATCTTGAGGACGCATACAACAGAGTACCACTGGATTTTTAATGTTTCAGCTTCTTGAACTAAACGTAAGTCCATTCCTCCTTAGTTGGATCGCTGCAGCCCTCTACCAACGGAAAGTAGTTTTTAGATGTGGCAGTTGGACTTCGGAACCAACAACAATATATCCTGGCCTACCACAGGGATCACCATTATCTCCGGTACTGTTCAACGCCTACACAGTGAGAATCACCAGTGAGCAGATCACTGGACCTGGCAGGACATTGTCGTATGCCGATGATGTTTTAGTGTATCGTCAGGGTAAGGATAGAGAGGAGGTTGCTGTGGAACTACAAACCGAACTCAATCGCATAAGTACTTGGTGTGATGAAGCTGGGGCAATGGTCAACCCAACAAAGGCAACAGTGACTTGGTTCTCGTTGAATAATCATATTGTCAACAACCCAACACCAACTGTAATGCTGTGTTCAGAGACGGTGGAAAGAACGCAGGCAATGAATTACCTGGGGATACGGTTTGATCGAAGCCTTGCTTATAATGTGCACATAGACCAGGTGATAACAAAGGCCAAGCGGGGTTTGGCAGCGATGCGGGTGATGGCGGCAGCAAACTGTGAGCAGCGCCATCTATGTTTTCTGTACGAGGGGCTGGTCATGTCTGTTTTGGAGTATGCAATGGCAATCCTAACTCTCAGCCATAAGCAGGTAGAAAGGATGGAAAGGATACAGAATGAAGCTATGCGCATTATTCTTGGATGTACAAGAGATACAGCATGCAGGGCGATGCGCTACCTTCTTGATTTTCCAACCATTGAAGAGAGAATACAAGTTTGCAGGGCACGCGCCTACCTCAGAATTAACGCAAACACACAACATCCACTGCATAGTGAAATTAGGAAGGTGAAGGGCAGCAGGTTAAAAAGAGGACGGTCGTGGATGGGTCAAGCCGAAGACATTCTTCAACAGGTGTGTTCACTTGAGGACTTAGAACCTGGCGAGGAGTGGGTGCAAGTGCCAACAGACTTCTGCACATCCTTTTCAGTTTGCATCCAACTAGATAGAAAATGCAGACAAGAAAATCCGGCTGCTGTTGAGGCTGAAGTACAAGCGTTGATTTTCGAGAATTCGCTAGACGGTGACGCGGTCATCTACACAGATGGGTCGATCGTCCGACATGTGAGAAGCTCATGGGCCTTTACAGCTCGGGCCGGAGGAAGAATTGTGAAGGAGGACTCTGGTGCTTTCACTGAAACCACAAGTAGCCTGACCATGGAAGTCATGGCAGTAAGTAAAGCAATAACATGGCTCGAGACACAGACATTCACTAGGGCTTGTTTCCTTAGCGACTCAATGAACATGATCAAGAGGATAGAGGAGGGGTCGATCCGAAGAGAATGGCTGCTGCCTCTGAAGCGGTCTCGGCTGGCAAAGATTATTTCATCTTCGTGCCAGGTCATGCGGGAGTACAAGGAAATGAGCGGGCTGACAAGCTCGCAGGTGAGGCTACTGTGGAGGGCGGACGCGCCATGGACCAGGCTGACATTCTGAATGCTCTACGAGAAGTGAGACTTTTGCGAGAACCAAGTGATGACTGTGAATCTACAACAATGGCCAGACTGCAGGAGCAGCAAATTAAAAGAGGGGTGGCCAAACAAGAACACTACGCAGGAAGCCAAAGAAGATTGATAAACCAACACAGAACTGGCGTCGTTAGTCCGCTACACGCTGCGGGATTTGCTGAGGAGGGGATCCGAGCACTTATGGACTGAATGGTTCGATGTGCAACGAGGATGATCTGTCGACTAACTAACTAACTAACGTTAAACAGGGGGTGTTATAATTCACATTGAAGTATTTATTGGGTGTTGCCAACCCCATTTACGCCTCCATTACCTTCTCCCGTAGTACTGTCATTGATTAGGAACAATGGTGACACAATGAAATAAATTAAACGACGACTATCAATTGCTCTTCAAAGACTAAAACAACTGAATAAATTATGGAGTGGGGCAGACAGAACTACAAAAATTAGTTTTTTAAGAGCAGTCATCTTTCCCATTGCAACATACGCCCGTGAGTCCTGAACATTTACTAAACAAGCTGAACAGCACATAAATGCCTTTGAATATAAATATTATAGACGAGTTCTAAGAATATCTTGGGTAAAGAAAAGAACAAATGCATCCATACTTCACGATCTGAATATTGAAGAGGGTTGGCTATTAAAGACGATAAAACAAAGAAAATTGAAATATTTTGGTAACTTGAAACGTCATGAAAGTTTGGAGAGAACAATAATGGCGGAGTATCTGCATGGGAAGAGAGGAAGAGGAAGGCCAAAGAGAGGATGGGTGCAGTATGTGGTGGATAATCTCCAGATGAGTGTATCAGACGCGGGACTTCTTGCTTGTGGTCGAGAAGTTTTCCGGAAGGTTGTTATGGGAGCGATGTTCTGCAAAGGACATGCTTCTGATGAATGACATTAACGTACCATGATCCAATGCGTGTTTTAATAACGCATCGTGGTATATTTTAATATCATTATGCAGTGCTGAGGCGATCTGCCACAGTAAGTAAAGTAAAGGAACCGTTTCACACGTATAGAAATGCATGAGTTTATGATTCTAGTCCCATTTTTTAAAGATCAATCAACACTCGAAAGGTCATGCGGTCAAAATCACACCGACCGCCTTTACTGTCCAAGACATTTTCTGATACACATTGTAGGTTGGGCCGATTGGGTGCCAAGGTCACTTTAAACAATCCACCCCCATGCCAAGACCATTACCGTTGCGCATGCAGGCAAGCGCGCTAGCCACTGCTATACAGCGGCACCCTCAGACTCTGATAGGTAGTCATACATTCCATAGAGCATGCACGGCAGGGGGATTGTGATCGATAGAAGCTGGCCCCGCCTTAGGCCTGTGTATAGTCTGGACACTAGGAATCAGGCCCACCTGGATTATGTTTCGCAAGTGCCTGTCTTCTGTTGTGATTTTCGTACACTTAGAAATCCACCTTAACTCAACTATTCAGACTGCTGTTTGTTGGAAAATGGGTCTAATATAAAAAGTGAGTACAGCCAGACTATAAGCGATATATTTGGGTTAAAAAGATTCTCACACCAGTTCGCGAAAACTGACTTATTGCAGAGCATCAGGACGTAGGGACAAGTCCTAAACATGTCATGTATATTTAATTATTTATTTGGTGGTCGCGGATACCTTTTGCCATTTTCTTGGGGGGGGGGGGGGGGGGGGGAGGGGGTTAAAAACTTGTGACACATACACTTAGTATTTATTTACGTATTTTTATTCCTTCTGGCTTACTGCCAAGACAGTGACCCGGATTCAATTCCCAGTAAATGTTTGCATATCCTTTACAGGACATCGCTGTCAACATCAACATCTTTCAGCTGATTGTTGATTTCTTGGCAAGATTACGCTCAGTAGTTTGTCATGCTTTCTGAGCGGCCGGCTCACATACCCCGTAAGTTACCGACGCGATTCGAACCACTGCTGATTCTCACCGTCGTCACGTTACTTACGAGAGTATACGAGATTACGGAGAAAAGTCGTTAACCTCTAGGCCAGGAAGCCGGCAATTCCCAGTAACGGATTATTATTTTCCACCAGTAGGCCTACGGCTCAAAACAGCCGTCGGTTTCAATCTCCGTCAAAGGATTGCAATTCCCTACCAATATTGCTCCGAAGTCGACCCCGTCTCCTAAACATGGGTGCAAGACAGCTTTGCAAGTATTGTGAAAGAAAGGCGACGAGAGATGGAACTAACTAACCTCACATGCCGTGGCCTAGAATATGTCAAGGCCTAGAATATGTCAAGACCTAAAACGTCAGGCCTCAACGGTAATGTATTGTAGTGTCTGATGGGGCTACCTTTACTTTTACTCTTTAGTTTTTACATGCCTACCTATGACAGATCTAGCAAATATGTGGGGAATTTACTTGATCCTAGACACATGCTCATGAATCGTGGAGGAAATCGGAGGAAAGGGACTAGTCACAAGCACTAGAACTTTAATAACTCCTCACCACGATGCCTAACAGCATAAGCGGAAGACAACAACAACAACAACAATAACAAAAACCAGGACGTGATCTACCTGCAGGTGTCAAAGGATGACCTTGACCTACAGTTTCGGGTTAAAAAAAGATAAGAAAGTTTAGTTTTAATTAGTTTAATCGATGGATCAACATCACGGTACACGGGTGTAACCCATAAGTGCTCCGTTCTCCTCCTAACTCAAACCTGAGTTTGGAGAAACTCAGTTCAGTGCACGAACTCCGTAGCACACGGCGAGGATCCTGAAATACATTGGATAGATTTTTAACTCGAAATTTTTCCCGGGCATCACCGTTTGGCTACTCTTTTTCGATTTCCAACTGCCAAGGGATTTTTTACGTGCGCAACAATAAACATGGGCGTCCGATCTCACTACCCAGAGACCAGGGGAAATGTTATTACTGGAAGTCCACGTGAAAAAAATCCCGGTCCTCACCGGGGCTTGAACCGGGACCTCCAGCACACCATACTTCGAGACCAGTTGGAAATCCCCATCCATAAGAAAATAAAGGGAAAAAACCCCGCTGCAAAAATTACTTGTCAATGCAGTTCTGCGAACATGGGCGTTTCTTGTCAGTTGTCAGTTATATACAGCTGTGGAAAAATTTTGCGCATTAACACCATATTAAAAAAAATGTAAAGTTAATGAGAGTTCTTGGAAAACTAGTAATGAAACTGAAACAGTCGCCCGGGAGGATAAATAGTGGAACTTTTCATCTTCAGGAGTCACAAACAACTCCAGCTACTTTCAGTTGTGTAGCAGTTTAGTTAGACTTCAACAGCTTTTTATTAGCGAAGGGAGACTTCAAGTAAGTAGTTTTGTAATAAATAGTAGTATACCAATACATGTGTGTTAGTATAAGGAGCTTTAAGTTAACAAGTTAATATACTATTAAATATTTTATTAGTATTTAGTCTAGGGCTGCAGAAGTTAACGATTAATTAATCGATTAAATATTAATTTTTATTAACGATTAATTTGTTTTTAAAACGATTAATGGAAGAGGAGCGACTGGCCGAGTGACTAGAACGTCGGATTCTCCTTCGGGAGACCTGGTTTCGATCCCTCGGTAAGGTGTGGGATTTTTTTTCTGACGGGGGCAAAAAGACAATCTTAACCTGCAAGTTCGCGGCGACTGCACTAGAAAGACGGCCTTAATTCCTCAGGCTCAAAGACCCCTGTGCCATACACCGCAAGACTATACTGACTGGCAGTAAATGACAGATTAATCGAAAACTTTTCTCCCATCACTTATTACTATTAGTATACTTTATACAAATGAATCGGAAGTATAAAAGTAACAACATGACAGTGGAGAAATATAAACAAATGTCCCGACGATTACACGAACATTTGGGTTTTAACCCTTTTAGGACGGAACAACATTGGGCCAAATTTAGGTTTCCCTCTGAAGAAGACGGAGCCATTTTTTTTGGAGTACAGAAATGACTGAAGTGACAATTTTATAAATTAAAAAAAAAAAAAAATTAGAACCCTATATAGATATATATATACAAGTATATATATTCTTAAAGTGGATATAGTAAAGTTTATTTCTGTGTATGATTGAAGTTGTTTTGTTCATGTTTACGCAAATTTGATGACCTCATTTGTATTTTGTGAAAAATTAAATATTTCAACCACTATGTATGAATTGGTACTAAATATTTAAAAAAAAATGGTACTCACCTAAAATTTCCTCATTGAATACCTACACCACTTTAGAATAATTTTAAACACTTAACTTATGGTTAAATAAACAACAACTATGAAGTCCCTATTGACATTTGTAATAGGTTGGCTATCAACTGGTGACATGTTTTTTGGTCCGCCCATCGCCATGAAAGGATATAGATAAAACGATCTTCTTTATTCCCAATACACAATACTATGGGGACACGAGGTTGAAATCCTCATGGGCACTTTCTGTATCATTAAAGTCATAATCTGACAGTCCTGAACTAACAAAATCGCTACTATCAGAGCTAGTCAATGCTAGTATGTCTTCGGGTTCAAAGCTGGCTATTTTAGAACTCAAAAATCCACGAAAAAATGGGTTACTTCGGAAAAACAAGCACAAAATAATATCCACTTGTTTGAATCGCGCTAGAAACGGCAATATGAAGGCCAAAATGGCTGACATTGCAAGGAAGCATTTGATTGGTCTGTACTATTAAAAGCTAACCAATCAAAGCAGTTCTTACAACGGGATCAGCCAACTCGGCTGAATCGGGTTTTTCACTATGACCGTGTGGTGACGTCAGGGCAGATTTTCCGGCCAAATCGTCCCAAAAGAGTTAAAGTATTGACTGATGGAAATATTGAAAATGCTGAAAAGGTTTATTGTGTTCATTGTGATAAATCATTTGCCTACTATGGTTCTAACACCTCGCTTACTTACCACCTTCAAAACAAACATCCACTACAGTATCAGAAACTTCAACTGAGACAAGACAGTCTATTGCAGCATCGTCACCTGCTTCGAAGCAGGCTACGTTAAGTCACTTTTGTCATTCGTCTGATCGTCCAGTGAGTGCTGCATTACAACATGATATTCAAGTATCACTTGCAAACTGGATTGCTGGTAGTGGCAGACCAATATCAATAGTAGATGACGACGGCCTTCAACAAGTATTCAAAGCGATTATAAGGAAACATTTGCAAATAATGTAGGGACATTATTCACAAACGGCTGGTCACGTGAGCTAGGTTTGACTACATTATTAATGTTTGTGGAAATATCATTGTGTCCTCGGTAGTGTAGTGGTTAGTATCTCCGTTGTGTCATGCGGGAGACTTGTGGTTCGACTCCCTGCCGGCAATTTTTTTGTTTAATTAAGTTAAAATACCCTTATTGGTGAGTTCAAATACCCTTGTCGATGGACACCCCAAAAAATTGCAAATCCTGTCATTATTATCTTCCTCCCCCACCTTCCTCTCTCCAGTTGTATGAACAGATGGAGAAATAGACGCAAAGCATAGGCGAACAAAGGGAAATTCAAAAGAACGACATCTATTAAATAAGCAAAGTATGTTACTGAAAAGAAGGCGAACAAGAAATAGATGACAGGCATAATCTTAGAGTTGATGGACAATATAAAACAAAGTAAAATCGACAAATAATATTCTTCCCCTTCTTTTCATCTTCCAATAGAACCTAGATTCACCCTACCTTAATGGCACCCTACCTTAGATGCCTCCTACGTCAAGCATGGTAGATTACAGTGTAACTATTTATAGGTGCCAGTAACACACAGCCGGTCTCTCTGGCGAAGGAGTTAAGGGCGTTGATCATAATCCCGTATACTCACAATACGAAACACAGCTGCAGGAGATTCGGTAGCGGATCGCATCGCGCTGGTTACTTAAGGAGGTATGTGAGCCGGTCGTTCAGAAAGCAGTGACAAACTACTGAACGTAAAACTTGCCAAGACAGCAACAGCAGCTGAAAAATGCTGGTGTTGACTGCAATGTCCTGTAAAGGATATGCGAAAAAAAAAGTAACACAAAGACGAGCCAAACAGTCAAGAGTAATCAACAAACAATTAGGATTAACAATGGTCACATGATATGTAAATTTAACCCTGTGTGAACTTTATCACCTTTGAACCCTCGCTTCGGAGTTCATAGAAACAAATGTTGACTAGAACTTCAGTTGCAAAGTGGAGGTCTGTCGACTTGTTTCACTTGAGGTAGGTCGACTAGTGTCATCTACAGGCTTACTTTCATCTTGTGTGTACGCAAATTCAACGTTAAGAAGTAAGTACCTGTAATCTAGGCATTCATTAAGATATGAACATTAAAGTTTTATGGAATAAACTAGTATGTATGTAGTTGAAGTTCAAAAAGAAAGTGGGGTTTGAATAAAAAGAACTTGCAAACAAAAGACAGACAAGAAGGGAGAATAATAGTCTTCTTAAGCCAATAGATGGCGGTAGTAAACGTCATGTGACCAGCCATTTGCAAATAATGTCTGTACATTATTAGCAAATGTTTGCTAATAAAGTCTCCCACAAGTATTACGCACAGCATTGCACAATACTGAATATAAGCTACCTTCCCGTCGCACTATTGACAAACTGTTGACTGCTAAGTATAACAGCAAAATTCAAAATGTTAAAGAAAGAAAAATTCAAAGGCATTAACATCTGATTTTTGGACATCTCTAGGTAATGAAAGCTATTGTGGAATTGCTGGCCATTAGATAGCTGATGACTGGAAATTGAAAAATGTTGTTCTTGAATGCTTGAATATTGTTGAATGTAATTATTCTGAAAGTATTGCCGAGTTATATAAACAGTTTGCAATAGACTGGGATATAACAAACAGAATTCAGGCTGTAGTTACTGACAATGCAAGAAATATGGTTTCAGCTGTTGATAAAATCGGTTTTCCACATGTTCCTTGTTTGGCTCAAAGCTTATAAGTGAGCATATTACATGGATTTAAAGCCTCTGATACTGAAACATTGTTTAGGAATTGTCGAAAAATTGTCGGACATTTTAAACATAGTGCTGCAAACACAACCGAGTTGCAAAATTGTACTGAGTCACCATTGTGTAATCTGCAGCAAGATGTACCAACAAGATGAAACAGTATGTTTATTATGCTACAGAGTCTTCTACAGGTCAGAGAAGCATTAGCTGTCTGCATGTCAGATGAAAAGATGCAATACAAAGGTCCACCAAAACTGTCAGGTTCGAATTGGGAGAAGATTTCGAAATATGTCAAAGTTTTGGACATATTCTGTCAGACCACGGATCTGCTTGGCGGTCAAGATTATGTATCATGTAGCTATTTATTGCCATTGCTATCATTGTTGACAAAGCATATGACTCTATACGATGATGATCTGGGCTACATTGCTAAGTATTGAAATACTACAGATTGCAACAGCACTTGATTCACGCTAAAAATACCTGAAGTGTTTGTCAAAAGATGCAAAAGAACGAACTTGGTCACATATTGAACAACAAATAGCAGCTGATGTTCATGATGAGCAGAATGATACTGACATTGACAATGAAACTATATGTGAACCAAATGAAAAGCATATTAAGCTAATGGAGTCTAACTCAGACACAGAAGATCATGTCGACAGCTCTTCTGATAAATTGCTACGTTATAAAATGGGGAAGAAAGTTGCTGAACCGGTTGACCCTCTACAATGGTGGAAACTTAATGAACATCGATATCCAAAATTGGCATTTCTTGCAAAGATCAGTGTATGCATACCGGTTACCCCAGTTCCATGTGAACATTTGTTCAGCTCTGCTGGTTATATTGTTAATAAGACACGCTCGTCACTTGAACCAAATACTGTCAACATACTCATCTGTTTGCATAGTTGGTTATTAGATGACATATGAACAAGACAATACAGTGTTATTTAGATTTTTGACAAATATGACTATAATGTGAGTTATGTGACTATAAATATTTTGCTTTAATCGAAATTACCTATTAATTAATCGTTAATTTTTCAAAAGTTAACTATTAAATTTAAATTATTCAGTCGCAGCCCTACTATTTACTAATAAACAGTATTATTAATAATTGGGCCCTAGGTAGCGCTGGGTGCACTAGAATTTAACCATGAACTAATACTTTACTATAATAATGTTAATGTTTTATGTGTAACTGTTTTCTTGTTGGGATACGTCTCTTCCCTTCTTGTCTTCTTCAACTGAAAACTGCAGGGTACTTTGCTGTTAATTCACCCCAAACAAACAAGCATCCCTTACAGGGCCTCATTTGCATCGGTCCAGCAAACTTTTCCGGTTAAGTATTCGGTGGACTGCTGGACCGATCAATGGATGGTTTGTTAGTTTTTTGGCCCATAGGGCCCTCTCACTGTCGTCAGAGTTTGTACTCAGAGTTTGTACTCCGACGACAGTGAGGGCCCAAAAGCTAACAAAACATCCATCGATCGGTCCCAGCAGTCCACCGAACACTTAACCAGAAGTGATTGCTGGACTGATGCAAATGAGGTCCTGTAAGGGATGCTTTTTTGTTTGGGGTGAATTAACAGCAAAGTACCAACTGCAGTATAATTTTCAATATGCAGTCCTTGTGAGTTACATATGAAACCAGACAAGCTGTGAATATTTCACTACAGAAAAGATTGGTCCTTGATAGTCTGTAGATCTAGCAGGTTTGATCATGATTTTTAAATTGAGTATTTACTAATGAGACCACCACAGACAGACAGGCCTTGAAAAACCAGATCTAATGGTACCTTGCCTGTCTCCCTGGCGAAGGGGTTAAGGACGTTTTTTATAATCCTGTATATTCTCGTATGAAACACAGCTGCTTGAGATTTGGCAGCGGATCGTGTTGTGCTGGTTACTTACAGAGGTATGTGAACCGGTTGTTCAGAAAGCAATGGCAAACTACTGAACGTAAAACCTGCCAAGACATCAACAGCAGCCTGAAAAATGCTGGTGTTGACTGCAATGTCCTTTAAAAGATATGCAAAAAAAAAAAAAAAAAAAAAGTAGCTCAGTAATGCCTGTATGTCAGTTCTAAGCGGAGCTATTCACATTTGAGTGTCAAGATCTTGAACGCGAAAATATTCATGATTCCCTTAAGTTTGGAACTCTTCTGTGTGGCCCAGTATCTTCACTGCCAGTCCGTGCAAGATTGTCGCAAAGGGGTCATAGACGGATATGAAAACTGACTTCAAAAATATGTTCTGTCATGTTGAATGATAAAAAATAGTAAAAGTATACAAATAAATTATTAATAATCTTTAAACTTGTATTCTCTTTAACTTTAGTAGTTAAAATTGCACGTTTTGAGTGTTAAAAGTTCGATATTTGCGTCGTCCACCATCTTGGCTTTGCATTCACAAAGTTGAAACATCTCCGCAGAATATATTTTTTTATACCACAAGTAGAAGACGGTTGGCGATGAAACTCTCCAAATATGTGTAAAAATGGATGCAGAATTCGAAAAATCATCTAAAAATAAATACAGATTAATTTAAACAAGCTCTAGAGAATAAAATTACTTACTGTATGTCAAAAAAGGTATTTATTTAAAAGCCAAGATAATTACAAACAATCGCTATGCATAGAATATTAGACTGACCTATCTTGCAGAAACTAAGGTGGCGTTTGTTATTGTCACATGATATTTGAATGAATGAATGATGTCGGAAGCATTCATGGTCTTTACAGCAGCCATTTTTGGGGACACAATGGATTATTCAGGGGTTGCATGATATATCATTTCCGGTTTCAGATCGGGTCGCCGCACAACTAGCATACCTACTGTAACCATTGAAGAACAAATGTTAGCGTTATGTGATACATTTATTTGAAAAGTTAAAGAAAGTTAATATGACATCAGGTTAGAAAGCGTAGAGGTAGAAAGTGAGGCCAGGTGTGAAGGTGAGACCAGGGTAGACAGGTGTAAAGTAGGAGGTAAAAGTGACACCAGGCTAGGCTGGCTAGAAAGATTAAAGCAGGAGTAGAAAGTGACATCAGGCTTCTAGAAAGCATTTTTTAAAATGTTACATATCCCTTACAGGACGTTGCAGTCAACACCAGCATTTTTCAGCTGCTGTTGATGTACTTGGCAAGTTTTTACGTTCAGTAGTTTGCCATTGCTTTCTGAACGACCGGCTCCCATACCAACACGCTATAACACAACGCGGCATGGTCTGCTGCACAAATCGGTCGTGGCTGCGTTTCGAATGCCTGGTAAGCGGCGCAAGCCTTTGGCCACGAAGACCAGTGTGTAAAAAGTGGAAGTTCGCCTGAACTAAACTGATAGAGGTTCTCGGAGCAAGTTTAGCCCCAGAGATATGATTTGCAGAACCCAGTGGTGAGTGGTATACACTCAAACACCCGTCAGATGAACTCCCAGTCTTGGGTTACATGATCCTCAAGTCTAAGTTGCGCCATATGTTACCGGGACCTGTAAGGAAAGCAAAAAATATTAATACTATAACCAACCATTCATGTCATAAGAGGTAGCTAAGAAGGGTTGTGCTTAGGGTAGGCTATCTAAACGTGGTCAAATTTAACCACAAATTCCATTTCTGATAGTTGCCCTCCATGCAACACGTTCAGCGGCGACTTGCTCCCAATGTGCATTATTAATGCCTGTATCAATCATGTCCCGCTTACACACATCTTTGTATCGTAGTATTTGTGATTTTGTGTTGTCACTTAATACCAAGTATTCTTTGCAGACACCGCATATGAAAGCTGTTTAAACGTTTCTCTTGGTCAGTAAGTTGACCAGGTTTCACTGCCATAAAGAAGAGTACTATGTCACAAGCTTGGTAGACAAGGACTTTTGATTTAGCAGTAAGCTTCCTGATGTTGATTTCCTGATCTAGGGCGTCGTCAATAAAGATTGATGGCACCCATGTGCACCTTGTGGCATAATCTGTGTCTTAGTTTGTTAATTGTTGAATCAAATTCAGAACAAGCATTGGCAAATGCAGATAGTGGACGTAATTCTTCCCCAGAATGGGCCATAATTGTAGTATCATCTGCAAAAAGCAACTCTCTGAGCATTATAGAAGCTGCCATCTGAGCGTGAGTGAATGCATATACCGGCATCCTGATCAGGAATGGCATATTTCAGTAGAAGTGAAAAGTATATTCCAACCTTGTTTATCTCCTCTTGATTTCAAACTCTTCTGAAGTTGCACCATCAAACTTGATTATAGAGCCTGTGCGGAACAATTCGACAATGGACAGAAGAGTTTGTGGGCAGCCAATCTTCTTTAGTGCCTTATACAGACCCTCACGCCTGACCAAATCAAATGCCTATGTGAGGTCAATGAAGGCAATAAACAGTGGTTGATTTTGTTCCCGGCATTTTTCTTGCATTTGTCGCAATGAGAATATCATATCAATGGTAGCCTGGTTCTGTTGGGAGCTGCACTGTGATTCGGGGTAGACTTGATCTCCCAGGACTTTGAAGTCTGCGCAGAACAATTCTGGCAAATACTTTCCCAACAATACACAGAAGTGAGATACCCCTATAGTTGTTACAGTCGCTTCGATCGCCCTTGTTCTTGTACAGTGTTATGATGCTTGAATCTTTTAAATCCTGTGGGATAGCTCTATTAGCTGGTGGATCTGTAGAATTTAGAAACAAAGAATTTAATATATTAGGGACGTTCATTTGAAACCCGTTCCAATGGCTTTATTACAAAATCATGAAAGAAACATTAACAGGTGTGGTAGAATTAAACAAAGCATTCATTATGAATGAATTATGCACTATGGGTTGGTCAGAAGAAGTCGCTGTAGGTATTCAGGCAAGCATTTAATTTCTTATGCGCGAATCCAAAACGAGCAACTGAACGTTGCAAGGTCACAATAATGATGAACATTCACTTACTACACAACTTTTATTTTCGCTTATCTTTATGATCGAAGCGAGAACGCTCTCAGGTAGCCTATCATTCAGCAAGGCTGCTAATTAGGGAATTTGATTTGCACTTTATATCGTGGCCATTAAAAATATTTTTGCCTAAAATTCTCTCTTGGGCCGAATATATTTGTACGTCGGTTGAGACCTCTCGGGCCTGATATGATTGTACGCCGGGCCTGATGTGGCCCACGGGCCTTGAGATTGACATATAGATGATCAGCTAGTCCTTACAGTGGAGCAGAGACTGGAAGAATAGACTGCACGTTTTCAAAGTTTTATACTACAGCTGGTCTAGTTATCCAGGCCACCTCTTCTTTGCTAAAAACAAAAGAAAATTTCTCCCAGTGCCCTGTCATACAACTAAATAACAGAAACACAAATATGCACACAGCTAGCATTCACTAACTATGATCTGATGGTTAACATAACAAAAGCCTGTGCTATAATAACCATCTATTTTAAATTGGTAAATGCTAGCCATTTTAGTAACATTTTCTAAATCGCGTTTTAATTATGCAACCTGCATAGTTGGATAGTTGGATCCCCCCCCCCCCCCCCCCCCCCCCCGCAAATCCTTTACAGGACATCACTGCCAACACCAGCATTTTACCGCTGTTGTTGATTTCTTAGCAAGATTACGCTAAGTAGTTTGCCATTGCTTTATGAGTGGCCAGCTCACTTATTCCATAAGTCACGAACGCGACGGGAACTGCTACCAGTTCTCGCAAGCTGCGTTACCCTATGGCAACAAAGGCAACAGTGACTTGGTTCTCGTTGAATAATCATATTGTCAACAATCCAACACCAACTGTAATGCTGTGTTCAGAGACGGTGGAAAGAACGCAGGCAATGAATTACCTGGGGATACGGTTTGATCGAAGCCTTGCTTATAATGTGCACATAGACCAGGTGATAACAAAGACCAAGCGGGGTTTGGCAGAGATGCGGGTGATGGCGGCAGCAAACTGTGAGCAGCGCCATCTATGTCTTCTGTACGAGGGGCTGTTCATGTCTGTTTTGGAGTATGCAATGGCAATCCTAACTCTCAGCCATAAGCAGATAGAAAGGATGGAAAGGATACAGAATGAAGCTATGCGCATTATTCTTGGATGTACAAGAGATACAGCATGCAGGGCGATGCGCTACCTTCTTGATTTTCCAACCATTGAAGAGAGAATACAAGTTTGCAGGGCACACGCCTACCTCAGAATTAACGCAAACACACAACATCCACTGCATAGTGAAATTAGGAAGGTGAAGGCAGCAGGTTAAAAAGAGGACGGTCGTGGATGGGTCAAGCCGAAGACATTCTTCAACAGGTGTGTTCACTTGAGGACTTAGAACCTGGCGAGGAGTGGGTGCAAGTGCCAACAGACTTCTGCACATCCTTTTCAGTTTGCATCCAACTAGATAGAAAATGCAGACAAGAAAATCCGGCTGCTGTTGAGGCTGAAGTACAAGCGTTGATTTTCGAGAATTCGCTAGACGGTGACGCGGTCATCTACACAGATGGGTCGGTCGTCCGACATGTGAGAAGCTCATGGGCCTTTACAGCTCGGGCCGGAGGGAGAATTGTGAAGGAGGACTCACTGAAACTTTCACTTTCACTGAAACCACAAGTAGCCTGACCATGGAAGTCATGGCAGTAAGTAAAGCAATAACATGGCTCGAGACACAGACATTCACTAGGGCCTGTTTCCTTAGCGACTCAATGAACATGATCAAGAGGATAGAGGAGGGGTCGATCCGAAGAGAATGGTTGCTGCCTCTGAAGCGGTCTCGGCTGGCAAAGATTAGTTTCATCTTCGTGCCAGGTCATGCGGGAGTACAAGGAAATGAGCGGGCTGACAAGCTCGCAGGTGGGGCTACTGTGGAGGGCGGACGCGCCATGGACCAGGCTGACATTCTGAATGCTCTACGAGAAGTGAGACTTTTGCGAGAACCAAGTGATGACTGTGAATCTACAACAATGGCCAGACTGCGGGAGGAGCAAATTAAAAGAGGGGTGGCCAAACAAGAACACTACGCAGGAAGCCAAAGAAGATTGATAAACCAACACAGAACTGGCGTCGTTAGCCGCTAGACGCTGCAGGATTTGCTTAGGAGGGGACTGAATGGTTCGATGTGCAACGAGGATGATCTGTCGACTAACTAACTAAGTAGCCTGACCATGGAAGTCATGGCAGTAAGTAAAGCAATAACATGGCTCGAGACACAGACATTCACTAGGGCCTGTTTCCTTAGCGACTCAATGAACATGATCAAGAGGATAGAGGAGGGGTCGATCCGAAGAGAATGGTTGCTGCCTCTGAAGCGGTCTCGGCTGGCAAAGATTAGTTTCATCTTCGTGCCAGGTCATGCGGGAGTACAAGGAAATGAGCGGGCTGACAAGCTCGCAGGTGGGGCTACTGTGGAGGGCGGACGCGCCATGGACCAGGCTGACATTCTGAATGCTCTACGAGAAGTGAGACTTTTGCGAGAACCAAGTGATGACTGTGAATCTACAACAATGGCCAGACTGCGGGAGGAGCAAATTAAAAGAGGGGTGGCCAAACAAGAACACTACGCAGGAAGCCAAAGAAGATTGATAAACCAACACAGAACTGGCGTCGTTAGCCGCTAGACGCTGCGGGATTTGCTTAGGAGGGGACTGAATGGTTCGATGTGCAACGAGGATGATCTGTCGACTAACTAACTAACTAACCCTATGTGGATAAATAGAATTACGGAGAAAGTCGTTTAACCCCTAGGCAGGGAGATCAGCCATAGTTGGATATATCTTGACAAAACAAACCCAACGGTACCTTATTCAAGTCAGTAGGTCAATTCTAAGCCGAGATATTAATGTTTGTGTCAGTTTATCATTTAATATGAACAAAGAGGAAAATACTATTTGAGCACTTTGACAAAATGTGACCTACACCACTGTTTTAACATACACTAAAGGGAGATTAAAACTGCTGATGTTTCCTAACCAAGGGAAATATATCTGCTGCTGATTTTTACACACACACACACGCACACACTCTCTCTCTCTCTCTCTCTCTCTCTCTCTCTCTCTCTCTCTCTCTCTCTCTCTCCTCTCTCTCTCTCTCTCTCTCTCTCTCTCTCTCTCGATATACTCCACCGCATCATGCTGTGATGATGCCTACACTGTCTGCACAAGCTGTCAGTGCGAGGCCGCAAGGCATAGATCCATTTTGACCAGATAAGTCGCCTTGAACAGTTACCTAAAAATAAACGATCCTGACCGTGTAACGTGATGAAAAAATACTACAATGGATGTTGAATGCAAAGATGCATTCATTGGCATTCAAGTCACTGTAAATATGGGACACAGAGGTGTTTCCAAGGCACCAGGGACAGGTTATATACTGGCCAAGACCTACTAACATGTCCTAGTCGTCCATCCTGGCTAATGTAGTATTATCGCTTATTCTTCCGAAGTCTGAGAGTATCTGCCTGCATGGCGAGGAACCACCAGTCTGCACACCAATAAGCCAGACATGGGACTACAGATGCTCACACAAACCTTAGTCCGGTATGACATCACACTGATGTTGGACAACAGGACGTCTTCATCAGACATACAGGACTTCACGCTGGAGTTCACAGCCAGCGAACGCAAGCAAGCACTGTAAATATTCCATAACAATATTAAATAGTCATTGCTGACAAGGAAACGGCTATTTACCGCCATTGAAATATCACACAGCATGCAATCTTCATCATTTTAGTTTGGGATGTTCCCTCCAACTTGAAAAGTCGATGCTAAATCTAATAATACTTACTAGAACAAACACAGACATCTACATAAAACGTGATTTGTGGGTCTACTTGCGTCTTAAAAAGTCACTCAGTATCTCTGTGTAGGAAATGGATTCCAGAAATGTGAGATGTATAGGATGTATCTCTGTATAGGAAATGGATTCCAGAAATGTGAGATGTATAGGATGTAAAGTGTTGAGGGAAAAACTATATAAGGTAATAGGTCCCTTTGTTAATGCGATCTTGAAATAATCAGGAAATTTAACATCATGAGTGCACGTGACCTGCTCAGATCGGAGACACAAAAACCGAATGTCACAACAAAAATTATTCCGGTTAAATTCGGCGAGTCTGACTCGTAGTGGCTAGTAAATGCTGTATAGCTATTATAATACTTGATCTAGATCGATGAAAACAGAATACTAATCTCTTCAGATATAGAGCATGTTCTAGTAGTTAAATAATTAAGATTAGTGTGGATCACAATTTTGTCGTGCAGCCTGAAAAAAAATATGACCTGATGATGGGGAAGTCCAAGTGGACATGGCAATCTTCTGCCGCTGGCTGATGACGCCTCTCAGGTGATGATGAATTCAAGATTCAAAATGTACTTCAACTACGCTCAGCGTACAGTATGTGAGTTGTATCGCTGTAGATAGCACATGTCCAACCCCATGTGGCAGTAGGTCGTGATTCTTTCTGACCATTCAGTATTGATGATAAGTCGTCATGGACTGTTTGAAAAGAAATGCCAATGATTTAACAACCTGTGAGGATACATCTCTGACTGAGTCAGAATGACAGGCGTGGTAATTCCGAACTGTCTGGTTCACAAGCTGGATGTTGCTCATGTGAACTGCATTAGATTGTTCGTACAAGTTTTGCAACGACATTTGACTCTCGACATCAAAGCTGGAAATAGAGATAACACCCTGCATAAGCGACTGCTTCAGGAATCCTGTTTTGTTGATGTGTGTGGATAAACTAGGAAAGGAAACAAAACCCCAAATAACCCGTATTCAGGGGCATCGTAGCTTGTGTTTAAATTTTCTATACTATATCCAGGTTGGTTGACAGAAATAATAAAAGGTGACAGTCTGTGGTTAATAATTCCCTCTAAATCTATCTAGGTTTTTCCCCTCTTGTGTGATGTACACAAGGAGGAGCGGCTGGCCGAGTGGCTAGAATGCCGACTCTCATTCAGGAGACCCGGGTGTCATTATATTGCGAATGGACTGGGGATCACTGGTGTGCATAACCCATATTCTGGTCAAAGAAGCTGGGCCCCATCCTCTTCTAATTTTTAATAAACAAGAATATGACCCTTGAATATTTCAGACTCGGTTTAGTTTTGTCTAGGTGATTGTGGTCCCTTGGGAGTAGTTGATACAGGATAAGACTATGCCCCTTCACTATAAAATTCTATAGCTCTTGAGCCCTCTTTGATAGTCTGTTAAAGGTCTGAAAAGACTTCATCAGCATGAATCAGGATATAGTGAAGAATAGCATGGGTCTTGGGCAGCTATGGGAATACAGAGATCATCATCTATTCAATAGATGTCTTCCCTCTCCCTTCTGTTCTTATTTTGAGTTTTGTAATTTTGTTAATTATTACTTAAATTACACACACACAGAACAACTTGTTTCCACAAACAATTTGTAAACAACCATTTTGAACTGAAATAAATCTTGAGAAATAGCTACTGGTTGTGTGTTTTTATTGACTGTGCCGGTCTTTTTTGGCCTTAGAAAAAGCACATCACATTGCATGGTTGATACATGTTTGTTCATATATAAATCAATGTGTATATATGTATGCGCTAAATACCAATGCATACAGGTCAATCAATATTATAGGTGTTTAGGTGTGGCTATCACTTTGGTTTCCTGTGGAAAGAAAATAACCAGTTCATGGGTGTCAACAGCCATATATATATATATATATATATATATATATATATATATATATATATATATATATATATATATATATATATATATATATATATAGGGATGACTTCAGATCTGAGACTGGAACACTTTCAGTCTATGACCCCACCAGTCTTCGGATACCTATTTCTCTCACAACCGGCCAAGGGATGTTACCCTTTCAAACATCGTCCTGAACACATGACGCAACTCTGGCATCTACAAACTCAATAACAAAAGTGTATTGTACAAAGGAAAGTGAAGATAATGTGGATGAAGTACAGATCTGTATGGTGTGCTAGTTGCTACAAGACAGATTCAGTTGACGCTGTCACAGGAAAGATGTCAGCATTGTACACTGTTAAAGTTCCACATAACATGGGAATGGTACTTAGTTTGTGTCTCTCGTAGCAGGTCTTCAGTCTTCAACCAGATAGCACCTCCTGTGATTTGACAGCCAATCAGGCTAATGACAGTGGAACACCAGTACATGTGTCCAAATGATATTCATTGTTCTTGATCACATCCTATCAGATCGATGCCTCCATCATAGGTCTATAATTATAGTAGCACAGTTTCTCAATTACTGTACATCGAAGCCCACTGTCCAGTGCTAAATTTACATTAGAACATTGTCTCTGGTTAGAGTCACAATGCCTAAAGTCTTTGGCTATATTTATGATCAGGGCCATAATCTGTTTGAAGTAAGTGTGGATTTATATCATCGATAGTTAAGTAGTGGTCTAATAGGTCATGAGTGGCACATCTGGACGATCACACGAACATTATACTTGCCCAGACGTTTTTTCTATCTTAAACTGGTTGATTAGTCATCTTGGACCTACTCTGTGGATATAGACGACTAACTGGGTGGTGGGCAGTATGATCACCTCACGTTGACTGGTTTGTCCAGACTGCTGATGCAGGCACAGGACCATAAACGACTGTCCATCACTCCTCTCAGGAAGGTAGAATCTGGAAAAATGACAAAGGCAACCCTCGGTGAGAATCACGTGATCAGGACCCATCATATGGAGATACACCGCCTCCATGTACTCAGATAGGGAATCACCTCCCTATAAGGGGTTGTGGTTCCATTACAGGACATGCCTCACGGCCAGAGGAAGAATAAGGTCTGGGGTCTGACAAGTAACGGAATAGATCATCTGTTTCCCTGGACTGGGGGTAGAGTGAACCCACGGTGACTAGTCATGAGTGTCTGCGCACCAGTTCCCCAGTGGAAGACTTCTAATGACATACGGGGTTAGAGGGTCTACAGTACCCATAGGCAAGATGGCCCTGAAGGAGGGCCGTTGGCGAAAACCCCCTTCCAGCCCTTCCCATGTGGCCCTGCTTTCCCCAATTCATCTCCCCTGCAACTATCAGAACATGTCTGTGGCATCATTTCTCTTTCTTTCCCCTCTCCGATTGTTCTCCTCACAGGAACCCAATATAGATTAGGATGGTAGTCCGTTAAGGAGACTGTCACTTGTTGTCCCTGGGGGGAAAGTGGAATCAACAAGCACACCTTTTTAAATTCCCTTTTCTTGAGTTTTGGTCTTTTGCCGGACCTTTGTCTACACACCCCCCTTTTTAAGTCTTTTGATCACTATCTCTCTCTCTCTCTTTCCACCAGACAATACCCCTCTTTATATTCCTTCAGCACATACCCCCACTAACACTGGCTTTGAACAAAATGATAAAAACATTTAATGCAAAAATGTGTCATTAGTTTAGTATAGGATCAGCATCACAATTGTCATCATGATACAGCCATTTGACTTCACATAGCACAGAAATGGAAGTAGCTCACCAGATGTTGTTTCTCTCCGACCGATTGTGGACTTCCAGTATATCCGTGAACGTTTGAAAGTCTGATCACCACTGTGTGATTGAGTTACTTAGTGTCATTTAGTTTTTCACAAACGATATACCGGTCTGTCATATAGTCCATGGATTGAAGAATATAAACACCGGTCCAACAATGTATTGCCTATACACTGCGGTTTGTCACTCAGGGAAAATGTTAATGATAGTCTTTTCCTTTCTCTATTGCTTAGAGTAAAAATTACTGTTCCTAATTCTCTGGTTGTTTAGAATACCTTCATTGAGCACCTCACTTCTAGTGATTCATTTCGAATGTTCAATTCAGTTCAGCACTTGTCTGACCTTCTTGTTAAACAGGGTTCAAAGCTTGATATCAGTTAGCACTGCACCAGAGTATTGCCGTTTTCTTCTTCTCAGATTGGGAACTACTTTCACTTTCAAGTGGATGGAACCTGTCGAAGAAATAACACCCGGTGAGAGAAACCCGACTCAGACCCATTATAGGTGAATGTAGGCCTAAGGCCATATTCAGACTGTAACATCTATATCATCCTAGAGCTACACTCTGGCATAAGACAGAGTAGTTCAGCACATTACCCTAGCCAAGATAAAAGAAAGAAAAACTAAAGGAAAAGCACAGAAATCCCAGTATACTCCCTACTATAATATCCTAACATTGACTTATCCTTTATCTTTCCACTCAATCTCAATCCTGCTGAATATTTTCTCATGTCATTGTACTTATCCTACCGAGTGCAATGACACCTCACTCGACTACACAGAGATACATCCTATACACTCTTCAGCCTAATGCTGCCGACACTCTATACTACGGTTACACACGCAAGTTCACTATGCTCGAGTTCTAATCTACATCACTACTACCTTATTTAACCTATTACAGTCCTAGAATTAAACCACCAAGGCACATCAAAGACCAATGCCTGTCGTCTTTAAACGTCTCACATCAAAGACCAATGCCTGTCGTCTTTAAATGTCACTTGACATCGTGATTTGTATTTCTTATTCGGCACTGAAATAAATCCACATTCCAGCCAGTGTCAAGCCAACCTGTATACTGAATTTAAAACTTGATTCTCATAAGCATCGAATTTCGCCTTTAGGACGTCATGGGTTTTTCCTCCTCACCAAGTCACCCCTGCTCCTTTCTCGTCTTTTGATCCTCGTACAAAAACATCCCAACACGTCCTCCTTTGATATAAACGATCTTTATGGACATCGATGATTATCCTTTGATCTCGACTAGTTTCCCTGGATCACTGGACCTACGTTCCCGTATTCAAAGAGTTCTAGCGTGTTTATATTGACGATCTCTGGTCTTTAGATCTTTGTACAAAAACATGTCGACAATCTTCTTTGATGTAGACAATTCTAGTTGAGATCGTTTCTTCCGTTGCTCACGGGAACTCCGTGCACCGTCTTTCAAAGAGATCCGAGCGTGTTTTATCGGGACTCCGCCTCCGCATTCAATCGTTCCGATCTTGTTTAATCGGGGCCCTGTTCTCACAACAAACAAAATCATAGCGGTATAGACTGCCGATCTCTGTTCTTTGATCTGTTGGTTCGACGACCTCCAGTATCGTGACAGAGACCTTGAACACAAAGTGTATGAGGAAGGCAAAGAAAAACCAACAGTCGCCCCGCCAAAAGGTGCGAACTTTGACACACCCGGGATCGCTCAAATGCCCGTCGATTCCAAATGCCCGTCACCGACTTCCGGTTTTGTTGACTACGCCTGAGTTCAAAGGTGGCCCAGTAGTGCACATACAGTAATATGACTCGGGCCACTCCTATTTCCCCCAGCCAGTTCCGACGGCGAGAAAGGCGTGTAATACCAGCACTTTCACTGCAGTACAAACTGTTCAAGACAGGCCAGAATTGGGTCAAGTAAACAGGCCTGCTTGTTGCAGTAATTTGCAGGCCCACTCTCAACCTACGCGCGAATATGGCCTCATGCAATCGACAGTCTCGGGTGTTTGCAATTCCGTCACCAACTGATCTAAGAAGGGTAGCATTCTTACCTTTCATTTTGACATGCAGTTCGAAGTATGGAGCCTCGTCCAAATTATGGACTTGATGTCAACGTCTTTAAACTTTAGTAGACACTGGCTTCAGAAGTTCTTGCCAGCCGGCCAGAACACAATCTTCTCCCTCTGTTCTAGTCAGGCCACTGTGATTGCGCAGTTAAAACACGACTTCCGGTGTCATCATCCAGAACTGTCCAGAATCCAAGGGCATAATCCTCCACTCCTTTAAGGGTAAAATTACTTGGATTATCTCCCTTTGACTACAAAAGGTGCCATAAACCATGAACGGTGCTGTAGGCCGAGAGATCTCATGTGTCTGGCAAATCCCGCATCTCCTGGTCGCATCCTCCGGGAAATTTTTGTGACAATGGGCCCTATAGTTTTCGGTCTCTACAGCCTTCTCTTTTCTTCTGTGGTATCTGGGTTTTTTTAAAGAAGAAATTGTCACCTCTGAGTGGTAGACTAGGTTGAGCCTGGGTCCATAGGTTAATGGATCCTTATCGGAGGTCATGAGTGGCAAGTATAGCCTGGATCTTTTCTCCGGGACATGCCGGTGTGCTGGGAATGAACAGACAGACAGATTGGCTAGCTCTGCGAAACTTGAAGTATTGATGCATGACAAGGCAGCCGTGGTTGTGGCCTTGTGGGAGCACATGTACACCTTGGAGGAGCAAATGGATCATCATGGTCTGGCAAGAATGAGGCAGCGAGGAGTGATGAGGGGATCTGGCCGACGCCCAACGCTCAGAGGAAAGGCGAGACGGACATATAATCAGATTGCTACTGGTACTATTGGTGTTGGAACTCTTCGCTGGCTGCTGAGGATGGGGACGGAGCGCCTATGGGAATGCCCCGAATGCTGTGATGTTGGTTCCTAGATCAGTCAATCAATCAATCAGTCTGATGTCAATATCTCCAGTGAGACCTCTGGCACATCCAGATCACTATCATCAGCAAGGACCAGAAATATTAACAATGCAGATAAATGTTGTGCCCATCAGCAGTCAGAGTTGATCCAGCACTGAGGAGAGAAAATGGGCAATAGATCTCACCTCTCAATCAATCAATCAATCATGTGCCATGCCGGAAAGCGTGGGTCGGTCATGATTCGCCATTTCACTCGATCACCAGTGTCGTGGATCAGCTCAGTGTTCCTGTCTCGTCCATGCCATGTGGCCAAGCCATCCAGGTATTTTCCTCTCGGTCTTCCTCTTGGTCTGTTCCCCTCGATCTTGCCAGTTGTCACTAAGTTCTCCAACCCATTTCTTCTCATAACATGTCCAAAAAATTTTGACTGTCTACGTCTAATTTCTCTAATCAGTCTACGATGTTCATTTGTCTCCTGTAGTACTTGGTCATTGGTTTTTCTGTCTGTCCATGGTATTCTTTGCATTTTCCTCAGAAACCACATTTCTGCAGCCATCAGATGCTTTTCAGCTTGACTGCTCATTGTCCAAGTTTCACATCCATACAAAAGAACAGGCTCTATGTATCCCCTCAACACTCTTTTTCTCGTTTCAATTGACATCTTTTTATTGGTCAGAATGTTTTTCATCTTGCTAAAGGCTACTTTCGCCATGGCGATTCTTGTTCTAATCTCTTCAAGGCATCTCCCATCAGATGTTATAACTGTTCCAAGATAATTGTACCGATTCACTTGTTGAAGAATATTTCCATTTACTCGTATATTACATTGTGGCACTTCTTCCTTCCTACTGACGACCATAGCCTGAGTCTTTTTACAATTCAATTCTAACCCCAGTTGCTCACTGTGTACAACAACCGCATCTACTAATTGTTGCAGGTCCTGCGCATTGTCTGCAATTAATACTGTATGATCTGCATATCTAATGTTATTGATGTTTCGTCCTCCAATGCTGATTCCATTTATATCCTCTACATTTCTGAAAATATTTTCACTGTACAGGGAAAAAAGATCTGGAGACATCACACATCCCTGCCTAACACCTCTCTTAATTGGCCGATACTGTCCCACTTCATTATCAATCCTTATTGCAGCTTGTTGTTTCCAATATATGTTTTTTATAAGTCTAATGTCTTTCCCATCAATTTGTAGATCTGCAAGCATATCCACCATGCTGACATGTCTAACGCTATCAAAAGCCTTTGTATAGTCAATAAAATATTTTTGTTCCGTATCCCTTACGGGACGTTGCAGTCAACACCAGCATTTTCAGCTGCTGTTGATGTACTAGGCAAGTGTTACGTTCAGTAGTTTGCCATTGCTTTCTGAACGACCGGTCTCTATACCTTTTTCGAAAAAACCAGCACCGCCGTGTTTCGAACCCGGGTATACGGGCTCACAGACCGCGTTCGCAAGCCCTTCAGCCACAGAGACCAGTCAATAAAGCTAAGATGTATATCCTTGTTTACTTCTATAGCACGTTCAATAACTGTTCGCAGCATATACACAGCATTTACTGTACCCTTTCCTTCTACAAACCCGCATTGTTTTTCCCCTATTTCAGGTTGTATCTTCTTCCTCATTCTTTGCATGATAATTCTTAGCAAAATCTTTGTGATGTGACTCATTATACTAATTGTTCTATGTTGATCACATTCCAAGGTTCCTGATTGCAATAAATATAGAGTTACATAATTCAGGAGGTATATCTCCAGTATGCATATAATGTGTTCAGCAGTCTGGTGACTTGATCTATTCCAAATTCTTCTAAAGCTTTAATCATTTCTGTTGTGATGTTATCTGCACCGGGGGCCTTGCTAGCTTTCATATGCTTAAGAACATTTCGAACCTCCATCTCCAAAATTGGCGGTCCTTCATTATTAAATCTAATATCATACTGTTCGTCTCTGTTATCATCATAAAGGTGTTTCACATAATCTGTCCATACCTGTAGAATCTGGTCTTTTTTCTATTATGATTTTGCCATCTTCAGTTTTTAGACACCCTGTTGATGTACTTGTTCTTTTATTAGTAAGTTCCTGAATTCTTTTGTGCACTAATTTGGTATTTTGACTGTTGTGTTGGCTTTCAATTTCTAAGCACTTTTCCTCAAGCCATGCTTCTTTTGCCTCCTTACATAATGTTCTGACTTGTCTGTGAATTTCTTCATATTTGACAGAATTATTTTTGTTGAGTCTTCTTGTTTCCATGAGGTGTAAAATTTCTTCAGTCATCCATTTCTTACGACCCACCTTCTTTAATTTTGGAATAATTGTTTCTGCAGCCACATTGATTGAATTCTTCAACGTTTCCCATTGATCATCCACATCCTGGAATAGGATCTCTAGATCAGACAAAATTTCGAATTTGTTCTGTACTTCTATGTTGTTCTAGGTGCTGCCTTATTCTTCCTCCCTCTCATCCTTCTTTCTTTTGTCCCCTTTTTCATTCTTATCTACTTCACCATGACATTACGTTTTAACATCATATGAATAGGTGAATTATGTTTGTATTACTAGTGAGGAGATGGTGTTCATTGGTGATTCCAGTATACTATAATCAGGCTGCTTTGTTTGGGATGGATATGGAAAAGTTCAGCTTTTTGTCAAAGCGTTGGATCAGTCGTCACATTGTCTGGTTGTCCTGGAGTAATTCTGAAATGTTCCATTATGGTAACACCGTCGGGATCTGCTCAATTCCATCATCTCCAGCAAGTACAAGCTGAAAATCAAATTATCTGGAGCAATCAAACCAAACTCATACTAACATTTATTCCATCTGTATTGAAGAGAACTTTTACCATTCATTAGTATTTACTTTCACTTCAAGGAATATCTGAACTAAATACAATTTCGATTGGATCTCAGCTTCATATTATATCATAGGACCTTTGTTAAATATAGTGGAGTAGCAGAACTTTTTATAGGAAATTTTACCCAATCTCAGACATTTTAGTAAGAAATTATATAACACAGATGGTGGGAGACTGAGGTGATCTTTTCATGTACGCTTATATCTATATAATACTGTAATCAGTATGTACTTGATGTTTTATACATTCATGCATGCTTGATGTGTTTGTGCATTTCATTTGAGAAGCCTCTTATTACTTTCCTCCACCCTTCATATTATTTTTGGTTGAATTAAATGATGAAACTTAACCTTCTTCTTCCGTCACTAAATAGTGATGTTATTCCAGTTCAATTATATGTTTAATTAAGTGGTTAGTTAACATACTTTGAACTACAGGAACACTATAAGGCTGGGTAAACACGAGTGGGCAGCTTAATCCACTGACACTACTGTAAGCTCCCAGGTTCCTATTGTCCCGTTAGGAAAACTCATACTTAAATTATTATTGTACCCTTTTTACCGGTTTGGGGAAATGGATACAATTGGGGGTTCGTGAGCTAAACTTGGTTCTCTTGGGAAGGACAGAAATTAGTGTAGTTCTTTAATGTATCCGGGAGTCCTCTAGACCTCCTGAGTCCTTTCGTGTCACATCACATTCCAGTGACATAGCCACACTATTGGAAGTAGTCCCACCTCTCTAACGTTACTTGGTACTGGAGATGCACTTGTAGGTACTGCTCTTTTCCATCAAAAATGTCACAAATCCATCTAGGTTTTTCACTCTTATGTGCTGTACTTAAAATATAGGAAACATAATGGAAGTGAACCTGACAAAGATCATAACAGGAATGCAACAAATTCCCTACCACATGATAATTGGCTCCCCCCGCTATCTTATTAATCTGATAAACTACTTTCATACTTTTATAATACCCAGTAGGACATATTGATATAATATATTAGTTATTGTTGTGTGCAACTAGAGTTAGTACATCACAAACATATAATAATAGTTGTCCCTCATGTTATCCCTTCTGGTCAGTTTGTGGGAATGTGCATATTGTTATAATAATTTGGTGTGCAGGGAGAGGCACTCGTCATTTAACCACTCACAGAAAGGAGTCAACACATGAATTGATACATGCTGTTGGAGATCGCAAGATGTGAAGAACCATGATCGCCCATGCCAGTGTGCAAGGCAGTTGATGATAAAACTTATTTTGGAAGTATTATTAATATGCGTAATCTGTTGGTTTGGCATGTTCTATATGTTTGTGTTTTCTTGCTCTCAGTGGAAGAAAACAGACATGGAAACAGATGAGACTCAGTTCACCAATTTTAAAGGCAAGAGCAAAAAAATATCTTTTGCTTAAGGACTGGCCTTTGCGGATAACTTGGCTATCTATATTGTCTAAAATTCTGCCATGCAAGCAAATATCCATAAGGATATTTTCCAATTGGAAGTTAGACAAAGAATTCTGCATGTTACATAGAACCAGTTCTAACACATGGCTGCGAATCCAGGACAATTGGTAAACAAGCAGAAAAATCCCTAGATGCCTTGGATTGTGGTTTTATAGAAGAAAGATGAACATTCCTTGGACAGTTAAAATGAATAGTATGAACATTTTGAGGAAGGCTAAGTAGCAAAGATAACCATCATTAACATCAAAAATAGGGAGTCATAATTTAATATGAGAAGACAAACTGGAAAATGTGACAACTGAAAAGATTTGAGGAAAGAGAGCTAGAGATTGAAAACCGTCAACATGTGAAGCGTGACTGAGAGGTTAATGTGTCTGCTTCAGGCTCAGGAGGTACTGGGTGGCATTTTTGTAAGAGCCATTGGTTTAGTGGTATCACACAACCTCTCTCCCCTGACCTCCTGGGTTTGTATCCCAAACTAGGGCTGGGCATTTTCTGTTTGTAAGAACCATTGGTTTATTTGTATAACACAACCTCTCTCCTCTGACCTCTTGGGTTCATATCCCAACTTAGGGCTGGGCATTTTTGTAAGAGCCATTGGTTTAGTGGTATCACCCAACCTCTCTCCCCTGGCCTCATGGATAAGTGAGATGAGATACCTACCTTTCTTGGATAAGAGTGAAAAACAGAGGAGGTCCTGTGTGCCAGTTGTGCATGTTAAACATCTCACAGCAGTTGGAAATAGCAAAGTGTAGGCTTTAAGGCTACTGCCCTGGCAAAATTGTTGTGAAAAAAAAACTACCCACAGGTTGACGGCTCGTTGCTTTGGATGAAATCTGTCTAGAAGGAATAAACCCTACACAAATGCATGCTGAAGCCAGACACTGACCTGTGAGTTGCATAACTAGGTGTGACACACTTCTCCTGACAGAGGCATAAAGAAGAAGAAGAAACCCTGAACAACCCTTATTCCAGACATGGGCAGAGAGTGCCGAACCAAAGCAGAAGTTCATAGAGCCTCTGCATTGACTTGGAGAAGATGGTAGTCTCCATTCACGCAACAGGGCAGCAGGCAAAGCTTGACCAAAAGCCTGAATGAAGAAAAAGAAGTCAAGAATTTCTGATTGTATTCATCATTGCTCGTAAATCTACTATGTTATTTAGGTAGATCAAGTTATAATCACGTACAATTCTTCACAGACATTTACAAAGCTTTCTTTAATATTCAAAGACATACCACAATTTTGTATAAGAAATAGCAAATAAAGCATCAGCCATTCCTACTGATAAGATATTGATAAATATAGTGTAATATCGACATGTGTTATTTTTTTATATTTTAAAGAGATGCCACGAACATACGTTGACAATAAACAGAATCGGGCGCTAGGAAGGGTTGGCTTGCCTCATGGTTCTGCAGTTCATAGTAGCAGTAGTTCAAGCAGCTCAAGCAGTTCAGGTTATGGAAGGTAGGTAAACTATTGAATTTTCTTCTTATAGTCAATGCCATGTGGCATTGGTTGTCATGTTAGTCCACAGCCCTCTGTTTCATATGCTGCCAATCATTTCTGATAATGATATCAAACTGTCCTGCATCCTCTCTCTTGGTCTCCCCCTGCCTCTCTTCCCCTCCTAATATTCCCATTGTGATGACATATTCCAACTTTCCCCATCTAATGACAAGCCCAAAGAATGTGGACTGTCTTCTTCTGATGCATTAGTGAGCTAGCCACTTTAGTAACATTTTCTAAATTGCTGTTTAATTATATAACATGCATAGTTGGATACCTCTTGAAAAAACAAATCCAACGATACCTTATTCAAGTCTGTAGGTCAATTCTAAGCTGAGATATTAATGTTTGTGGGTCAGTTTATCATATAATATAGACAAAGAGGGAAATGATCAAAATCCCCCTTGAAAAGTGTGACCAAATCACATAAGCTAAGGGCAGATAACTGCTCTTCTTTTTTTCCTTGTTAAGGGGGATAACTCATGTTATTTTGAGGGCCAGCCGTTAGAACGCAAAATTCAAATGAAAACCTTAAACTCCCTCTTCCTCCACTCCAACCCCCTCAATCGCCTACTCCTTCTCATTCTTTCTCCTCCCCCTTCCTCCTAAAACCATTTTAATAATATGGCGCATTTTCCCAAATGCAAAAATAGTGCACCATGACTGTCATGTAATAATGACACTTGTGAATGATGTACTAAACCCTAAAGATTTATGGTGGCTTTCAACTTTTATAAAATGCCAAATCATGCACTTTAGAAAAAGTAAATAACCAAACCATAAGTTATTTAGTCTGCATAATTTTTAGTTGCATGTCCTTCACTGGACGTAGCAATCAACCGCAGCATTTTTGGCTGCTCGTGACTCCTGGGCAAATCTTATGTTCAGTAGTTTGCCATTGCTTTCTGAACGACCAGCACCTATACCTTGTTTGAAAAAAAACCAGCACCGCTGTGTTTTGAACCCGGGTATACGGGATTACTGAATCGCGTCCGTAACCCCTTCGCCACGGAGACCTGTAGTCTGCACATACAAAAATATTATTCTGAGTTATATTAATTGAGTAATTGTTATTAATCAACTACATTATTAAAGCCAGCTCCCTGGCGAAGAGGTTACGGACGCAGTTCGTAATCCCGCATACCCAGGTACAAAACACAGCTGCGCAGGATTCGGCAGTGGATCGCATTGCGTTGGTTTCTTCGGAAAGGCATATGAGCCGTATATATATATATATATATATATAATATATATATATATATATATATATATATAGATATATATATACATATACATATATAACCTGTACTCTTATATGGATGTGAAGCTTGGACAATGAGCAGTCAAGCTGAAAAACATCTGAAAACATCTGGCTATAGAAATGTGGTTTCTGAGGAAAATGCAAAGAATACCATGGACAGCCAGAAAGACCAATGAACAGGTCCTTCAAGAAGCAAACGAAGATCGTAAACTGATTAGAGACATTAGACGCAGACAGTCAAAATTTTTGGGCATGTTTTGAGAAGAAATGAATTGGAGAACTTGGTGACAACTGGCAAGATCGAAGGGAACAGACCAAGGGGAAGACCTAGAAGCAAATACCTGGATGGCTTGGCCACATGGCATGGTTGAGACAGGAACACGGAGCTGATCCACGACTCTGGTGATCGAGTGAGATGGCAAAACATGACTGCCCACGCTTACCGGCATGGCACATGATGGATGGATGGATATATATAAATGCAGGTCTCCCTGGCGAAGGGATTAAGGATACTGTTCGTAATCTCGTATACCCAGGTACAAAACACAGCTGAGTGAGATTCAGCAGCAGATCACATCACCATTGGTTTCTTATATATATATATCCACATATATATCCACAGATATATGCACATACCACATCATGCTGTGATGACAGTCTGCTTGCCTTGTCTACGGCCTACTAGTGTGTGTATATATGAGTTAAGTTGTGATGAAAAGTTACCCAAAAATAAACGATCCCGACCGTGTAGCATGATGGAAAATGAAAGAAAATTACTAAAATGGATGTAAAATGCAAAACTACATTCATTGGCATTAACATCGCTGTGAATATTCCATAACAACATTAAATAGTCATCCCTGAAGTATGACAAGGAAGTGGCTATTTCCCGCCATTGAAATATCGCATCACAGCATGCGATCTTCATCATGTTAGTTTGGCATGTGCCCTTCGACTTTAATAGTCCAAAATAACATAATTTATATAAAAATGGATGGTTGATTTAATAATACATCGGTACCTTTGCCTTAATTCACCCCAAACAAACGTCACCAGCTATATTTAGGGTCACCGGCTATATTTAGCACTGACGGTGATCTCCTCTGTGTTCGGGTACAGTGCGTGTCAGTGCGTTTCAGTTGCCCCACAGTGTTTTTCGGCTCTGGCAACCGCTTCTCTCTCTCTCTCTCTCTGTGTCTGTGTGTGTGTGTGTCTCTTTCTCTCTCTTTCTCTCTCTCTCTCTCTCTCTCTCCCCCCTCCCTCTCTCTCTGTGTTTGTGTGTGTGTGTGTGTGTGTCTCTCTCTCTCTGTGTTTGTCTGTGTGTGTGTCTCTCTCTCCTCTCTCTCTCTCCCCCCCTCCCCTCCCTCTCTCTCTCCCCCCTCCCTCTCTCTCTCTCTCTCTCTCTCTCTATCTCTCTCTCTCTCTCTCTATCTCTCCTCTCTCTCTCTCTCTCTCTCTCTCTCTCTCATCATGAGTTTTCTGGAACTGGCAGCAGCAGCTGTCCATGACAAGCCAGAGTAGTGTTGCTTTTCTGCAGCAGCATCATGGCACTGACATTCTGCTAGACACTGTTCTCATAATCATGTTCGTCATGGTGCTATCGCTGACTGAGCATCAGGACAGATGGAGATGCCGACGACGACATTCACCATGTATGTCGGCAGGACATCCTCCCGCTGAGACAAGGCCACATGGCTGCAAGGCTTGCGTCTCCCATACAGACAGATCATCATCATTCTTTTTGTATACTGCTGGTCTCAAGAGTTGACAAGCATTTCATTTTGCCAGTTATAGTTAGGGAGATGTCGCCGAGAGCAACTATTGTACACCGATAAAGTTGCGCACCGAGCTACGGCACAACACAGGGAACCCCTGGATGTGACGTCATACCCTGGGATTCCGTTTGGGGTGAATTAAGACAAAAGTACCAATACATCTAAGAACAAACACAGACATCTACATAAAACGTGATTTGTGGGTCTACTTACATTTGAAAATGTCACTCTGTATTTCTGTGTCGGAAGCGAATTTCAGAAACACGAGATGTGCACAGCGTTAACCGAGGTGGTAGAAACTGTATAAAGTAATCGGTCCCTTTTTTTACGCGACCTTGAAATTATCGGGGAATTTAACATAACGAGTACTCTATATATCCTTTAAATGGAGACACCAAAACAAAACAAAAAATGAAAATTAACGGAAAAAATCTCCGGTAAAATACGGCAAATCGGAACAAAAGTACCTATTGTGAGCTAACTTCCTTCAAGATATTTTCATTGATCTTTCTATCTGTCCATTGAGCTAACTTCTTTCAAGATATTTTCATTGATCTTTCTATCTGTCCACAGTGTTCTTATAATTCTTCTATAAAACCACATCTTGGTAGCCTCCTAGATAATTCCTCACTTGACTGCTAATTGTCTATGAGTTCTTCCATGCATCATTATCACACAAAACAATAGTAAAAGTAAAGGACCCTTGTGTACGCCTTATTGGGAACATGGTGCCAGGCCCAGGTTTTTATAGACCAATCAGCTGTTGAGGTCAGTATCACACTGGCTGTTGTTACTTTCCAAGACATTTCCTGGTATCCATTTTAGGCTGGGCCAATGTTTGAAATTCCTATCAAGATGTGGATTGGAACCCATGACCACAGGTCTGGCAGGCAAGCATCACATAAAACAATACTGTAGTAAATTTCTCATGTTGCATTGTCTGATGGCTCTGGGTTTGACCCAGCCTAGCAAAATGAGCACTTAAGTTTTCTGAGATGGAGAAAGGTAATAAGAATTTAAATGGGTCACCCAGCCTGGTAATGAAGTGGGCTGGTTTATGTGAAATATACTGTTGCAGAATCTGTTATGTTGTTTTACTTCACACGATTAGCCATGTGAGTCAGTATAATATTTTTGAAATTCACAAAACAAACAATAACGTCCCGAAGCAGGAACATCTGTGATGTAATTTTGTAGGCCTGAATGCATGGAGGAATAGGTGGCCAGTCTTTTCCTCTTCACAAAGCTATGGTCATATAAACATATACACATTGCTTATATACTGAAGCACATTAAAAACACACCACTATTATATATATTAATGCTGAAAAGCTTGAAAAAATTGTGGGAATGGATTTTTCCTGTGTTTATGATGAGGGTTTGTGTACAGACTACATGAACAAAATGAAAGTTACATGTGCAACATGATTTCCAACAGCTATGACCCTGAAAATGTGTACGTGTTGTGCCCCTACACTTGTTATAAAAGGGCGTTGAGACAAAACACCCAGTACATGTGCTTGAAAATGACTGCCAATAAGCTATGTTGGAGACTGGAATGAGCTCGTGGGCCATTGCCAGAAGGATTAATTGCCACCACAGGACTATTGTACTTCTCAATGATCATTACGGAACCACTGGCAGTGCCTGGGATAGACTTCGGAGTGGCCAACCACGTGTTATGCAAGATCATCATATTGTGCTGAGTCACATAAAGAACAGTCTTCTCCCAGCAAGTCAGACAGCAACAGCAATAGTGAGTAGACTGGGACAAGTCTCTGGAATGACAGTCATATGACGACTCAGAGAGATACAAGCCATATTGCAAGACGACCTTATGTTAGGCCAAACTTGACTCACAGACGACATCAGCAGTGCCTGCAATGGGCGGAGCAACATGTTAGATGGACTATACTGCAGTGGAATGCTGTCCTATTCACAGATGAGAGCAGATTCTACCTATTCTTTGCTGATGGACATATCCAGATTTGGCACCAATGTGGAGGACGCTTTGCAGATTGGTGTGTTCGTCAGCAGACCGATATGGAGGTGGCAGTATCCACTTTTGGGGAGGATTCAGTTTTCATCATCGCTTGCCTCTTCACTTCTTCCATGGAAATGTTAATGCTGTGAAAAAATCAAGATAAGGTTTTGGATGCACATTTGGGGAGGATTCAGTTTTCATCATCGCTTGCCTCTTCACATCTTCCATGGAAATGTTAATGCTGTGACAAATCAAGATAAGGTTTTGGATGCATTGGTTGTTCCTGGGTTCACAAATTATCCCAGACTAGCAGCTTCTCCAGCAGGGTAATGCAAGTTCACACACTGCATGCATTACGCAGCAATATCTACAGCAGCAGAACATTGTGACGATTGATTGGCTTGCCCTATCACCGGACATGTCCCCTATAGAACACCTGTGGGATGAGCTTGGACACAGAGTCTACAGACAAGGTTCTGCAACAGCTTGAAGCTGCTCTTACACTTGAATGGGACTTTATTTCCCAGAATTTCCTTCAGAGACTTGCGCGTTCCATGCGGAGCGCTGCCACGCTTGTTTGCTTAAAAACAGTGAACATACCAGATACAGAGAATAATGTGAATACATTTTTTTTATTGGCTGCATTTTTGGTTTTCTACCTAGCCTGCTCCGTGACGAAGAGGTTACGGGCGCAGTTCATAATCCTGCATATCACATGAATGGGACTTGATTCCCCGGAATTTCCTTCAGAGACTTGCGCGTTCCATCTGGAACCACTGCCAACCTTGTTTGCTTACACACGGTGAACATACTGAGGATAGTGTGAATGCATTTTTTATTGGCTGCATTTGTGGTTTTCTACCTTGCCTGGAGTTACAGGCGCAGTTCATAATCCTGTATAATCCACCAGCTGCGGGTGATTTGGCAGCAGACCGCCTTGCATTGGTTTCTTTTATAAAATGGTATGAGTGCCAGTCGTTCAGAAAGCAAAGGCAAACTACTGAACGTAAACTTGCCAAGAAATCATAAACAGCCCAAAAATGCTGGGGTTGACTGTGTCATCCTGTAAAGGATGTGCAACTAACTTTTAACCTTTCCTGCACAGAATTCAATGAATTTCATAGCAATCAAATGTACAAATTAATGACCAGCATGGATTCATAGGAAAATGAATAAAGATTCCAGATATGTAAACTTGTAAACACTCATATTTACATTTGACACTATGTTCCTGGATTGTACAGGTGGTGCATTTTTAATGTGCCTCAGTATATATGGTGAACTTAATGCAATTACAAATGATGGTGATGTTTAAAGTAATGTGAATTCAAGTGACTATTTTTCAATAATTTCTAAAATTCTTCTCTGCTTCTGCATAATTTTTAGATATTCAATTGTTTTGTATTTATTTTTAATAGGAAACAAGAAAGCATTATTTTTCAATAAAATTGAAAATAGATCTAAATATGTCAGATATGTAACAATATCACCATAAGGTGATATGCATGCAATACTGATTTATATTCAGTGGGTTAGAAATGGTGCATTTATATTTTATAAAGAATGTGACTTTTACATCTACTTATAATTTGAAACAAACTTTGATAACCAATATATATGTATTGAATAACTATTTGGTTCTCATCTTCATACATTTTCTGTGATCAGTTCAAGTTCACATAGGACATATGTGGACAATCCAATGAACAGGAGCCTAGGTCGAGTGGGCATGGAACATGGAACAGCTGTTCATTCTAGGTCTGTAACTTGAATTGTAACATGTTTAGAATGATGTTTGATATCACTGGTAGTTGTGGTTTCAGGTATTCATTGTTCAATTACAACAGCTGCATACATAATTAATAGATGATAACCTCAGTAGTTGTACAGACTTAGAAAATAAAGAAAGGCGAATAGTATGTCTACTATCAATGACAACATAATGGCAACTAGAAAGAAAGCATTTACAAAGACAGGTATGGCTTGATGAGTAAATTAATAACATAATATCAGTGACCTGATCTCAGCTCACGGGGCCTAGTGTTAGATGAGAAATGGTACTAGTGAGCGTGGCGGCTTAGAGGTTATGATGACTGCCTCAGACTCATGTAGACCTGGTTTCATTCACAGTTTCTATTGTATTTTTATAAAATAGGGGATGACATACTGTCCCTGGATCATGTGGATAGTTGCCTAGCCATCCCAGACAAGGGTGAAAAACTAGGTGTAGCTGTGTGCAGGTTGTGCATGTTAAAAATCCCTCACGAGGTAGGAATAAAATAGAGCAGAATATATCTCTGCCCAGGCTAAATTAAACAACAATTGTGAAAGACTGTCCTCAAAAGGAATATGTGTAGCAGGTGTGACTGTGGTATTTGCGGACATTTGGATCCTTGCTAATGCTTCTTCTTCTTTCGTTCGCTTGAAATATGTCTATAACTGCAATGTTGTCTCTTGTATGAATTTAATTGTCTTTTTTAGTTCACACAGCGGTCCATAGAGTTCTTCCACTGTCGTCTCTCTAGGCCAGAAGGTTTGCCTAGATATGTTATATTTTGGGCAGTCTTGGAGTATGAGCTCTGCTGTCTGCGACACCAATCCACATGTGCACATGGCTGTTTCACCAATCTTCAATTTTGTATGCATGTTGTTGTGTAATCTATTGTGTCCTGTTCAGAGACGCAGAATAATGACTTCCCGGGAAGGCTAACCCGGTCAACAAGTGCCAGCAGAAGTCGGATGTGTCAGCCTAACGGCGCAAGAATGTAGCTCTGCTGTAAACAAGCACAACGCAATCACGTCCGGAAAAAAACTCCGGATGAACGAAGAAGAAGAAGAAGAAAAAAGACTTGTTCTGGTCTGTCCATAATGTTGTAGTCATCTTGAGCAGGTTTTGGTGGCTCTCTGACTGATCTGATCATTCTTTTCTTTTGGTGGTATGTAACGGGCACATCAGGCTGTTCTTCTTTGACGCCTTCCTTAGCCAATAGATCAGCTCTGTCGTTTCCAGGTACTCCACAGTGGGATGGTATCCACTGTATGGTGACCTTATGCTGACTGCTAAGTTCAGATAGTAGTGTCCTTAGTACTGGCAATTTCCCAGACAGGAGCGCCTCGAGTACTGATTTTGCATCTGTCAATAGCAGCACAGGTTGTGTACCATTGCTGGTATTTAGTAATTTCTCTGTTGCTATCTTGACTGCCTCAATTTCAGCATCATAGTTATGGCAGTACTTTCCTGTCAGTATTCTGGCTGTGTCCCTAGTATTATTTGGGTATTCTATGTACACTCCCGCTCCTCCATTTTGAACAGCATTTTGTGCTGATTTATCTGTGTAGACTCGGATCCAGAGGTCCTGTGGGTATTCTTCATCAAGGATAGCTGAGAGTGGCTGTTCTGCGCTGTACACTGTTCTGTTCTTCCTTGTCAAATATTCCTCTCACTTTTGTCTGGATTTGTAATGATAGTCTATGTTCATCTTTCCATGGAGTTCACTCTGGAATAGTTGTTAGGGGGATACCAACTGTGGGCAGATCGGTGGTTTCTCTGCAAAGTCGTTTGGCCTGGTGGATAAAACTAATTCTTTTCAACCGCCCCATAGCTAGGTTTTCAAATCTGTTCTTCATAGGTGCCATGCTGTAAGTTCGTCTTCACTGTGCCTTGCCATGTAGATATTCAAACTTATGGAAGGTACTGGCTCATCATGGAGCGACAATGACAGTAAACAACTGGTGAACTTGGAAAAATAATGTAAACGCTAGAGTTTAGTAAACTAACACCGCTTTATTACGGCAGTTGACACAGTGGATACATCTTGAAGTGTAACAATTAGAAGACCTGTTGTTACCGGGACGGCATCTAATATAAACACACAAAAATGATTTATTCCAACCTGTCCTGCGTTCAGCTGATCGTCACTCAGTATTCTCCTTCATCCGTTCACTCAGGCCATCCCTGCTGTCATCTTCCTCCGATTCTGTCTAGCTTCTGCCGGTCGTTCTGAAATCCATGGCGTTCCTGATATCTACTTCCAGCTTTTGTTAACTTGGAGTCCACTGCTAGCCTTTAATCCATCCAATAGCCACACCAAGTTGTTCCCAAATTTCAATGCACGACCGCTCGTCTTGATCTCCGCACAACGTATCCTTTTGTTGTCATGCTAGCGTTGGTGTGACGGTGTCTCGACGTCAACCGTATCCCATAGTTTGTTTGCACTGCTTACTTTGAGAGTTCCTTATATCCATTCTATGGCGAAATCCATGGCACCTGCTCTGTGGCATTAGGGTGGCCTGGCAAGCTGAGGAACTTTTCTGCTTGTATTAGCGTTTTCGTATCTTTGCGCTCTCTCAGTGCTTGTGTCCTCCCCATCTTCTCAATTTCCACTATAGGGGTTGATCTCATCCCTCCTGTGGTGACTCTTAAGTGCTTGATTTTGCACCTTGTCCAGCTCTTGTAGTGTGGTCTTTGATGCCGAACACCACATAGTTGACCCGTTTCCAGGTGTGGTCGTATGCTCTGTTGATAAACTTTGCTAAGTATTTTCCCACTGGCTCCCCATGTGGTTCCACTTAGCTTTCTCAGGATGGCTATTTTCCTTCTGGCTTTTGCTACTGCTTTGTTGATGTGCTTTCTCCATGTCAGCCTGCCATCAAATATTACTCCAAGGTATGTTGGTTCTTTATCTTCTCTTAGGGGTGTTCCATTTATCTGGATGGTCCCTGCCTTTTGTTTTGGAGAGAGGGTAAATAGAGTGGTGCTGCACTTGTCAGTGTTTATGCTGACACACCATCTATTTGCCCATGCAGCAAATGTATCTACAGCTCTTTGTAGCAATCTGGTGGCCACTGATGCATGTTCATTTGTGCTCCATAGGACCAGGTCATCGGCGTACATTGCGGCTTTAATTCCATGCAGTAGATTAGCAACAAGATCATTGATGAAGATTAGAAAAAGTATGGGGGACAAGACTCCGCCCTGGGGAACACCGTGACGCAGTAGTACTTTCTTGCTCTTGAGTCCGTCTATCTGTACTTGGGCTCTTCGGTTGTGCAAATATGCTTTCACCCATTTATACATTCTTCCATTGACTTTGCAGTTTCTCAGTTTCTTCAGCAGACCTTCTTTCCAGTCTTTGTCAAAGGCTTTCTTCAGATCTATCCATGCCGCAAACACGAGCTTCTTCTCTTGGAATGCATCCTTAATTTCTTGAGAGAGGTAGGTTGTCTGATCTTCCACTTGCTAATGCTACTGAGTTCATGCATTGTGCTGGAATTATTTTTGTGTGTACTTTGGGAAGAGACTGGAGTACTTATGGAGATTTCCGATTGCGGAGGAAGTGAACCCTTACCAGAACCAAGCCAAAACCCAGAAATGGGAGCATTTATTAATAAACTCCTGTTTGTTGATTGCTGTCAGTGTTCTGTTGTGCATTTTGATATGAAATACACAGCATCATGAAGTATCCATATCAGATTATATTTCCGAATGTGCGTGATTTTTCCCATTTGTACTCGGCATCATTATTTTTATAATCATGTGTAAGGCATGCACATGTGCTCTTGTTCTTTCACAGCCACCTATTTTCTGTACTCTTCAGAAGTTTAAACAACTGATAACTTTATGTACTATTTTTCCTATCCATGCAGCATTTTATTAATTGGTTATTTCGACTTTATAAGATTTTCAATCTTCTTCCTCTCACAACGTTCTCAAAATCCCCGTTTTTAATAACATGACTCAAAAATTATGATTTCTTTGGTTATATGGATAATATGTGGACCTTTGTGAATTTGCCATTCAAAGGAACTGTTTGTACCACAAATTTTGAAAAGCTAATATTTATAGCAAAACCACAGGAACATTTGTTGGTGCTCAAAACATTTCTCTCACTGATTCTTGATTGAAAGCAATAAAACAAGAACCTTTTAACACTATATATGGCATAGTTATACATTAAAACAATTAATCATAAAAGTATGAGCAACAAAATATCTTAACTTTGTGTATATTTCATTGAGATGAAACAGTAATTTGAAAAAGAAATTAAGATTAACAACAAAACAATATTTCAACAAACTTTAATTAATAGTAAAATGTCTAGTGTTTAAATTTAAACTAACATGTATCAGCATAAGCTGTCTCAGTGTTTCATTGTGTTTGACAATCCAGCTGGTAGCTGGTTCAACATTTTGCTACAGAAAAATATTTTGGTAGAAGTAAATTAAATGCGTATTATTGGCGGCGAGATATGTCAGAGGTGGTTTTATTCACTAGGATGAACTTTCAAATTAGTGATTATAAACCAAGGCTTAAAATACCCTTTAAAGTTGTCAATCATTTCTGGCAATTAATAATGGCAGAAATATGCTGCGTTGTTGCACCAATTCCCATATGCCCATTGAAGGATATTTAGGAAAATATGTGTTGATTATCTGGAATGTGACTTGGTCAAGGAATTATGGGGACTAGGGTAGCTATGGATAGGGACTAGGTTCACATCTGGATATTGTCCTGGTTTTGAACTGTGAGTCCTTAATTGGTCATGGAAGACAAGGGGTTGTGGACTCGATGGATCCTAATCATGGGTGGTAGATGAAAGTGTGACTAACTGTGTCACAAATGGTTCTGTGTGAGGATGTTAGGAACTGAATCTTTGGATAATGGAAATTATACTGTGATGAGAAATTAATTCAAGACACAGCATTGCAGTTATCGACATATTTCAAGTGGACGAAAGAAGAAGAACAACACTGATGCAGTATTTTTGTCTTAAATGCCCCGTTAGCTTGAACTATGCTTATAAGTGAACAGTATTTATGGGTATTACATGAGTGATGCTGTATACAATTGAGTTATGGCAGTGTTATGGTAATGTAGCATTTGGCAGTACATAGAACTGTGTCATATACCTATTGTTAGTGGTTGTATTCTTCTTCTTTTTCGTTCATCCGGATTTTTTTTCCGGATGTGACAGCGTTGTGCCTGTTTACAGCAGAGCTGCGTTCTTGCGCCGTTAGGCCGACACATCCGACTTCTGCGGGGGTGGTTGTATTTAGAATGATGCAGTCAGGTTAAGAGAAAGAAATAGAGAGATTGTTTTAGTGTTATGTATCTAAGAGAAAAAAGTTGAGACACTATTTTGGTGTTATGTATCCTCTTTACTCACATGGTGTAATCTTTAGCCTTCTTTTCCCTCAGATTATATGTTTAAACTGCTTGTCTACATCTTAGTCTACCATGGCTTTAAGACTTACATTATGCGACAATATTATCATCAATGCAAGCTATTATCACACTATGATATGCTAGTAGTAGTATAGCTGTCAAATGATTTCATCTTTAGGTGTCACTTGATTTCCAAGTTTCATTATGGGTTGCCTCATGAGTCATCTCTTGGGGTCCATGTGGGTCTTATTTCTTCTTTTCTTTTCGATACTGTTATGAGACAATTATCCCCCCCCTCTCTCTGTCTGTCTGTCTGTCTGTCTGTCTGTCTCTCTCTCTCTCTCTCTCTCTCTCTCTCTCTCTCTCTCTCTCTCTCTCTCTCTCTCTCTCTCTCTCTCTCCTATATATATATATGAATATAAGCTAATAGAAACATTAAATAAGTATATACATCACATTTGGATAACTGTATAGTATTCCTACCTCTCTGTCTGCTAACAAGAATATGCAGCACATTAGAACTACAGGTTCAGGGCACCCAGACACAGCTATTTTGTCTCATTGATGGCTGGCAATGACATTAGCTGAAAGCTGGAAGAGCTAGGAATCCTGTGATTGCTCTTTGTGCATGTGCACAAGTCAATTTTGTCATGATGCAAAATTCTCATGGGGAGATGCTTAAGTTTTGTATTAGTCAATGCTATCAAAGGGGAATATCTTAATTCTAATCCCGTGTGTTGCCGGGGCCCATAAGGGAAGCAAAGAATAGCAACACTGCAGCCTACCACGCATGTCGTAAGAGGCGACTAAGGTGGCATGATGGTCCCGTCGCCCTGCTACTGAGTGAGTGCATGGCGCGACACTGTGAGCTGTGAGTTTCGTGTGAAATGCTTTTGAATCTGCCCGAGGTTTTTTGGAATGTGACTGCATGTTCGGAGCGATGGCAGATGGCTATGTCCCAGAGTTGACCGGTTTTTGCCTTATGCAGAAATGCGTGGCTGCTGGGCTTCTGGTTGACTGCCACTGCCATCGACGATGAACTGTATTTCGTGGACTGTGTGGGTGAACATCTAGGAAACATCCAGATGGGAAAATGACTGCCGATTCCATCAGAGATAAACTGGGTGTTTCGTGGGGGACTTTGTGTTGACATTCTGGCGGCAGCATTATGCACAGTGTATCTGTGCAGGCTGTTGTTTGCCAAGACTCCTGTCTTTTCCACTTTTCACATTGGGCAGTGAGGAGTGTTTTGTGTGATATTCTTTGGCACAGGAACGGAGCATAATGGGAACAACCCGTTGCTGTGAAGTTGGAACTGCGACTAACTAACTAACTAACTAACTATCTTCATTCTAGTCACTGTGTAAATTTTATTAAAATTATGGAATTGCTGTAAAGCTGTGGAAATTTAAGCAATATAAAATAACACAAAGTAATTGCAGCTTTATGGAACAGAATTACACAAAACACAGGACGTTGTGGCAACTAGCCTTCATCAACAAACAAATACATTCACAAAACACAACATATAATCATGGAGAAGACCCTCCAGTGACTACATTAAGGCATAAGAACAGGATAGGAAGAATGAAAAGATGAAAAATTTAGAACAATGATGAAAAAATTAAAACTTGAACAAAATATTGCTACTTATCGCATTATCTCAAGCTGTGATACTAACATGAAATCCAATCAATCCAATTTTTGGTACGCGTACCCCCTTTCGACTTGGCTATGTAGGGGTGTTTATGGTGTAGCTTGTAGTTTCTTTCATACTTTGGGCTGCTTGTTAAAAGCTTCCCGGCTTCTGGTGGGTTTTTTGCATTCGTTACTTTCTTGATGAGGTTTTTCATGTCTGGACAGAGTCGCGCACTTATTGAGGCCCGGAATAATTGTGGCCCCACCCCGTCTTATGGTGCTGTTTCCTTCAGGGAGCTTTACCAGTTGTTGTCTCTCCTGGTGTTCCTCCTATTACCCCATCATAGGTTGCCTTCGAATCTACTTGGTGTTCGCCAGTCAGATCTTGGTGAGCGATAACGTCCTTTCTCTGTTGCTTCTTCTTCTGTCTGTGTTCTTGCACCTTCTGGTTTGAGTGTGGCTGTCTGGGTACTGAACCATGCTATTATCTCTAGTAGAGTATCTGATGTCCTTTCTTTCATATCTTGTATTTTTAATAGCTGTTCTTCATTCTCAGCCTTTATGGCAGCCATTCGAGCGACATCCTGCTCCATATTCTGCTGAACTTGCTTCAGTTCGTCAAGGGATGCGCTGAACGGCCGTTATCTGTGCTTCCTGCATCTTGTCTTTTTCTACTTCCATGCTTGATAGCTTTTCTTCTGTCTCAGCCTTTATAGCAGCCATTCGAGTGACATCCTGCTCAATCTTCTGCTGAACTTGCTTTGTTTTGTCCAGGATTCGCTGGGCTCCTATCTGAGTTCTTGCGTCTTTTCTTTTTCTTCCTCCAGTGCTGTTGAGCTTTGATTGCAGGTCCTTCAGTTGGCCTTCAAGTTGCGCTTTGTTGCTTTTTTTGAGTTGATTGGTGGCCTCGTACTGCCTCCTAGCCTCTTTATAGGGCAGGTTAGCTTTGATGGTGATCTTCATAGCTTCCTTGCTGTCTTGGTGGTAGGGGTAGCAGTGGTTGCCGAGGCAGTTGGCGCATTTTCTGTTAGTGTTAGGCCTCCTGAAGTCCTTATCGATCTTTACATGCTGGCACTGACTGTATGGATGAGGTCCAGAGCAGTATCTGCATACCTCCACCTCACTTTTGCAGGTGGCACGGGTGTGCCAAAACTTCTGGCACTTAGAGCACTGCAGCACTCTCGGTATGTAGTGCTCTGGAACTTGGTCTCTCTTGTCCCATCTGATGTATTGAGGGATCACTCGGTCCTCCGATGTTACTATGACGACTGTGGAGGGGATGTTGTTCTTTCCGATGATCCTCTCGGCACTGGTGATCTTGAGTTTCTTGTTTTCCCTTGTCAGCATCTCCCTGATCTGGTCGTTGGTGAGATGGGTCTTGACTCGTTTAATGATCTATCATTTCATCATGCTGTGTCGGGTTACTTGTATTGTGATGCCATGGTGAATCTTGATGTCGGCCTTCTCTCCTTGGGCGATTTTCTGCATAAGTGCATGTGGTCTTTGGGTTTTTGTTGATGGAGACCACTACTCCATCAGGTGTCTTGCGTAGCTGGTAGATGCTGTTTCTTCCCAGCTCGTTTCTCCAGCAGCATGATTGTCTTGTCTGTTGGTAGCGCCGACAGTTTGGCTTCTCCCACACTTGTCTGTTTTAGCAGTAATTTGCAGGTAAAGTCCTCAGTTGTAGTAGTTTCCTCCGATGTTGAGATCTTTGGTAACTTCATCATGCTGTTGTTGAAAACTTCACAGCTGCTGCTGGCTTCAGTTAAAGTTGTAGTCTCTGACGTCGGTTGAGCTACGGGTGCGGCTTCATCTGGTGTAGAAGTGGTAGCTTCATTTAATGTTTCTTCAGGTTCTGGCTTTGTACTGTGGCTAGCAGACACGTTGTCTTCTTGCATCATCTTGATAGTCTTGGTGGCTTCCGCGCTGCTCATTTTGAACGTTAGGTGTCTAGTGGAGTTTTTCTTGCACCATGCCATTTTCTAACACGCGGCCGGCTTCTGATTAGGCGACTTGCTCTCGCTAGCACGTCGAGTCAGGGGATGTGGTGCTGGAACATGAATACATACATATTGATAGTCTTATATAGACAGCCGTGGGAGTTTGTGGTGTCTTGGGAACCTTGGTAGGGGATGGTAACAGTTCAGTGAAGATTCGAGCTAAATGAGTGAAAGTGGTACATGAAAAAGGGGGAGGAAGGTAATACGGGAAACTGTAAGCAGTGGGAATGTGATGGTGGTTCGTGAGTGAAAACTAAGAAGGAGTGCATCCGGTGGATGTCCACACAATGCATGAGTGGGTGCCAGTAAAAGGTTGGCCATAGTGGACGACTGTTAAAAAGCAATGACGTGTGCACCTAGTATGAAGGTGATAATAACGAAACTGCTCCTTTATGTTTGTGCCAAGGGAATCCTAAAGTCTGGGTGGACTGATATGAGTGCGCATACATACGTACATCTACACACCTCAACAAACATTCATACAACCATATACAAATATATGTATGTGGTATATACGAGATGAGGGAGAGAGAGAGAGGTAGAGGGATATAGAGAGAGAGGGGTGGTTCAGTACCTGTGATATGCCATATGGGATATGCGGAATAAGAAAGTCTAGAAATATGAAGCTTCACTTATACTATTCCATATGAAATGGGATCATTCATTTCATCCAGTGGGGTTGAAAGTATGGAGCCATGAGTTTTAAGATGGCTGATAAGGCCTATTTTGGCTTGAAATGTTCTTTGACAATGTTGGCAAAGAATGCTTGATGTTCCAGGAGGAGGATCTTCTACGTGGTTTTTCTGTCCAGTCTTTTCTTCACAGCTCTTGCAATCCTGGTTGCTTCACAAGTGACTGCACCCTTGTGTAATGATGTACGCCATGAATTTTGGCCTTTGGCAGCAGTCTCCCAGGTGTCAAGATGAATTCCAAAAGCTGTCAGTGAGATTTTCAGTGTGTCTTTAAAGCATTTCCTCTGACTGCCTAGGGAGCATTTACCACAACACAGCTCGCCATAAAAAATTTGTTTAGGGAGCCTATGATCTGGCATGCATGTTAAGTGACCAGCCCAGCGAATCTTATTATACTATGTAGTGTAGGATCAAATACCTCAATCCATCGTGTTATTGGGGTTGTATAAGATCAGACCACAGGTAATACACATGTTATGAGTAGGCACAGTGAAACAAGGTTATTATACTGTGTGGTACTGATGCATAACACCCAGGTTTTCTCTTGCTGTATGTGCGTGCATATCCTATAGTGGAAATCATGGAGTGGTGTATGCCAGAGGCAGCCCAGATTATGGATATACTGTGGTTGTGTCAACCCCAGCTTCTCTCACTGCTGTTCATCGTAAGAGATAAAGAGATAGATGTGTAAGAGAGACAGCAAGGATGATGTATATACTGTGGGTATAGGCCCCTCAGCTTCTCTTGTTAGTGTTGATCTCTCGCTAAGCGTAGTAAGCAAGAAATAGATAATGAGATTATTATACATATATATATATATATATATATATATATATATTCCTACTAATTTACATATATATCTTATATATAAAAGGCAATCTCCGTCTGTATGTCCGTATGTCCTTTATGCGTTCGCGAACGGCCCATCCGATTGAGATGAAATTTTCTACACGTCTTCCTTTCATTCCAGCGCAGCCAACTGTGATATTTTTTTAGTGTGAAATCGGCTGCTTACCCAATATTATTTCATTTTTCATTTTTCATTATAATTTCATATATCTCAGGGGACTTAACTCTGTAAAAGTTATTTCAAGGGGCATAACTTTTCTGTATAACTTATAGTCATATTGTGGCATCGTTTTCAAAGATTTATAAACTCTTTGTCCATAGTTATGTACCGGCATATGAGTTATAATAAATAATGATACAATCTTTAAGGCATTTTCAAAGTTTTCATAAAATAATGCATAATGCATAACATTGTAACTCATCTTTTTATGCTTAAAGAATAAATAAATAATAGTTACCTTATCTCTATCAAGTTTGAAGATTTTATATTTCTTTACACTGTCGCCAACTCTAAGAAGACATGGAACAACTTCAGCCATTATTAAATCTACAGGCATATGCGTTATATTCCTCCTCCTCCTCCTCTCCCCTCATCCACCTCCTACCCTCTTCCTCTTCCCCTCCCCCTCCTCCCTCTCCCTCCTCCATCCTCCTCTTCCCTCTTTCTCCTCCTCCTCCCTCCTCTTCCCTCTTCCTCCTCCTTCCTCCTCCTCTTTCCTCCTCCTCCCTCTTCCTCCATCTCCTCCTCCTGCCTCCTTCGCCCTCCTCCCTCCTCCTAATCACTCCTCTTCCTTCCTCCTCCCTTCTCCTCCTCTCTCCTCCTACGTCCCTCCTCCCCTCCTCCCTCCTCCTCCCCTTCCTCCTCCCTCCTCCCTACTCCTCCCTCCTCCTTCTCCTCCCTCTTCCTCCCTCCTCCTCCTCCCTCCTCCTCCCCCTCTCCTCTCCTCCTCTTCCTCCCTCCCTCCTCCCTTCTCCTCCTCCCTCCTCATCCTCTCTCCTCCTCCCTCCTCCTCCTCCTACCTCCTTCCTCCTCCTCCCTCCTCCTCCTCCCTCCACATCCCTCCTCCTCCCTCCATCCTCCCTCCTCCTCCCTTCCTCATCCTCCCTCCATCCCTCCTCCTCCTCCCCCTCCTTCTCCTCCCCTCCTCCTTCTCCCCTCCTCCTTCTCCCTCTTCCCTCCTCCCTCCTTCCTCCCTCCTCCTTTCTCCTCTCCGCCTCCTCCCTCCTCCCTCTCCTCCTCCTCCTCCTCCATCTCCCTCCTCCCTCCTCTCCTCCTCCCTCCTCCTCCCCTCCTCCTCCTGTGTTCTTCTCCTCCCTCCTTCTCCTTCCTCCTCCTCCTTCCTCCTTCCTCTTCCTCCTCCCTCTTCCTCCTCCCTCCTCCTCCCTCTCCCTCCCCTCCTCCTCCCACCTCCTCCTGCCTCCTCCTCCCTCATCCTCCTCCTTCCTCCTTCCTCCTCCTTCCTCCTTCTCCCTCCTCCTCCTCCTCCTCTCTCCTCCTCCTAATCCCTCCTCCTCCCTACTACTCCTCCTCCTTCCTCCTCCCTCCTCTTCCTCCTCCTCCTCTCTCCGCCTATCTCTTCCTCCCTCCTACTCCTCCCTCCTCCTCCCTCCTCCACCTCCCTCTTCCTCCTCCCAGCTCCTACTCCTCCTTTTTCTTCTTCTTCTGCTGCTGCTGCCGCTGCTCCATTTACCCAAGTTAATTGTTGGGGAAGATGTAAAGATCTTTCAAGTGCTCTTTCTAATGCTTTTTGTAAGTTGGTCTTCGTTTATCTAAGGTTGTTCTAACTGCAACCAATAAATGATTAGACAGACAGACAGACAGACAGACAGACAGACAGTCGGGAACGGGAACTTATATGACTACTTATATGAATTAAATGAGATGCTCCCCATCAGGGGCTGGGCGAAGCCGGGCCGGATCAGACAGACAGATAGACAGACAGACAGACAGATAGATAGTCGGGAACGGGAACGTGAGCTTATATGACTACTTATATGAATTAAATGAGATGCTCCACACCAGGAGCTGGGCGATGCCGGGCCGGGTCAGACAGACAGACAGACAGACAGATAGACAGACAGACAGACAGATAGTCGGTAACGGGAACGGGAACTTATATGACTACTTATATGAATTAAATGAGATGCTCCCCACCAAGGACTGGGCGAAGCCGGGCCGGGTCAGCTAGTATATATATATATGCACACATATGCATTCATATCCATGGATGGGTGGATGGATGGGTGGGTGAGTGTGTGTCTGTCCGTGTGTGTGTGTGTGCATGCGCGCATGCTGGTGGGCAGCCAGGGAGGGAGGAAGGGAGGGATGGATGCATTGCATTAGGGACATGCAACGAATTGTAGTATTGTTAATTTTAAATGTATAATGACTATGTCATATTGTTGAAAATGTTTTTGTTGTTGTTGAATTGCACATCCCATAGATGTTATTGTTTGTTGTGGTTGGTTTTCTGATTGAAAATAAATTTAATCTGGGCTGCGGCCTATTAGACAATGTCCAGTTGCATCAAATCATGCACACATGCACTCAGATTTACACCGTTCTCTGAGAAGGCTAGATGAAGGCTAGATCCACTACCAAACAATCAGTGGTGAGCAGACCACCATTTTCTTAGTTTACACAATATTCACACAGTCAAAACTATGCACTGAACCAGGTTTGCAACCAGCCAGAGGTTGATATCATAACCTCTAAGTCATTCTGCACCCATGTCACTTATGATGACTGTGTACTGAAGTCTCTCATGAACATAATTCTGTTGTTGTAATATTGGACAAACTTGCTCTGTCATGATTGTTTGTACATACATTAGTTTTCTTTGTACATGTGTTTTCCAAGCTCTTCAATCTTTGATTAATCAAGTTGTTATTGTTATATGGTGCCATTATGATTAGTGCACTTATGTTCTAAGACAGTGGATTGGGTTCAATCCCCAGCAGAGGAAGGATTACTTTTCTGACTGGAATTCATCTGGGGTTGATCTAGGCTCATAAAAATCGATACCAGACAATTGTCATAATTGTCAGGGAAGGAAAGGTAGTGAGGACAGAACTTGCCACCTCACCTAATATGTTGTGACTTAGGAAATGTCAAGGCCTAATACTTCACACCCCAACATTATCTGCTATAGGACTACCATTACTTTTGATTGTTATATAATAAAATATATGTTAGTTTTGTTGCAGTTGACATGCATGTTTTGTTTCAGGTCAGACACATCAAGGACATCTGTGGGGAGTCATGATTTGTACAGTGTAAGTTCGCCACGTGAAACAGCAGTTCATTCCATGTAAGTAACAGGCATTGTTTGCAGAGTGTTTGAGTTATAGCTTCAATGAATGTCAAGAGTTGTCGAGCTTACTTGTTTTCTGTGTCTGTAAGCAGTTTTTAATCAACATGTGTCTATCTGGTATAGAATAAGCTTTAATATGTCATCCAACTTAGACTAGATTACTGAAAGACAGCCTACTCGCGCTACCACTCATGAATATTTGACTTGTTCAGCAAAATTGTTTGGTAACATTTATACTGTATTGTTATTGTTTTCTTTAGCAGATTTAAAAGCAAAACAAGCATTGCTTAAATAGGTAAGCTTGTTTATATTGGGAGCATGATGCTAGACCCAAGTGTTTATAGACCAATCGGCTGTTGAGGTCAGTATCACACTGGCTATTGCTACTTTCCAAGACATTTCCTGGTATCCATTTTAGGCTGGGGCAATTGAAATAAATCCCACCAAGATGTGAATTTGAACTTGTGACCACAGAGCTGGCAGGCAAGCATCACATAAAACAATTCTGTAATAAAATTCACTTGTTGCATTGTCTACTTTTACCCTTGTTATATGGCTCTGAGTTTGTCCAAGTCTAGCAAAATGAGCACTTGAGTTGTCTGGGATGGAAAAAGGTAACAAGAATTTGAATGGAGTCATCCAGCCTGGTAATGAAGTGGGTTGGTTTATGTGAAATATACTGTTTCAGAATCTGTTATTTTGTTTTACTTCACACGATTAGCCATGTGAGCCAGCATAATATTTTTGTAATTTACATCCAAAAATTTGTAATGAAACAGGAAGCTGCTGTCAATCTGGGATGTAATAGGGTCATCATATTGTGTAGGCCTGAATGCATGGAGGAATAGGTGGCCAGGTTTTTTATCTTCACAAAACTATTATTGTATACAATTATACAAATTGCTTACATATGGGGAACTTAATGCAATCACACATGATTGTGATGTTTAAAGTAATGTGAATTCAAGTGACTTTTTAAAAATAATTTCAAAAATTCTTCTCTGTTTCTGCATAATGTTTAGATTAAATTATTTGTATTTACTTTTGAAAGGAAACAAGACAGCATTATTTTTCGATGAAATTGAAAATAGATCAAAATATGTCAGATATGTAACAATATCACATATGCATGCAATACTGATTTCTATTCAGTGGGTGAGAAATGGTGCAGTTAAATTTTATAAAGAATGTGACTTTTATTTGAAACAAACTTTTATGACCTATATGTATGTATTGAATAACTATTTGGATTTCATCTTCATACATTTTCTGTGATCAGTTCAAGTTCACATAGGACATATGTGGACAATCCAATGAACAGGAGCCTAGGTCGAGTAGGCATGGAACATGGAACAGCTGTTCATTCTAGGTCTGTAACTTGAATTGTAACATGTTTAGAATGATGTTTGATATTGCTGGTAGTTGTGGTTTCAAGTATTCATTGTTCAATTACAACAGCTGCATACATAATTAATAGACCTCAGTAGTTACAGACTAAGAAAACAGAAAGGCATATATTATGTCTACTATCATTGACAACATAATGGCAGCAGGAAAGAAAAAATATATGAAGACAACTATAGGCTTCATCAGTGAATTGATAACATAATATCAGTGAACTAATCTCAGCTCACGGGGCCTAGTGTTAGATGAGATATGGTACTAGTGACCTAGTGGCTTAGAGGTTATGGCGACTGCATCTGATTCATGTAGACCTGGTTTCGTTCAGTCTCTATTGTATTTTTATAAAATAGAGGATGACATACTGTCCCTGGATCAGTGGATTGATTGATTGATTGATTGACATCACAGCATTCGGGGCATTCCCATAAGTGCTCCGTCCCCATCCTCAGCAGCCAGCGAAGAGTTCCAGCACTAATAGTACTGGTAGCAATCTGATTATAAGTCCGTCTCGCCTTTCCTCTGAGCGTTGAGCGTCGGCCAGATCCCTTCAGTCACTCCTCGTTGTCTCATTCTTGCCAGACCATGGTAATCCATCTGCTCCTCCGAGGTGTGCACGTGCTCCCACAAGGCCGCAACCACGTCTGCCTTGTCATGTATCAATACTCCACCAAGTTCTGCAGAGCCAGCCAATCTGTCCGCCTGTTCATTTCCCAGCACACCGGCATGCCCCGGAGAAAAGATCCAGGTGATGCTTGTCACCCGTGACCTCTGAAGCGAAACAAGCCACTCCGCACGAAGTCTGCCCGTCCTCACCCTCGTCAGCATGCTTTCTGAGTCAGTTACAATCACGATGTGTGTGTGTGTCGTATTCTCCATCCAGCGGAGAGCCGCAGTGACAGCCTCCACTTCCATTCTTAAGCTGGATGTTGTGGTATCATATGCCAGGCTCTCCCGCCCCAAACATCGACCATTAGCTTTGGCTATGAACCCCCAGCCACTTCTCTCACCTCTTGACACCGAACCATCTGTGTAGATAATTACATCACTCGAGTGAGCATTTTCCTGAATTAGTTGCTGTATTTCCACTTCCGTGGCCCCTGCTGGCCACTCCCTGCACTCCCGGCTTAATGTGATTATAACTCTGCACAAGTCTGACTGCTCCGCTGGCACTCCTCTCCACTCCTCTCCATGCTTAATGTTCCCCAAGGGGCACACCTGTCTGATCGTATCCTCCGCCTGAGCCATCCATGATTTCCCTCTTATCAGTCGCTGACCCTTAACTGCGTCCAGCGCCTCATGCAGTGGGTGGTCTGTGTCTGCAGCTAGTTTGAGGTATGCCTTCGCCTGCATCACCTTGAGCCTACCAGCAACAGTTGGCAGACCAAGGATGTAACGCATACACACTACTGGGGTGTCTCTAGTGCATCCCAGAACGATCCGCATAGCTTCGTTCTGTATGCGCTCTAACTTCACCAGCTGACTCTCTGAGACAGTGAGCAGACCTAATCCATAATCAATTACTGAGAGGATCAAGTGCTGATATTTAATCGTTATGGTGCTAATCCCGTGAAGTCTCATCAGGCGGTGATAGTGCCGGGCCCCCTGCCTCGAGGGGGTCCACCCATGACTACTGGTGGTCACCTTCCCCTGTGCTGTGGAGTCAAGGCACAGAGGAGTAGGTTAAGAGCTATTGACCAAATACCAAGGACACTCAACATACTACAGTGGAATGCCGAAGGAGTTTATAACAAGAAAGAATCCCTGACACAGCGTCTTCATAAAGATAGAATAGATGTGGCATGCATTCAAGAGACATACCTCAATGCCAAGCGCAAATTTTCAGTCAGGGGATATCAGGCCACACGTTTCGACCGCGAAGGACATAAAGGAGGAGTTCTAATACTTACACGAAATACAATACCTTGCAGCGAAGTATCTGTGATCTCTGACAACCAAACAGAAATTATAGGGTTGATATAATGATAAAGGACGTGAAAATAAGAATTTACAATCTTTATAGCCCAGCAGATAAGGACCTTACACTCTCAAACATGAAAATAACTGACACAAATTGCATTATTGTCGGAGACTTTAATAGCCGTTCAGAAAGATGGGGATACCCAGATACTGACAAAAGAGGAGATGAAGTGGAGGACTAGGAAATAGACTCAAATCTCCATCTACTCAACAAAGCGGATGACACACCGAGCTTCTACTCCAGAAGATGGATTACCACTTCTACTCCAGACTTAGCTTTCTGCACAGGAGACATCCTCCACAAAATCGATCGCCATGTGCTGGACCAATTAGCAGGTAGTGACCACAGACCAATCAAGCTTGTAATGAATATGGAGTATGTTCCACAGGAGCAAAAGCCCTTGCCCCGCTGGAATTACAAACGAGCAGATTGGGACAGATTTGCCACACTAACAGACAAATATTGTGAAAACATAAATACACGATATGGCAACATGAAGCAAATGGTGGAAAGTCTAAACAGAGCAATAATACAGGCAGCCACTGAGTCCATTCCAAGAGGAGCGAGGAAAAATTACAAACCATACTGGACTGAAGAACTACAAAGTTTGGAGGACAAAGTTGAAGATGCCAGGAAGACAGCAGAGAGAGAACAAACAATTGAAGCGAACATCTCTCTCAAAGCCATCTCAGCAAAATATAAAAGAACAGTAAATCAAACAACAAGAGATTGTTGGAGGGAAAAAACAGAAAACCTGAATTTTGACAGGGATGGAAACAAACTATGGAAACTAGTGAAAGCCATGAACAATGAAGGACCTAGAAACAAACAAATAACAATTAAACAAGGAAATGCCTTGCTTACAGGAAAAAAGGCTGCAAATGCACTAATGGAACACTATGCCAGTGCAAACCACATTGATATTACAACCGAACAGAAGAAAGCAATCAAAGATAAACAGATACATCATAGTAATACAGAGACAGCAGCAGAATATATGATGGCAAATCTAACAATGGAAGAAATGGAACAGGCAATGAATACCCTAAAAAAGAAGAAATCACCAGGAAAGGATGGAATCACAAATGAAATGCTAATAGGACTAGGGACAAAGGCAAAAAAGAAACTACTAGCAGTCCTAAATTACAGCTGGAAGAGAGGAATAGTCCCACAGGCATGGAAGGAAGCTATACTAATACCAGTCCCAAAGAAAGGAAAAGACCTGGAAGAACCAAATGGCTATCGACCTATCAGTCTACTTAGCTGTGTAGGAAAATTAATGGAACGCATTATCAATGGCAGGCTAACATGGCATCTGGAAGAAAACAAACTCTTAACACCACACCAAGCAGGATTCAGAAAGTACAGATCCACTGAAGATCAAATAACCTATATAGCTCAGGAAATAGAGGATGCCTTCCAAGAGAAAACGCACACACTAGCGGTCTGGATAGATTTAGAAAAAGCATTTGATAAAGTATGGAAGGAAGGACTGAAAGTAAAACTGCAAAAAATGCATGTTTGTGGGAAAATGTACAAATGGATCAGCCACTACCTTGAGAACAGAACTGCCAGGACAAAAGTACAAGGACAAACCAGCAAAATGATGCTGTTGGAGCAAGGTGTCCAACAAGGAGGAGTTCTTTCACCAACATTATTCCTAGCATATATAAACGACATCACAGAAAATTTTCCAGCCAGAGTACACACATCATCCTTTGCAGATGACCTAGCCATATGGACATCTGAAGAATATATTAGTACAGCTAACAGCAGAATACAGCAAGCCCTATTAGCACTAGAGGACTGGTCAAAATCATGGCTCGTGAAGATAAGTGAGGAGAAAACATGCACAGTGTTCTCCCTCTCAAATAAAACTCAGCAACCTAAGCTGGTATTGAATGGAAAAATATTGCACCATGAAGAAAATCCAAACTATCTCGGAGTCACCTTTGATCGTCGCCTGACATGGAAAACACAGGTTGAGAAAAATCGAACAAGAGCAAGGCAAAGAATGGCAATCATGAAAAAGCTTGCTGGTACAACGTGGGGAGCAGATGAGAAAGTTCTCAAGAAGCTATATACTGGACGGGTGAGGCCAGTACTGGAATATGGCATTGCAGCTTGGGCAACAGCAGCTAAGTCAAACTTTAACAAAATAAGTAGAGTCCAAAACCAAGGAATGCGAATCATAACTGGAAGCCTGAAGACAACGCCTATTAATGAACTAGAAAAGATCACTTGTTTACAACCAATGCAGGACAGAAGAGATAGCAGAGCCCAGCAACAAGCAGAAAAATTTAGAAGATTGACAGACCACCCTATGTATAACAGGTTTAATGGTTTTGGAAAAGGAAGACTGAAGCGTAGCAACTTTGTAGAAACTGCAAAACGAAAGATTAGGGCAAATCCCATACTTAACATATCAACAGTCAAGCCCATTTAATATGCACACAACTTCCCAGCTTGGAGACAGCAGCAACTGCCTGAGATGATAGAAAACATTCCTGGTATTGAGAAAAAGAACACTCAGCATGAAACCGAAAGAAGAGAAATAACCCTAAACTACATAAAAGAACATTACCCAAGCAGCAATTGGACCCATGCATATACAGATGGATCAGCCAAAAATTCAATAGAGAATGGAGGAGGAGGAATTCTCCTAAATTTAAAAAATGGAGTGAAAAAAACACATTCAGTGGCAACATTCACAGATGCAAAGTCAGCTGTCTCAATACTGAAGAGCAATAACAGCACAGAAATAGCTGACCTAAGAGTAGCACTCCATGGTCTAAGCCAGAAATCCAAAAAAGTTGTAATACAGTGGATCCCATCACATTGCAGTATACCTGGAAATGAAGAGGCTGACAGACTGGCAAAAGAGGGTGGACGACTACCACAGCCTGACATAGACATAACTTACAATGAGGCAAAGAGGTTGATAAAAAGCACCTATAAAACCAAATGGGAATCAGAGCATCCAGGCCACCAGAAGGATGATGCATATTACAAACTCGACCCAAGAGAACAAGTAGCAATCTTCAGACTCCGCACAGGACATAACAGGCTGAAATACCACTTGTTCAATAAACTAAAAATAGGAGATACAGATGAATGTAATTGTCGAACTGGAAACATGACAGCAAAACATTTGCTGCAGGATTGCCCAATATATGCAGAACAGAGAAAGATATTTTGGCCCACACCTGCTTCATTTGAGGACAAGCTCTATGGAGATATCAACAAGCTCAAAGTTGACCGCAGCTTACTTTAACTACATACAGGTTGACATTAAAGGTGTATGAAGAAGTATTCAGACTGCCACACTTCATACCACAGGTATGTCAGTTACAAAAGCCTCCCAGAGGCACGAAATGGAATATTGCTCGGATAGCAAATCCATTACGTGGAAAGTCCGAATCAAAAGCTCACTGTGAGCTTCATAAAAGGTGGAAAAAGTGTCCTAGTGGCACGAAATGGAATATTGCTTGGATAGCAAATCCATTATGTGGAAAGTCCGAATCAAAAGCTCACTGTGTGGGCTTCAAATAAGGTGGAAAAAGTGTCCTAGTGGCACGAAATGGAATATTGCTCGGATAACAAATCCATTGCGTGGAAAGTCCGAGTCGAAAGCTCACTGTGTGGATGTCATCTGCACACTGCATTCTTCTGGTTTCCGGAAGAACAGCCTATGGTGAACGGAAGGCCCAATATACGGAAGTGAGGCTAAGCAGCCACGTGCAGGACGTGACGATTCCTTGAATGAGCCCAGTACCAGAGCGCTGTGTGTCGGCTCTGCAAGTATGGAAGCCTCCTTGGATGGCGGGGAATGCCCATGGTCTGCCCCTGCCTTCCCTTGAGGGCTGACCAGGATGTCTTTGGCTGTTCTATATGGGCCAGCTAGGATAGGAGATAACACCACACCAGTGAGAGTCAAACGTCCTAAGAAACCCCTGGGAAGGTTAACCCGGTCAACAAATGCCCGCAGAAGTCGGATGTGTCTGCCTACCGCGCAAGAACGCAGCTTCTGCTGTAAACAGGCACAACGCAATCACATTCCAAAAAAAAAACTCCGGATGAACGAAGAAGAAGAAGAAGTGCTGGTATAGTGTGAAAAGCATTCTCTGCTCTATGTCCATTGCAGCCATAGTTTTAAATGCATTGAGTCCCTTTTGAGATCTTGTCACGACCGTCTCCACATGGTCCTTGAAGGATAGGCTCCTGTCAAATGTGATCCCCAGATACTTCAGTTTGTTCTCTCTGCTGACATTTCTACCATCTATCGCGAGGCTTAGGACATCAGCTCTTACAATCCTGTTGTCCAGAGAGCACCACAAAACAGCCGCCTTTTCCGGGTGGATGACAGCACTCATTTCTGTGCACCAGTCAATCACTTTATCTACTGTCGCCTGTAACTCCTGGGCTGTTTGCTCCCTATCTCTCCCCTGCCTATATGCAAGAATATCATCTGCAAATGTTAATATTCTTCCAACCCCTGGTGCTTCTAGGTTTGCAATCTGCTCGTATACACATTAAAGAGCACCGGTGAGACTGCAGATCCCTGTGGCAGTCCCGGGGTTAACATATGTGGCTCTGAGGTCCATGCGCCCAGACGGAGAGCAACCGACGAGAGTGCAGGATGGCTGCTATCCAGTTCACGAACCAGGGATTGACCCCCTTCTCCATCAGTGCGGTCATCAAAATATCATATCCGAACTCTGTTTGTAACGCTCCTCGAGTCAAGCATAACCGCCATCGTTTCCTGTCTACTCTGGAACCCTCATAAACATCAAATGCAAAAAGCGGCGTGCTTTTGACCAGGTATCTTTTTCCTGGCCAGTCAGCTGCCCCGGCCTCTTGAGAAGCTTCCCGCTTATCCAAAAAACTCTTGCACTTGACAGCGACTATCTTCTCTAAAACTTCCCAAATGTATTTGAAGGGTGATGATCCTAAAGCCGCCTAAGCTTTGACTGAGCTTGAATGGTTTTGGGGAGAGCGGATGAGATACTGTGCCCAATCCTCGGTACGGAAGCTGTCCTAATGCTCTGTTTAAATCATCGGTCATCTCCGCCAGGTCTGCTTCGCTCAAACCCTTTCATGGGGCCATAAGACCTGACCCCATCGTGGCCCTGGTCCTGTATCTGTTTTGCCTTTTTCAAATTTTTTAACGTCTTCCACCCGTATGATGTCATTCATACTGCTATATTCGTCGTGGTGCCATATAGCTCTTCTCTAACTGCATCCCTGGTGTCCGCAAAAAATTCAATATTATATTGTTCCCTCTAAAACTCTCTGATAAAACGCCTCCCCTTTCTCTTTGTCTGTTGTCACGAACGCGCACACACCATCATCTCTATAGATTGTTCCCACTGTCCAATCGGCCGATCTTTTCTCTGCATTTGCCTGTGCAGTTTCCAGAATTTTGCAGTGTTTTTAATCCCTCCATCTCCTTCATGAAACATTCCCATTTTGCCTTTTTGGCCTCATGCAGCACAGCGCTTGAACCTCCACCTTGTCTTTCTTAACATGTTCCGCTGGTCCACTTCCTCTCGTGAGCTTCAAGTACCTGTCGCACTTTCTTTAGCTGCGTCCCCGCAGCTCTCTTGGCTGTGTCCAACATGTCCTACTACTGGGGTCCCCATGGGGCTGCAAAAAAGGGAGTTTTAACAGTCCTGTTTTGGCATGCCCCTTGTCTTAGGAGGCGTCAAGAAGGCAATCGGTCCACTCATACCGAAGGTCTTGCGTGCGCTCCCAGCTTTAATTTTCACACTGGGTTTAGAGATCAGACTGAGCATGGCATGTGATCACTACCATTGTCATTCAACCACTCCACTTTACATCAAGAGACTGATGACTGGAGACAAGTGCCAAGTCATACTGTGTCTGCATCGCCAGGCCCTCATTGCCATTCTTGTTCGGCCTACCATCATTTATCAGACCACATCGTGAGTCCACCATGGCATCTGCAAGGGCAACATTCCCTGTCATCGGTTCGCCACTACTGTCCCATCTCTGTTCCTTGCATGAAGTCTCCACATATTATTACTATCACCTGGTAATTCCCCGTGCCTTAAGCAACTATCCCAATGTTCCTTTCCTGACAATACAGTCCACTGTGGCATATACATTTATGATGTTTCCACTTAAGCCACCATCTCCATTTGTATACCCCTGTACCTCTCTTGCACTGTGATTGCACTGGGAGCGCAAGTCGAGTACCACTTGCTTGCTCCTTCTTCACCAGCAGACCTTGTCCATGTCTCTTCTGCCCAGTATGGTTTTTAGAACTGGCGTACCCAGGGCAATGGTATTTGTCTGTATTTAGCTTCTTGGGCATGAGGACGTCAAAATCAATATATTAGACTCATCCCAAAATAGGACCTCTCTGCTGGCACTTTACGACAATTCGGATCCCACTCCTTACATAAGATTGAAACCTAGTCTCCTCCACTTTTCTCTTGTTCTCCCTGGCGCCTGCCCCTCCTATATTCTATGCCGTCGGCTCACACCATTTCCTCGTCTTCCCTCCTCACTCTCTCTTCGCTATCCTCTGTGGGATGTGTCAAGCGCAGAGCAGCACGTGCTATCCGGAGCTTCCGGCGACGATTCCCACGTTTATAATACATCCATAGGCAAAGGTTTGGATATTGCAGGAAATGAACGTTTCACCCTATCATTGCCTGCTTGCGAGGAAGAGGCGGGTAATGTCCCCCAGGAGTCCATACGCCTATGCCGCCCCGCAACGCCTGTCCAGACGGCCAACGTTCGCGAACCATTTTACCCCATGGCCGATACCAGTTCCTCACATGCTGGTCCACCTGAACTTGGGGTTTATATTTGAGTTTTTCCGTCACCTAGATGATTGCTGTCCCAAAGCTAACGGTTCCACATACCCTGGGCGTAAGCCCTGATCAGGGGGCTCAACGGTACTCCACCTTCCCCCGGGTGGTCCCATAGAGGCTATCGGCGGAAACGTATAAACTCCTTACTTCTCCTTTTAAGGATAGGCCCCTACTCCCTCACCCCCTGTATCAGTGGATGGATGGTATCATATGGATCAGTGGATAGGATGTCTATCCCTCTCAGAAATAGGTGAACATTAGGTTAGCTGTGGATTACTCTCACCAAGTCGAACGCTACCAAGATGTCCATGACACCAGGATACCATAGAAGACAAGAAGGATTTCAAAAGCCAAGCTGAATTATGGGGAAATGAGGAACCTCATGAGAGACGACAACTGGTAAAATAATCACTTGTTAGATGGGATTGTGCTGCGGTCCTTTATGATCTAAAGGTTTTGCAACTGCGCATGGATGACCTGGACTTCCTGACCCATGTACTATTACACCTGGGTTGCCACAGGATCTGCCTTGTCCCCAGTGCTCTTTAATGTCTACACCAGCAAAATTGCAGCTATTGAGACACCAGTGTGGGTAGAATCTTGACATTTCAGATGATGTGCAGGTGTAAACAGACATGGCAAGTGTAGCAAAAGACTTATAGTTGGCAGTAACTGGTTTGGCAGAGTGGTGCAGGGATGCAGGTCCGTTAAAACCTATGCAAGAGGCCTCGGTCCGTGTGGTACTCCCTGGATAACTGGATTATCAGATCAGAGGTACCCAGTATTAATGTTTGAATAGATGTCTCTAAGGCGAGGAGTAAATTGAAAGTACTTGGGTATAACCTTTGACAGATGTTTGTCTTGTTAAGGATCGATGTGGAGACTTTGGTGTGAGGCTGGTAGGGGACTAATGCATGGGGCTTAATGGCAGCAACATGGTTAGACCAGAGGATGCTTTTACAGGCTCTTTCAGCAGTTTATTTTCTGTCATGATATGGTTGGGGCTGCTGACGTAATCAAAGAAAGTGGAGCGCATAACAGAATGCCCGCCATGCTTGTCCTGGGGTGCACAAGGACGAACACCAATTAATATGCATGAGCATATCCTGGCGCTACCAACAATTGGAACGGATAGGGCATAGGGTCCTTCGGACCAATTGTACCTGGAGAGTTTCTGCGACGGAATCACCCCCTGCATGAAGCTATGGATATTGGTCAAGGGTCATAGATAAGGACGAGGCAGTCGATAGCACATTCAAAACTGTCCTATACATCTTGTGTATGCGAGAGACCATCAATCGTGAAGAAAGTGTGTTGAGTTCCGGATGACATGATGGACTGGCACAATGATTATATAACACTGAGTCGTGAGTGCACGAGAATGGGGCAGCAGTTTTGAAGAGTTGAAGTGCACAGCTGATCCAGAAGTCACACATCAAGGTGACATAGTCATCTACAACCAATGGGTCCAGTGGTGAGAAACAGACGTAGTGGCTGGGGCTTTATATTGCAAAGGCTAATGGACGAGTCTTGAGAAAGGAGATTCTTGCATAATGAACACACCTCCAGTATGATAATGGAGGTGGACCAGGCAGCAACAGCGCATTCCGTTGCTATAGGAGACTAATGCAACACCCATTGTATTCATTACGGATTCAAAGAGTAGCTTATAAGTGGAGAAAAGGAATGTTGTTCATGTGAATGGCTCTTGTTGCTTCAGAGGTCACAATATGATAATTGTGTGGATTATTTTGCCCTGGCCATGCGTGGGGTGCGGGAATGACAGGCTTATAGGCTAGCGTGAATGCACCTCTTGGTGGCAGATTGCCATGGACAGGGGATGTGGTCGTGCCTGTGGGGACAAGGTGGATAGAGCAGAGAACCAGACTGAGAACCCATATGTGGAAGGAATAGAGTGCGGGGGGATCGGCAGGGGTTTCTGGAAGAATCTCAAAACAGAGTGACGGACCAGGAGAACTTTTAATCAGATAAGCGGTGGGAAAGATTAGTAGTGTGCCTCTTTACTGGCTTTTGAATGAGGGGACGGAGCAGGTATGGGAATCTCCTGAGTGCCGTGATGTCGGCTCTTACTCAACTCAACTCAACTCCCTGAAGAAAACCACCATCAAATGGGGGCATGAATACACCTACACCAGACCGTTGCAAGTGTGCGACTCTGATCCAGGCATGTACAAGCCCCGAAGTTGAAACCTCACTACAGACAGAAACCTGAGTTCACTAAGCGAAATCGCAGCTCTATCTACACAAACAGAAGTACGAGAATACCCATAAGGGCCTATATTATAACCTGACCAAAATCCACGATTCTTGAACAGGACCGATAAGCATATTTTCTAAACAAATGATTGGATTTGAATATAAATAATAGAACAGAATATATATATCTTCCCAGGCTAAATAAACAAAATCGTGAAAAAGACTCCCACAAAAGGAATATTTGTACCGGTGTGATTGTGGATATGCGGACATTGGATCTTTGCTAATGCTATTGAGTTCATACACTGTGCTGAAATTATCCTTGTATGACTTTTGGGAGAGACTGGAGTACTGATGGGATTTTCTGATTGTGGTGGACGTGAAGTTACTCAGAACCAAACCAAACCAGAACGGTATCACTTATTAATAAAACGCCTGTTGTTGATTTGCTGTCAGTGATCTGTTGTGTCATTTTGATAAAAACACAGCTCAGATTATATTTCCGAAGCAGTGTGATATTTTCCCCTTTAAACTCAGCATCATTATTTTTTATCATCATGTGGTAAGGGCAAGCACATATGCTCTTGTTTTTTTCACAGCCACCTATTTTCCTGTATCTCTTGGAGAAGTTAAACGCTGATATTTTTAGAGCTACTTTTTCTATCCATGCAGCAGGTCATTATTTTGCCATTTTGAGTTTCTTAGATTTGCAGTTGTCTGGTTCTCACCAATGTTCTCAACAATCTTCTGATTTATAACATGATCAAAAATTATGCTTTATTTGGATTAACATGTGGTGCCTTTGTGATTTGTCATTTTGGCATTTTCAGCAGTATCAAAAAGGAACTGTTTCGACCACAAATTCTAAAAGCCTAACACATAAGCATAAACCACAGGAGGAATTTGTTGGTGCTCTCAACGTTGCTCTCAACTGGGGAATCCAGCAGAAGCAATAAAACAGACCTGTTAATACAATACATGACAGGGTCTTTTACACAGTTTATATAGTTAATTGTTTAGTGTTATCACGTTTCCAACTTCATTGCAAAACGAGTTGTCCACATTTTGCTCCGTTCCTATGCGCAGTGAATATAGCACACGATGTTTCTCAACTGCCCCATGTGAAAAGTGAACACGACGAGTCTTGGCAAGCCAACAGCCTGCACAGACACTGTGCATAATGCGGCCGCCAAGATATCCAACACTACTAAACTTGCCTCCACGAAAAATTCAGTTCATCGTCCGATGGAATCTGCAGTCACCATAAAGACTTCATGACTCCGTGTTGTAATCCCATATTGCTTCAGTCTCTTTCTGCAGCACAAACTCCATAGCTCCAGCAACGCTTCCAGAGTCCTCCTAAAAATCCACTTCGTGAACAACAAGGCACCTCAGTTCATTCAGTGAACACTCGCCCGCCATCGTTCCGAACATGCAGTTCACATGACCAACACTGTGGACTGTGTATAAGCATTCAGCACAAATTCACGCTTACAGTGTCACGCCAATGCACTCACTCAGTAGCAGGGCGACGGGAACCATGCACGTACCTTTCTAACATGAGGAAAATGTGAATGCAAAAAATCTGTAGCCACAAGTATAAACACTCCAGAGGCTTAACGTTTCAAATCCTATTTACCATGTTTGGGACCGGAGGCCAGTCTTTATAAACAATTAATGATAAGTATGAGCAACAAAAGAGTCTAACTTTATGTATATTTCATAAAGGTGAAGCGGTAACTTGAAAAAGAATTAACAATTAGGAACAAAGCATTTTTCAACAAACTTTTACTTAATAAGTAAAGGATTGAGTGTTTAATTAACTATCTATGTATCAGTATAAGCCGTCTCAGTGTTTCATTGTGTTTGACAATGCAGCTGGTAGCAGGTTTCAACATTTTGCTACAGAAAATGTTTTGTGTAGAATAAAATTAAATGCGTCTTATTGGCTGGGAAGACATACCAGAGATGGTTTCATTCTGTAGCATGAACTGTTAGATTACTAATTATAAACCAAGACTGTAACTTGTAGCAGTTTTGCAGAGTTGGTAGAACTCTCAAGACAAATTTCCTACCATAAGCACCAGTAGGTCTTCCTATTTGTTCATGAAATATTTCTGGAGCAGATTTACTGGTAAACTTTCATTGGGTTTTCTTGTGGAAGATTTCATAGATTCGGAGGGCGAACATCTTCTCTACTATAAAGAAAGGTCTCCGCTACCCATATCCATCATATTGCTGCTGTTAAATAACAGTACTTAGATTGGCCCATATAAGGTATTATGTCTTCTTTCTGTTTGACAGAAGTCATCATGCGATTTTTCCCCGAAGTGTAGGCTAGAGGTGTCTTAATCTTTGGAACCATCCTTTGGCACTGCAGACAGGACCTTAAATACCTTTTAAAGTCGCCATCCATATGCTGGCAATTAATAATGGCAGAAATATGCTGCGTTTGTTGCACAAACTCTATATCCCACTGTTTAGGAAAATATGTGTCGTTATTACCTGGAATGTGACTTGTCAAGGAGTTGCATGGGAACTAAAAGTTAGGTTCATCTCTGGATGGCTGAATGGGGCTTGGTGGCACAATATGCTTTCATCCTTAAGAGCAGCATGTTCACACTGGTGGCCTTCGTGCCTGATTCTTTTCCTCCTGGACAAGGTACTATAATAATTTTCTGTGACACCTGTAATGATGCGTCCTTTTGACATTGATGTGAAACATGGATCAGGGGGTAGGGTTCAATGTGGCTAGTATGGACTAGGGTAGCTATGGGTATGGACTAGGCGTACATCTTGATATCGTTCTGGTTCTGAACTATGAGTCCTTTATTGGTTATGGAAGACAGGGGATTGTGGACTTGATGTATCCTAATCATGGGTAGTAGATGAAAGTGTGACTAACTGTGTCACATATGGTTCTGTGTAAGGATGTTAGTAATTGAATCTTTGGATAATGGAAAATTACACTGTTATGAGACAGTTAATTCAAGATGTAAAGCTTCTGGTTGACTGCACTGCCGTCGGTGGTGAACTGTAATTTTCGTGGACTGTGTGAGGTGAGCATCTAGGAAACATCCAGATGAGGAAAATGACTTCCGATTCCATCAGAGATGAATTGGATGTTTCATGGGGGACTGGTGTGTTGACATTCTGGCGGCGGCATTGTGCACAGTGTGTCTGTGCGGGCTGTTATTTGTCGAGACTCCTGTCTTTCCACTTTTCACATTGGGCAGTGGGGAGCGTTTTGTGTGATATTCGCTGGCACAGGAACGGAGCATAATGGGACTACCCGTTGCTGTGAAGTTGGAACTGCGACTAACTAACTAACTAACTACCTAACTAATTCAGAGACAGTCATTGCATTATCAACAAATTTCAAGGGGATGAAAGAAGAAGAAGAACACTGATGCAGTCTTTTGGTCTTTTTCATCATCAAGGGCCATGCCGATAAGTGTAGTTGGATCATGTTTTGCCATCTCACGCGATCACAGAGGTCGTGGATCAGTCTCAGTGTTCTTGCTTTGACCATACCATGTTGTCAAGCATCCATGTATTTACTTCTCAGCCTTCCCCCTTGTTCTTTTCCCCTCAATCTTGCCAGTTATCACCAAGTTCTCCAATTGATTTCTTCTCATAACGTGTCCAAAAAACTGTGACTGTCAACGTCTGATTTCTAATCAGTGTTTGGTCTTTCACGCCCCGTTAGTTAGAACTATGCTTATAAGTGACAGTATTTATGGGTATTACATGAGTGATGCTGTATACAATTGAGTTATGGCAGTGCTATGGTACTGTAGCATTTGACAGTACATAGAACTGTGTCATGTACCCAGTGTGTATACAGGGCGTTGGTGGTTGTATTTAGAATGATGCAGTCAGGTAAGAGAAAGAAATAGAGAGATTGTTTTAGTGTTATGTATCTAAGAGAAAAAAGTTGAGACACTATTTTGGTGTTATGTATCCTCTTTACTCACATGGTGTAATCTTTAGCCTTCTTTTCCCTCAGATTTTATGTTTAAACTGCATGTCTACATCTTAGTCTACCATGGCTTTAAGACTTACATTATGCTACAATATTATCATCAATGCAAGCTATTATCACACTATGATATGCTAGTAGTAGTCTAGCTGTCAAATGATTTCATCTTTAGGTGTCACTTGGTTTCCAAGTTTCATTATGGGTTGCCTCATGAGTCATCTCTTGGGGTCCATGTGGGTCTTATTTCTTCTTTTCTTTTCGATACTGTTATGAGACAATTATCCCCCCCTCCCCTCTCTGTGTCTATCTGTCTGTCTGTCTGTCTGTCTGTCTGTCTGTCTGTCTGTCTCTCTCTCTGTCTGTCTGTCTGTCTGTCTCTCTCTCTCTCTCTCTCTCTCTCTCTCTCTCTCTCTCTCTCTCTCTCTCTCTCTCTCTCTCTCTCTCTCTCTCTCTATATATATATATATATATATATATATATATATATATATATATATATATATATATATATATATATATATATAATAACAATAATACATGTACAGACCTACAAACACTTGGAATCAACGACTGGCAAGAGAAGGTCCACCAGAGAGACGAATGGAGACGGATTGTATTTGCAGCAAAGAACCTCAATGGCTCGGAAAGCTGAAGAAGAAGAATATATATATATATATATATATATATATATATATATATATATATATATATATATATATATATATATATATATATATGAGTATAAGCTAATAGAAACATTAAATAAGTATATACATCACATTTGGATAACTATAGTATTCCTACCTCACTGTCTGCTAACAAGAATATGCAGCACATTAGAACTACAGGTTCAAGGCACCCAGACACAGCTATGTTGTGTCATTGATGGCTGGCAATGACATTAGCTGAAAGCTGGAGAGCTAGGAATCCTGTGATTGCTCTTTGTGCATGTGCACAAGTCAATTTTGTCATGATGCAAAATTCTCATGGGGAGATGCTTAAGTTTTGTATTAGTCAATGCTATCAAAGGGGAACATCTTCATTCTAGTCACTGTGTAAATATTATTAAAATTAGTGGAATTGCTGTAAAGCTGTGGAAATTTAAGCAATATAAAATAACACAAAGTAATTGCAGCTTTATGGAACAGAATTACACAAAACACAGGACGTTGTGGCAACTAGCCTTCATCAACAAACAAATACATTCACAAAACACAACATATAATCATGGAGAAGACCCTCCAGTGACTACATTAAGGCATAAGAACAGGATAGGAAGAATGAAAAGATGAAAAAATTAGAACAATGATGAAAAAATTAAAACTTGAACAAAATATTGCTACTTATCGCATTATCTCAAGCTGTGATACTAACATGAAATCCAATCCAATCCAATTTTTGGTACGAGTACTCCCTTTCGACTTGGCTATGTAGGGGTGTTTATGGTGTAGCTTGTAGTTTCTTTCATACTTTGGGCTGCTTGTTAAAAGCTTCCCGGCTTCTGATGGGTTTTTTGCATTCGTTACTTTCTTGATGAGGTTTTTCATGTCTGGACAAGTCGCGCACTTGTTGAGGCCCGGAATAATTGTGGCCCCACCCCGTCTTATGGTACTGTTTCCTTCAGGGAGCTTTACCAGTTGTTGTCTCTCCTGGTGTTCCTCCTATTACCCCATCATAGGTTGCCTTCGAATCTACTCGGTGTTCGCCAGTCGGATCTTGGTGGTGAGCGATAACGTCTTTCTCTGCTTGCTTCTTCTTCTGTCTGTGTTCTTGCATCTTCTGGTTCGAGTGTGGCTGTCTGGGTACTGAACCGTGCTATTATCTCTAGTAGAGTATCTGATGTCCTTTCTTTCATATCTTGTATTTTTAATAGCTGTTCTTCATTCTCAGCCTTTATGGCAGCCATTCGAGCGACATCCTGCTCTATCTTCTGCTGAACTTGCTTCATTTCGTCCAGGATGCGCTGAACGGCCGTTATCTGTGTTTCCTGCGTCTTGTCTTTTTCTTCTTCCATGCTTGATAGCCTTTCTTCTGTCTCAGCCTTTATAGCAGCCATTCGAGCGACATCCTGCTCAATCTTCTGCTGAACTTGCTTCGTTTCGTCCAGGATGCGCTGAGCGGCTGCTATCTGAGTCTCTTGCGTCTTTTCTTTTTCTTCCTCCATGCTGTTGAGCTTTGATCGCAGGTCCTTCAGTTGGCCTTCAAGTTGCGCTTTGTCGCTTTTTGTGAGTCGATTGGTGGCCTCGTACTGCCTCCTAGCCTCTTTATAGGGCAGGTTAGTTTTGATGGCGATCTTCATAGCTTCCTTGCTGTCTTGGTGGCAAAGGCAGCTGAGGTACCTGGCGCCGTGGTTGCCGAGGCAGTTGGCGCATTTTCTGTTAGTGTTAGGCCTCCTGAAGTCCTTGTCGATCTTTACATGCTGGCACTGACTGTATGGATGAGGTCCAGAGCAGTATCTGCATACCTCCACCTCACTTTTGCAGGTGGCACGGGTGTGCCAAAACTTCTGGCACTTAGAGCACTGCAGCACTCTCGGTATGTAGTGCTCTGGAACTTGGTCTCTCTTGTCCCATCTGATGTATTGAGGGATCACTCGGTCCTCCGATGTTACTATGACGACTGTGGAGGGGATGTTGTTCTTTCCGATGATCCTCTCGGCACTGGTGATCTTGAGTTTCTTGTTCTCCCTTGTCAGCATCTCCCTGATCTGGTCGTTGGTGAGATGGGTCTTGACTCATTTAATGATCCATCGTTTCATCATGCTGTGTCGGGTTACTTGTATTGTGATTCCATGGTGAATTTTGATGTCGGCCTTCTCTCCTTGAGCGATTTTCTGCATAAGTGCAGTGGTCTTTGGGTTTTTGTTGATGGAGACCACTACTCCATCAGGTGTCTTGCGTAGCTGGTAGATGCTGTTTCTTCCCAGCTCGTTCTCCAGCAGCATGATTGTCTTGTCTGTTGGTAGCGCCGACAGTTTGGCTTCTCCCACGCTTGTCTGTTTTAGCAGTAATTTGCCGGTGAAGTCCTCAGTTGTTGTAGTTTCCTCCGATGTTGAGATCTTTGGTAACTTCATCTTGCTGCTGTTGAAAACTTCACAGCTGCTGCTGGCTTCAGTTAAAGTTGTAGTCTCTGACGTCGGTTGAGCTACGGGTGCGGCTTCATCTGGTGTAGAAGTGGTAGCTTCATTTAATGTTTCTTCAGGTTCTGGCGTTGTGCTGTGGCTAGCAGACACGTTGTCTTCTTGCATCATCTTGATAGTCTTGGCGGCTTCCACGCTGCTCATTTTGAACGTCGGGTGTCTAGTGGAGTTTTTTCTTGCACCATGCCATTTTCTAACACGCGGCCGGCTTCCGATTAGGCGACTTGCTCTCGATAGCTCTTCGAGTCAGGGGATGTGGTGCTGGAACATGAAATTCACCTTGATAGTCTTATATAGACAGACGTGGGAGTTTGTGGTGTCTTGGGGACCTTGGTAGGGGATGGTAACAGTTCAGTGAAGATTCGAGCTAAATGAGTGAAAGTGGTACATGAAAAAGGGGGGAGGAAGGTAATACGGGAAACACTAAGCAGAGAGAATGTGATGGTGGTTCGTGAGTGAAAACTAAGAAGGAGTGCACCGGTGGATGTCCACACAATGCATGAGTGGGTGCCAGTAAAAGGTTGGCCATAGTGGACAACTGTTAAAAAGCAATGATGTGTGCACCTAGTATGAAGGTGATAATAACAAAACTGCTCCTTTATGTTTGTGCCAAGGGAATCCTAAAGTCTGGGTGGACTGATATGAGTGCGCATACATACGTACATCTACACACCTCAACAAATATTCATACAACCATATACAAATATATGTATGTGGTATATATGAGATGAGGAGGGAGAGAGAGGTAGAGGGATATATAGAGAGAGGGGTGGTTCAGTACCTGTGATATGCCATATGGGATATGCGGAATTAGAAAGTCTAGAAATATGAAGCTTCACTTGTACTATTCCATATGAAATGGGATCAGTAGGGTTGGGTTACCACGTTTTGTTGTTTGTCCATCAAGAATGATGATGACCATTCATTTCATCCAGTGGGGTTGAAAGTATGGAGCCGTGAGTTCTAAGATGGCTGATAAGGCCTATTTTGGCTCGAAATGTTCTTTGACAATGTTGGCAAAGAATGCTTGATGTTCCAGGAGGAGGATCTCCTGCAGTGGTTTTTCTGTCCAGTCTTTTCTTCACAGCTCTTGCAATCCTGGTTGCTTCACAAGTGACTACACCCTTGTGTAATGATGTACGCCATGAATTTTGGTCTTTGGCAGCAGTCTCCCAGGTGTCAAGATGAATTCCAAAAGCTGTCAGTGAGATTTTCAGTGTGTCTTTAAAGCATTTCCTCTGGCTGCCTAGGGAGCGTTTACCACAACACAGCTCGCCTATAAAAAATTTGTTTAGGGAGCCTATGATCTGGTATGCATGTTAAGTGACCAGCCCAGCGAATCTTATTATACTACATATTGTAGGATCAAATACCTCAATGCATTGTTGGGGTTGTATAAGATCAGACCACAGGTAATACACATGTTATGAGTAGGCACAGTGAAATAAGGTTATTATACTCTGTGGTACTGATGCATAACACCCAGGTTTTCTCTTGCTGTATGTGCGTGCATATCCTATAGTGGAAATCATGGAGTGGTGTATGCCAGAGGAAGCCCAGATTATGGATATACTGTGGTTGTGTCAACCCCAGCTTCTCTCACTGCTGTTCATCGTAAGAGATAAAGAGATAGATGTGTAAGAGAGACAGCATGGATGATGGATATACTGTGGGTATAGGCCCCTCAGCTTCTCTCATTAGTGTTGATCTCTCGCTAAGCGTAGTAAGCAAGAAATAGACAATGAGATTATTATACATATATATATATTCCTACTAATTTACATGTATATACGCACACATATGCATTCATAACCATGGATGGGTGGATGGATGGGTGGGTGAGTGTGTGTCTGTCCGTGTGTGTGTGTGTGCATGCGCGCATGCTGGCGGGCAGCCAGGGAGGGAGGAAGGGAGGGATGGATGCATTGCATTAGGGACATGCAACAAATTGTAGTATTGTTAATTTTAAATGTATAATGACTATGTCATATTGTTTAAAATGTTTTTTTTGTTGAATTGCACATCCCATAGATGTTATTTTTGGTTGTGGTTGGTTTTCTGATTGAAAATAAATTTAATATGGGCTGCGGCCTATTAGACTGACCCTTTCAATGTCCAATTGCATCAAATCATGCACACATGCACTCAGATGTACACCATTCTCTGAGAAGGCTAGATGAAGGCTAGATCCACTACCAAACAATCAGTGGTGAGCAGACCACCATTTTCTTAGTTTACACAATATTCACACCTTCAAAACTATGCACTGAACCAGGTTTGCAACCAGCCAGAGGTTGATATCATAACCTCTAAGTCATTCTGCACCCATGTCACTTATGATGACTGTGTACTGAAGTCTCTCATGAACATAATTCTGTTATAATATTGGACAAACTTGCTCTGTCATGATTGTTTGTACATACATTAGTTTTCTTTGTACATGTGTTTTCCAAGCTCTTCAATCTTTGATTAATCAAGTTGTTATTGTTATATGGTGCCATTCAATCTTTGATTAATTAAGTTGTTATTGTTATATGGTGCCATTATGATTAGTGCACTTATGTTCTAAGACAGTGGATTGGGTTCAATCCCCTGTAGAGGAAGGATTACTTTTCTGACTAGAATTCATCTGGGGTTGATCTAGGCTCATAAAAATCGATACCAGACAATTGTCATAATTGTCAGGGAAGGAAAGGTGGTGAGGACAGAACTAGCCACCTCACCTAATATGTTGTGACTTAGAAAATGTCAAGGCCTAATACTTCACACCCCAACAACATTATCTGCTATAGGACTACCATTACTTTTGATTGTTATATAATAAAATATATGTTAGGTTTATTGCAGTTGACATGCATGTTTTGTTTCAGGTCAGACACATCAAGGACATCTGTGGGGAGTCATGATTTGTACAGTGTAAGTTCGCCACATGAAACAGCAGTTCATTCCATGTAAGTAACAGGCATTGTTTGCAGAGTGTTTGAGTTATAGCTTCAATGAATGTCAAGAGTTGTTGAGCTTACTTGTTTTCTGTGTCTGTAAGCAGTTTTTAATCAACATGTGTCTATCTGGTATAGAATAAGCTTTAATATGTCATCCAACTTAGACTAGATTACTGAAAGACAGCCTACTCGCGCTACCACTCATGAATATTTGACTTGTTCAGCAAAATTGTTTGGTAACATTTATACTGTATTGTTATTGTTTTCTGAAGCAGATTTAAAAGCAAAACAAGCATTGCTTAAATAGGTAAGCTTGTTTATATTGGGAGCATGATGCTAGACCCAAGTGTTTATAGACCAATCGGCTGTTGAGGTCAGTATCACACTGGCTATTGCTACTTTCCAAGACATTTCCTGGTATCCATTTTAGGCTGGGGCAATTGAAATAAATCCCACCAAGATGTGAATTTGAACTTGTGACCACAGAGCTGGCAGGCAAGCATCACATAAAACAATTCTGTAATAAAATTCACTTGTTGCATTGTCTACTTTTACCCTTGTTATATGGCTCTGAGTTTGTCCAAGTCTAGCAAAATGAGCACTTGAGTTGTCTGGGATGGAAAAAGGTAACAAGAATTTGAATGAGTCATCCAGCCTGGTAATGAAGTGGGTTGGTTTATGTGAAATATACTGTTTCAGAATCTGTTATTTTGTTTTACTTCACACGATTAGCCATGTGAGCCAGCATAATATTTTTGTAATTTACATCCAAAAATTTGTTATGAAACAGGAAGCTGCTGTCAATCTGGGATGTAATAGGGCCATCATATTTTGTAGGCCTGAATGCACGGAGGAATAGGTGGCCAGGTTTTTCCTCTTCACAAAACTATTATTGTATACAATTATACAAATTGCTTACATATGGGGAACTTAATGCAATCACACATGATTGTGATGTTTAAAGTAATGTGAATTCAAGTGACTTTTTAAAAATAATTTCAAAAATTCTTCTCTGTTTCTGCATAATGTTTAGATTAAATTATTTTGTATTTACTTTTGAAAGGAAACAAGACAGCATTATTTTTCGATGAAATTGAAAATAGATCAAAATATGTCAGATATGTAACTATATCACATATGCATGCAATACTGATTTCTATTCAGTGGGTGAGAAATGGTGCAGTTAAATTTTATAAAGAATGTGACTTTTATTTGAAACAAACTTTTATGACCTATATGTATGTATTGAATAACTATTTGGATTTCATCTTCATACATTTTCTGTGATCAGTTCAAGTTCACATAGGACATATGTGGACAATCCAATGAACAGGAGCCTAGGTCGAGTGGGAATGGAACATGGAACAGCTGTTCATTCTAGGTCTGTAACTTGAATGGTAACATGTTTAGAATGATGTTTGATATCGCTGGTATTTGTGGTTTCAGGTATTCATTGTTCAATTACAACAGCTGCATACATAATTAATAGACCTCAGTAGTTACAGACTAAGAAAACAGAAAGGCATATATTATGTCTACTATCATTGACAACATAATGGCAGCAGGAAAGAAAAATATATGAAGACAACTATGGCTTCATCAGTGAATTGATAACATAATATCAGTGAACTAATCTCAGCTCATGGGGCCTAGTGTTAGATGAGATATGGTACTAGTGACCTAGTGGCTTAGAGGTTATGGCGACTGCATCTGACTCATGTAGACCTGGTTTCGTTCAGTCTCTATTGTATTTTTATAAAATAGAGGATGACATACTGTCCCTGGATCAGTGGATAGGATGTCTAGCCATCTCAGACAAGGGTGAACAATTAGGTTAGCTGTGGATTACTCTCCACCAAGATCAAGCTACCAAGATGTCCATGACACAAGATACCAGAGAAGATCAAAAAGATTCAAAGACAGACCAAGACGGGGAAATGGAAGGAACCTCAGGAGAGACGACAACTGGTAAAACACTCCCTTGCCTTGTTAGATGGGATGCTGCGGTCCTTTATGAGCGTAAGGTTGCACTGCGCATGGATGCCTGGACTTCTGACCCATGTACTATTACACCTGGGTTGCCACAGGGATCTGCCTTGTCCCCAGTGCTCTTTAATGTCTAAACCAGCAAAATTGCAGCTATTGAGACACCAGGTGTGGGTAGAATCTTGACATTTGCAGATGATGTGCTGGTGTACAGACAGGGCAAGTGTGGCAAAAGACTTATAGGTGGCAGTAAATGGTTTGGCAGAGTGGTGCAGGGATGCAGGGGCCGTTATAAACCTAGACAAGGCATCGGTCGTGTGGTACTACTCGCTGGATAACTGGATTATCAGATCAGATGTCCCAGGTATTATGTTGAGTAGATGTCCTCTTAGGCGAGAGAGTAAATTGAAGTACTTGGGTATAACCTTTGACAGATGTTTGTCTTTTAAGGATCATGTGGAGGCTTTGGTGGTGAAGGCTGGTAGGGGACTTAATGCATTGAGGGCTATGGCAGCAACCAGGGTAGACCAGAGGATGCTTTACAGGCTCTGTCAGCAGTTAATAATTTCTGTCAATGAGTATGGTTTGGGGCTGCTGACAGTATCAAAGAGCCAGCTTGAAAGGTTGGAGCGCATACAGAATGCCGCCATGTGGTTAATCCTGGGGTGAACAAAGGACACACCAAATATATGCATGAGGCATATCCTGGCGCTACCAATAATGACATAGGGCATAGGGTCCTTCAGGCCAAATGGTACCTGAGAGTTGCTGCAGACAGGAATCACCCCCTGCATGAAGCCATGGATATGGTCAAGGGTCATAGACTATGACGAGGCAGGTCGATAGCACAGTCTATACATCCGGTGTGTGATCTAGAGACCATCAATCGTGGAAGAGAGTGGGTTGAAGTTCCGGATGACATGATGGACTGGCACAATGTAATAATAACACTGGATCGTGAGTGCAGAGAACGGGCAGCAGGTTTGAAGAGTTTGAAGTGCAACAGCTGATCCAGAGTAACACACATCAAGGTGACATAGTCATCTACACCGATGGGTCAGTGGTGAGAAACAGACGTAGTTGCTGGGGCTTTATTGCAAAAGCTAATGGACGAGTCTTGAGAAAGGAGAGTCTGGCATATGAGACTATGACCTCCAGTATGAGAATGGAGGTGGAGGCAGTAACAGCGGCATTCCGTTGGCTAGAGGAGACTACTGCAACACACGTTATTCATTACGGATTCAAAGAGTATGCTTAGTAAGGTGGAGAAAGGAATGTTTCGGTGGAATGGCTCTTGTCACTTCAGAGGTCGCAGATTATGAGAATTGTATGGATATTTTGCCCTGGCCATCCTGGGGTGCGGGGGAATGAACAGGCTGATAGGCTAGCAGGGAATGCACCTCTTGGTGGCAGATTGCCAATGAACAAGGGGGAGGTGGTCGTGCACTTGTGGGACCAGGTGGAGAAGGCAGAGAACCAGATTGAGAACCTATATGTGGAAAGAATGAGATTACGGGGGATCGGCAGGGGTTCTGGAAGAATCTCAAAACAGAGGGAAGACCAGGAGAACTTTTAATCAGATAGCGGTGGGAAAGATTAGTAGTGTGACTCTTTACTGGCTGTTGAACGAGGGGACGGAGCACGTATGGGAATCTCCTGAGTGCAGTGATGTCAGGTTCTTAACTCAACTCAACTCAACTCCCTGAAGAAAACACACACCATCAAACGGGGCAGGAATACAACTATACCAGACTTTGCAAGTGTGCGACTCTGACCAAATATGTGAAAAGCCACCAAAGTTGAAACTCACTAACAGACAGAAAACACTGATTTCAGGAAGTAAAATCGCAGCTCTATCTACACAAACAGAAGTACGAGATACACCATAAGGGCCCCAATTATAACCGACCAAAATCACAATGCTTGAACAGGACCGATAACATATTTTCTAAAAAAATGATTGGATTTGAATAGAAATAAAATAGAACAGAATATATCTCTGCCCAGGCTAAATTAAACAAAACGTGAAAAGACTGCCCACAAAAGGAATATGTGTAGCAGGTGTGATTGTGGTATATGCTGACATTTGGATCTTTGCTAATGCTATTGAGTTCATACACTGTGCTGAAATTATCCTTGTGTGAACTTTGGGAAGAGACTGGAGTACTGATGGAGATTTCTGATTGCGGTGGAAGTGAACGTTTACCAGAACCAAACCAAAACCCAGAAACTGGTATCACTTATTAATAAACACCTGTTTGTTGATTGCTGTCAGTGATCTGTTGTGCATTTTGATATAAAATACACAGCATCAGGTTATATTTCCGAATGAGTGTGATATTTCCCATTTGTACTCGGCATCATTATTTTTATCATCATGTGTAAGGCATGCACATATGCTCTTGTTTTTTCACAGCCACCTATTTTCTGTACTCTTGAGAAGTTTAAACAACTGATAACTTTTAGAGCTACTTTTCTTATCCATGCAGCAGGTCATTATTTTGCCATTTTGAGTTTCTTAGATTTTCAGTTGTCTTGGTTCTCACAATGTTCTCAAAATCTTCTGATTTAATAACATGACTCAAAAATTATGATTTATTTGGATAACATGTGGGCCTTTGTGAATTTGTCATTTATGGCATTTTCAGCATTATAAAAAGGAACTGTTTCTACCACAAATTCTGAAAAGCTAACACATAGAGCAAAACCACAGGAGCATTTGTTGGTGCTCAAAACTTTGCTCTCACTGATTCCAGACAGAAGGCAATAAAACAAGAACCTGTTAATACAATACATGACATAGTCTTTATACACAGTTAATAGTTAATTAGTTAGTTAATCACGGTTCCAACTTCATGGCAACGAGTTGTCCACATTGTGCTCCGTTCCTATGCCAGTGAATATAGCACAAAATGTTTCTCACTGCCCCATGTGAAAAGTGGAACAAACGAGTCTTGGCAAGCCAACAGCCAGAATGCCAACACAAAAGTCCTCCACGGAAAATACAGTTCATCGTTGATGGAATCAGCAGTCACCAGAAAGACTTCATTGACTCGGGTTGTATCCCATATGGCTCAGTCTCTTTCTGCAGGGTGACCCGCCGAAAGAGTTGCACAAAGCACAAACTCCATAGCTCCAGCAACGGCTTCCAGGAGTCTTCTGAAAAATGCACTCGTGAACAAACAAGGCACCCAGTCAATTCAGCGACAGCCGGCCGCCATCGTTCCGAACATGCAGTTCACATTACAAACACCTGTGGACTGATGTAAAAGCATTCAGCACGAAATTCACAGCTTACAGTGTTGCGCCATGCACTCACTCAGTAGCAGGGCGACAGAACCATGCACTACCTGTCCAACATGAGGAAAATGTGAATGCAAATCTGTAGCCACAAGCATAAACACTCCAGAGGCTTAACGGTTCAAATGCCTATTTACCATGTTGGGAACCGGATGCCAGTCTTTATAAACAATTAATGATAAAAGTATGAGCAACAAAAGATCTTAACTTTATGTATATTTCATAAAGGTGAAACGGTAACTTGAAAAAGAAATTAACATTAAGAACAAAGCATTTTTCAACAAACTTTAATTAATAGTAAAAGGTTGAGTGTTTAAATTTAAACTAACATGTATCAGTATAAGCCGTCTCAGTGTTTCATTGTGTTTGACAATGCAGCTGGTAGCTGGTTCAACATTTTGCTACAGAAAAATGTTTGTGTAGAAGTAAAATTAAATGCGTCTTATTGGCTGGGAGACATACCAGAGATGGTTTCATTCTGTAGGATGAACTTTTAGATTACTAATTATAAACCAAGACTGTAACTTGTAGTAGTTGTGCAGAGTTGGGAGAACTATGCAAGACAAGATTTCCTAACCATAAGCACCAGTAGGTCTTCTATTTGTTCATGATATTTCTGGAAGCAGATTTACATGGTAAACTTTCAATTGGTTTCTTGTGGAGATTTCATAAGTGGGGCAGAACATCTTCTCTACTATAAGAAAAGGTCTCCGCCACCCGATCTCCATCATATTGCTGCTGCTAAGTAACAGTAACTTATTGCCACATATAAGGGTATGGTATGTCTTCTTTCTGTTATAACAGAAAGTCATCAGCGATGTTTCCCCAAGTGTAGCTAGAGGTGTCTAATCTTTTGGAACCATCCTTTGGCACTGCAGACAGGACTTAAAATACCTTTTAAAGTCGCCAGTCATTTCTGGCAATTAATAATGGCAGAAATCTGCTGCGTTGTTGCACAAACTCCCATATGCCCACTATTTAGGAAAATATGTGTCGATTACCTGGAATGTGACTTGGTCAAGGAGTTGCATGGGACTAAAAGTTTAGGTTCATCTCTGGGATGGACTGAATGTGCTTGGTGGCACAAATATGCTTTCAGTCTCAGAGCAGTATGTTCACCTGGTGGCCTTCTGCCTGATTCTTTTCCTCCTGGACAAGGGTACTATAATAATTTTCTGTGACACCTGTAATGATGCGTCTTTTGACATTGATGTGAAATGGATCAGGGTCGGGTTCAATGTGGCTAGTATGGACTAGGGTAGCTATGGGTATGGACTAAGCTTACATCTGGATATCGTTCTGGTTCTGAACTATGAGTCCTTTATTGGTTATGGAAGACAGAGGATTGTGGACTTGATGGATCCTAATCATGGGTAGTAGATGAAAGTGTGACTAACTGTGTCACATATGGTTCTGTGTCAGGATGTTAGTAATTGAATCTTTGGATAATGGAAATTACATTGTTATGAGACAGTTAATTCAAGAGACAGCATTGCAGTTATCGACAAATTTCAAGGGGATGAAAGAAGAAGAAGAACACTGATGCAGTCTTTTGGTCTTTTTCAGCATCAAGTGCCATGCCGATAAGTGTAGTTGGTCATGTTTTGCCATCTCACGTGATCACCAGAGTCGTGGATCAGCTCAGTGTTCTTGCTTTGACCATACCATGTTGTCAAGCATCCATGTATCCATGGGAGTCTCTGTGGCGAAGTGGTCAAGCCGTTTGACTCGTGCTCTGAAGGTTGAGGGTTCGATTCCGGGCCGCACCCTTCAGTTTACGAGTTAAATGTTTCAGAGACTTCTGTGGGTCGTCGCTAAAAGCTACAGAGTTCGTGCTTTCTGCGACGCTTTCCGTGCTGCGGAAAGAGACCGAGCCATATGGGATAAAACCCGGTGCAATGAAGTCGACCCTGTCGACTTTTAAGCGACTTTTTTTTATCCATGTATTTACTTCTCAGCCTTCCCCATGTTCTTTTCCCCTCAATCTTGCCAGTTTTCACCAAGTTCTCCAGTTGATTTCTTCTCATAACGTGTCCAAAAAACTGTGACTGTCAACGTCTGATTTCTCTAATCAGTTTTGGTCTTTCACGCCCCGTTAGTTAGAACTATGCTTATAAGTGAACAGTATTTGTGGGTATTACATGAGTGATGCTGTATACAATTGAGTTATGGCAGTGCTATGGTAATGTAGCATTTGGCAGTACATAGAACTGTGTCATGTACCTAGTGTGTATACAGGGCGTTGGTGGTTGTATTTAGAATGATGCAGTCAGGCTAAGAGAAAGAAGTAGAGAGATTTTTGGGTGTTATGTATCCTCTATACTCACATGGATAATGTTTAGCTGTCATTCCCCTCAGATTTTATGTTTAGATTACATGTCTACACCTTCAATCTATCATAGCTTTAAGACTTACATTATGCTACAATATTATCATCAATGCAAGCTATTATCACACTATGATATGCTGGTTATAGTCTAGCTGTCAAATGATTACATCTTCAGGTGTCACTTGGTTTCCAAGTTTCATTTTGGGTTGCCTCATGGGTCATCTCTTGGGGTTCAATGTTAGTCCTACATTTCTTCTTGTTACTGTTATCAGATAATTATTTCCTACATTTATATATAAATGAACGTAAGCTGATTCAAACATTATGTAGGTATATACATCACATTTGGTTAACTGTAGTGTATTCCTACGTGCTACTAGGGTCTCACTGTATGCAAAAGAATTCTGCAGCCCATTATAACTACAGTTTCATGGCACCCAGACGCTGCCATGTTGTCTCATTGTTGGCTAGCAATGACATTAGGGGAAATGCTTAATTCTAGTCACTGTATAGTGCTTTTTATTAAGTAAAATGTGTTTGACATGTGCTTAAGCTATTTATGCCACTTGCAGATAGCCTGTTAATTTCATGCTTTTGATGGATGTTTTTGGGGAGGACAGAGCCTCATCTGACTTTATGCAATATAGCTAAAATTGTGTTTGCAAGTTCAAAATGTCCAGTTTTTATGAGAACATTCACTAATGCCCTATATTAATTTTATATGTATTCACATGTAAAATACACCTAGGAAGTATAATATCATCAAATGGCAAATCAGAAGACGAGATCAAAAATAGATGCAATAAGGCAAATCAACTCATTAAACAATTGGCACCAATACTAAAGAATAAACATGTATCAATAGTTACTAAGAAACCACTTTACAACACAATCTTCCTACCAACTCTATGCTACCAATGCCAAACCTGGACAATGACAGACAAAGAGAAAAGGAAAATCACAACAACAGAAATGAGATTCCTGAGAAGATTACTCAATGTATCAAGAAGAGATAAGATCAGAAATGAAGAAATTATGACTAAAGGGGGTTATAGCAACGCTAGATTTTATTAGAAGGCATCAAGTCAAATGGTTTGGCCATGCAATTAGGTTACCAACTAACAGTAGACCACGACAAGCAATGATGTACAGACCAGATGGAAGCAGAGGAAGAGGCCGACCACGTAAATGATGGACGGAGGGAATAGCAGAGTCCATGGGAATCTCGATATATGAAGCCCATAAGCAGGCACTCTCCCGCTGTTTATGCTTCACCTCTGCAATGTATAAGAGGAACAAGATGAGATGAGATGAGATGAATTCACATTTATAGTTCATTGCTGCCTTGTCTGTATCTATGTTATGAGTGATTAAGAGTTTAGTTGGTTAATGATCTCTTTCACTACACATGAAAATCTCCATACATACTTCAGTATCCTCCCATAGATCACACAGAGGGAATCCTAGCACAGTGCACAAATTCTGTCGCAAGAATCCAAATGTGTGTATACCAGAATATTCTTTTCTTGTGAGTATTAGGGCTGAAAAACAATTTCATCTGGGCAGCTGCCTGACATGCAGATTTTCATTTTCCAATTATAGAAGGTGGTGTAATGTGCAGATCATGCATACTGGTACTCTGAATTTTACACCCTTCTCTGAGATGGCTAGATATGTAATTCTCTACCACACAGCTCGCACTGAGTATACCACCCTTGTCTTATTTTATAAATAATCCACACAGTCAAGAATGAAATGAACTAGGTTTGTAACTAGACAGAAGTGAATATCATAACCTCTAAGCCATTCTTCTCCCATTTTACATATAATGACTGTGTATTGAAATCTTTCATGAACACAATTGTTCTATTGTAGTTTTTAACATTTGAACATGCTGTGCTCTGTTGTGTTGTTTGCACAGACATTGGTTTTCTTTGTATGTGTGATGTTTTTCAAACTGTCCTATCTTTGATTAATCAAATTGTTGTTGCTTTCTGAAGCCATTATGACATAGTGGTAGTGTGCTATCTGCTAAGACAGTAGTCCTTGTTCAATCCTTGACAGACACATAATTATATTTTCTGACCAATAAGGCTCTGTGATTGGCTCAGCTTTAAAAACAATTGGTATCAGCCATTTTTAAGAAAGTTCAGGGAATTGACTAGGAAGGAAAGTTGGCGAGGAAGAGAACTAGCCATCTTAACTGATATATTGTGGCACAGGATATGTCAGGGCCTAATACTTCACACCCCAACTGATATATTGTGGCATAGGATATGTCAGGGCCTAATACTTCACACCCCAACTGATATATTGTGGCATAGGATATGTCAGGGCCTAATACTTCACACCCCAATGACATTATCTGCTATAGGACTACCATTACTTAAGATTGTTATATTTAAAATTAATTTGTTTGTTTTCTTGCAGTTGACATGCATGTTTTGTTTCAGGTCAGACACATCAAGGACATCTGTGGGGAGTCATGATTTGTACAGTGTAAGTTCAGCCACGTGAAACAGCAGCTCATTCCATGTAAGTAACAGGCATTGTTTGCAGAGTGTTTAAGTAATAGTTTCAATGAATGTCAAGAGTTGTCGAGCTTACTTGGTTTCTGTGTTTGTAAGCATGTTTTTTAATCAACCTGTGTCTATCTGGTATAGAATCACCAAAAAACGAGAAGTCTGGATTTGAATGAGCTTTAATATATCATCCATTTTAGACTAGATTAGTGAAAGACAGTCTACTTGTGCTACCTCTCATAAATATTTGACTTGTTCAGCAGCATTGTTGGGTGATATTTATACTGTATTGCTATTATTTTCTGTAGCAGAATTAAAAACAAAACAAGCATTCTTTAAAAATGTAATCCTGTTTAGTACTACTCATTGTTGTTGAATTAAAACATAATTTTTCAGGCTTGAAGCATCAAAGACATATGTTGATAATGCAATGAACCGAAGTTTGGGCAGAGTTGGCATGCTACATGGAACAGCAGTTCATTCAAAGTAAATAATGAATTCTGTATTGTTGTTTTTTCTGTTACAATTTATATATATGCAGTGTAGTTAGAGATTTTACTGCTTTCAGATTATTTGGGTGACTCTGGATCATTATTTGTGGAGGTGGTAGGAAATATACCTCATGAGTTATGTAATTCTGTGTTTATTGCAATCCCAAAGAAATCAGGAGCCTTGGAATGTGATCAACATCGAACAATTAGTATAATGAGTCACATCACGAAGATTTTGCTAAGAATTATCATGCAAAGAGTTAGGAGGAAAATACAACCTGAAATAGGAGAAGAACAATGTGGGTTTGTAGTAGGCAAGGGTACAGTAAATGCTGTGTATATACTGAGAACCGTAATCGAACGTTCTATAGAAGTAAACAAAGATCTACACCTCTGCTTTATTGACTACACAAAGGCTTTTGATAAAGTGAGACATGTCAACATGATAAGGATGCTTGAAGATCTACAAATTGATGGGAAAGACCTTAGACTTGTAAAAAACATATATTGGAAACAACAAGCTGCCATAAGAGTTGATAATGAAGTAAGCCAATATCAGCCTATTAAGAGAGGTGTGAGACAGGGATGTGTAATGTCTCCAGATCTGTTTTCCCTGTACAGTGAAAATATTTTCAGAAATATTGAAAATATGGAAGGAATCAACATTGGGGGACGATGCATCAATAACATTAGATATGCAGATGATACTGTCTTGATTGCAGACAATGAACAGGACCTGCAAAATTTAGTAGATGCGGTTGTTACACACAGTGAACAACAAGGGTTAGAATTAAATTGTAAAAAGACACAGATTATAGTCGTCACTAGGAAGAACGAAATACCACAGTGTAGTATACAAGTAAATGGGAATATTCTTCAGCAAGTGAATAGGTACAATTATCTTGGAACAGTAATAACATCTGATGGGAGATGCCTTGAAGAGATTAGAACAAGAATCGCCATGGCAAAAGTAGCCTTTAGCAAGATGAAAAACATACTGACCAATAAAAAGATGTCAATTGAAACGAGAAAAAGAGTGTTGAGATGCTACATAGAACCTGTACTTTTATATGGATGTGAAGCTTGGACAATGAGCAGCCAGGCTGAAAAACATCTGATGGCTGTAGAGATGTGGTTTCTGAGGAAAATGCAAAGAATACCATGGACAGCCAGAAAGACCAATGAACAAGTCCTTCAAGAAACAAATGAAGATCGTAAACTGATCAGAGACATTAGACGTAGACAGTCACAATTTTTTGGACATGTTATGAGAAGAAATGATTTGGAGAACTTGGTTACAACTGGTAAGATCGAGGGGAACAGACCAAGGGGAAGACCTAGAAACAAGTATCTGGATGGCTTGGCCTTGTGGCATGGTCGAGACAGAAACACGGAACTGATCCAAGACTCTGTTGATCGAGTGAGATGGCAGAACATGACCGCCCACGCTTACCGGCATGGCACATGATGGATGGATGGATGGTAGGAAGTAGACCAATCTTGATGATATTTAGCATTTGTTCTTGTTCATTTATGCTGTGTGTAATTATAATGGTAATGTGGACATTGTATATTTCAAATATCTTCCTCAAGCTGTTACTATTTGTAAGTAAAGTTTCTCATGTTCATGATTATGGTGAAGTGTGGCTTACTGAGTGGAAGGCACTGTGCCAATGTAAGTGGAAATAGGCATTCTGCATAAGTGAAAGAACTGTTGAGCCTAATTCAGAGAAGTCACAGGTAAAAAATTATATAATAATGATGTATGTAACACAACCTTGACTAGATACAATTAAAATCAGTCTCCACAAATGATGATCAAAAGCTCACATGAAGAATAGTCTAGTACAGGGGTGGGCAAACTACGGCCCGTGGGCCGCATGCAGCCTGGCAACTGATATTATACGGCACTTGAGGGCATTTAGAAATAACACTTTTTACTTCGTTTTTAAGTTATTCTGTTGAATGTTACATAATTTCCTGTACAGTTATGATTGTTTTAACATTTTTGATAAAATTTCTTTCTAATTATCTATTTTTGTAAACAGTCCTTGACCTTCATAATGTAATGCTTCTTCTTCTTCTTCTTTCTTTCGCCTTAAATATGTCTATAACGGCAATGTTGTCTCTTGTATGAATTTAACTGACCTTTTTAGGTCACTCAGCGGTCCGTAGAGTTTATCTTCCACTGTCGTCTCTCTAGGCCAGAAGGTTTGCCTAGACAAGTTGTAATTTGGGCAGTCTTGGAGTACGTGCTCTGCTGTCTATGACGCCAATCCACATGTGCACATGGCTGATTCACCAATCTTGAAGCTTGTGTACATGTAGTTGTGTAATCTATTGTGTCCTGTTCTGAGGTGCAAAATAATGACTTGTTCTGGTCTGTCTATAACGTGGTAGTCATCTTGAGCAGGTTTTTGGTGGCTTTCTGACTGATTTTATCATTCTTTTCTTTTGGTGGTTTGTAACAGGCACATCAGGCTGTTCTTCTTTTGCTCCTTCCTTAGCCAATCGATCAGCTCTGTAGTTTCCAGGTGTTCCACAGTGGGATAGTATCCACTGTATGGTGACCTTATGCTGACTGCTAAGTTCAGAAAGTAGTCTCCTTAGTACTGGCAATTTCCCAGACAGGAGCATCTCGAGTACTGATTTTGCATCTGTCAATAGCACCACAGTTTGTGTACCATTGCTGGTATTTAGTAATTTCTCTGTTGCTATCTTGATTGCCTCAGTTTTAGCATCATAGTTATGGCAGTGCTTTCCTGTTGGTACTCTGGCTGTGTCCCTAGTATTATTTGGGTATTCTATGTACACCCCTGCTCTTCCATTTCGAACAGCATTTTGTGCTGACCCATCTGTGTAGACTTGGATCCAGAGGTCCTGTGGGTATTCTTCATCAAGGAAGTTGAGAGTGGCTGTTCTGCGCTGTACACTGTTCTGTTCTTCCTTGTTAAATATTCCTCACACTTTAGTCTGGATTTGTAATGATAGTCATGTTCATCTTTCCATGGAGTTCGCTCTGGAATAGTTTTCAGGGGGAGATCAGTGGTTTCTCTGCAAAGTCGTTTGGCCTAGTGGATAAAAGTACTTCTTTTTAACCACCCCATAGCTAAGTTTTCAAATCTGTTCTTCATAGGGTGGCCTGGCAAGCTGAGGAACTTTTCTGCTTCTATTAGCGTTTTCGTATCTGCGCTCTCTCAGTGCTTGTGTCCTCCCCATATTCTCCATTGCTACTGTATGGGTTGATCTCATCCCTCCTGTGGTGACTCTAAGTGCTTGATTTTGCACCTTGTCCAGCTCTTGTAGTGTGGTTTTTATTTTTTTGCTGAATACCACACAATTGACCCATATTCCAGGTGTGTTCGTTGATAAACTTTGCTAAGTATTTTCCCTCTGGCTCCCCATGTGGTTCCACTTAGTTTTCTCAGGATGGCTATTTTCCTTCTGGCTTTTGCTACTGCTTTGTTGATGTGCTTTCTCCATGTCAGCCTGCCATCAAATGTTACTCCAAAGTATGTTGGTTCTTTATCTTCTCTAAGGGGTGTTCCATTTATCTGGACTATCCCTGCCTTTTGTTTTGGAGAGAGGGTAAATAGAGTAGTGCTGCACTTGTCAGTGTTTATGCTGACACACCATTTATTTGCTTTGTTGATGTGCTTTCTCCATGTCAGCCTGCCATCAAATGTTACTCCAAAGTATGTTGGTTCTTTATCTTCTCTAAGGGGTGTTCCATTTATCTGGACTATCCCTGCCTTTTGTTTTGGAGAGAGGGTAAATAGAGTAGTGCTGCACTTGTCAGTGTTTATGCTGACACACCATTTATTTGCCCATGCATCTACAGCTCTTTGTAGCGATCTGGTGGCCACTGATGCACTTTCATTTGTGCTCCATAGAACCAGGTCATCAGCGTAGGTTTCCGCTTTAATTCCATTCTGTAGATTAGCAACAAGGTCATTGATGAAGATTAGAAATCATTAGAAATCAACAATTATAGTGACAATGTAGTCAGTTTGTGTCTAAATTAAAGCCATTGATAGATAAGAAAGAATATTTGTTATAATAAAAAGTTGTAAAATCTTGTTAACAAATTAGTAACAGTTTTTATCCATATTGTCAAATATAATGTATAAGTGTATAAGTAAAATAACATTGCAATAATTAGTTATTTATACTGCTTAATAACCTATAAATAATTAATAGTTATTTATTGTGATAGGTTGGACATTATATAGAGTGGACATTATATATATCCCACCCCCTCCCCCCAATAGCTTTACATTTGTCAATGTGACCCTACGCACAAAAAACAAAAAGTTTGCCCACCCCTGGTCTAGCGGATAGTCACACAATACAGTTCACAGCAGAGACATATAAACACAGTGAAAATTATAGCTGAGGTGTTAGTGAAACTGTCTACAATGTACAAGTATGCCACTACATTAATGAACTTGGCATGAAGATGAATAAGAGAACAGCACCTTCTGTTAAAAGAAAAAGAAAAACAGCTATTCAGATGCATTAAGTACTGGAAGGATAGTTTTAGAACAGAAAAGAAAATAATGTCCACAACTCTCAAAATAAAACCATCACAAGCAAACAGAATCTGTACAGTTTAATTATTGTAACACAGCAGAGCTTTCCAATAATTGGTTCAGCACTGGAGAGAAACATTGAAGAAAGTGGTAAGGAATGCATAGTTTGGCATACTCTCTGCACAGTTCCTGTACCCGAATCACCCATTAAAGGTGAAGAGTTAATCTCCTTCGTCCAACTTGAATAATTCAATTCATTTAATGGAAACTTGTATACATATTGATGGCCATACTACTGCATCCAGGACAACATCAATTCAAACTTATAACTTCATGATTTTGTCTCTTGGGACTTGAGGCATGCTACTGCTGGTATTCAAGAGAGTGACTGGTCATCCTCAGTCTTTAGACTATTGTTTGGACTGTTTACCTACAGTTTGTGTATATTTTGTATAAACATTGTAAATAAATAAGGAGGTCCCTGTGGGTAAAATCTGGAAGAAGAACAAGTGACTAGGTATCATGTAGCAGCTTGAGATACAAAGCAAATTAGATGATTAAACCACTAACATTTGATACTTGCATCCTGAAATCTCTCCGATTCAGACTGACGCGAGTCTGCCCATCACAACTGAAACGGCCGCTGATATAAAGATGGCTAAGACAAAAAAGGATCACCTGTAAATACAGGCCCTATAAGAAAGACCTACAAATTAGCTTCCTTGGGCATTATAAAGAAATTAAGAATATCCCACCACACTGAGATCACCATTAACAACTCTTTAATGGAGCTAGCTGAAGGCCGCAACTGTTGTGAAAGTTTTGTTTAAATCGCACATGAGTAAAAAATGACCACTTTCATCAGAAATTGTTTCTGAGGACCAGGTCAGAACTTGAAATAACAATATGTCACCTTGCAGTTTCTTCTTCTTCTTCTTCTTCTTCTTCTCTTCTTCTTCTTCTTCTTCTTCTTCTTCTTCTTCTTCTTCTTCTTCTTCTTCTTCTTCTTCTTCTTCTTCTTCTTCTTCTTCTTCTTCTTCTTCTTCTTCGTTCATCCGGATTTTTTTTCCGGACGTGACTGCGTTCTTGCGCCGTTAGGCAGACACATCGGACTTCTGCGGGCATTTGTTGACCGGGTTAACCTTCCCAGGGACCTTGCCGTTTGAAAATATTGAGTTTGCACTTAATAGTCTTGAATACACAGCTATCCCCGTTCTTCAGTCATTTCCTTCAAACACTTCCTTCAGGGTAGGAACTTGTTTCTCCGAACCAATCCTTGCCTTGCAAACAGCAGCGAAATGAAACTCTGACAAATTAAACATGCATTTCAATGTCTTTTGCTCGCCCATGTCACAGTCTCAAAATACATGCTGATAATGCAGTGAACTGAGAATTAGGGAGAGTAGGCATGTCACATGAAAGTGCAGTTCATTCCAAGTAAATAAATAACACTGTTATTGTGTTGTATATGTAAATACACACATGCACACACACACACACACACACACCCGCACACACACACACATACACACACACATATGCGCGCGCACATACACACACACACACGTACGTGTATATATATGCATGTAGCGTAGTGTCTGCTACAATGATAGAGCATATATCAAAGTAGATGCAGATAGATTTCCTATAGATAGAAAGATAAGTCACTGGAAAAGATGAGACCAAATAGCTCGTAATTCTAGAAGGATTCAAGGTCCCAGAACAGATCTAGTCTTCTGACAGTGTCAGGCAGGAAAGGAATGGTTTACAACATTCTTGGAACAAGACAAACGAACAAACGAACATTTTTATTTTCAAAGGGTTTAGAATTGGGCACGCAGGCCCTTCTGTCATTCTGCCCTTCTTTTCTATTTCCTCTCATACATTCTTTCATTCACCATCTCTTATGAAGCAAATCTTTGACAACAAAAGAACAGTAAGCATTTAAACGCATGAAAAATAATCAATAATACATGACTCACTGAGGCAGTGTTTAACATCGGCATTATAAATACCCAAGGAAGGTGTAACGTGTCATACATATGGGAATGTTTTTTGGCCAGTTGTCGTTCGAGATAATTTACCATTATTATTGTCTTTGCTGTTGTTTTTTTAAAAAATGGGGGCATGTAGTCGTCCTGAGGTAGTGTTCAAACAGGTTGCGACTGTACGTTCCACAACTGAGTGGCAGAGTATGCTAAGCTTGTTTTATATAAGTGTATCCTAGGTTTAGGGACATGAAGTATATTTAGTCGTTCGTTATGTCTTGCATTATATTTAAACAATTGCCAAAGGTAGCTTGGAGCATTTTGAAATAGGATTTTGTGAAATAGTTTAGCCTTATTAAAAAGTAGGTGCTTGTGGAGAGGCAGTAACTGAAGACGTTCATGTAGGTTAGAATTGTCTGTAAGCTTATCACCATTGATTAAACGCACTGCCCTTTTCTGGAATGAATACAGGCGTTTTGTTATTGATTTGGAGCATCCATCCCAGATTGTGGAGCAGTTTTCTTCTTCTTTCGTTCGCTTGAAATATGTCTATAACTGCAGTGCTGTCTCTTGTATGAATTGAACTGTCTTTTTCAGTTCACACAGCGGTCCATAGAGTTTATCTTCCACTGTCGTCTCTCTAGGCCAGAAGGTTTGCCTAGATATGTTATATTTTGGGCAGTCTTGGAGTATGTGCTCTGCTGTCTGCGACGCCAATCCACATGTACACATGGCTGTTTCACCAATCTTGAATTTTGTATACATGTGGTTGCGTAATCTATTGTGCCCTGTTCTGAGGCGCAGAATAATGACTTGTTCTGGTCTATCCATAACGTGGTAGTCATCTTGAGCAGGTTTTGGTGGCTTTCTGACTGATTTGATCATTCTTTTCTTTTGGTGGTATGTTACAGGCACATCAGGCTGTTCTTCTTTGGCTCCTTCCTTAGCCAATTGATCAGCTCTGTCGTTCCCGGGTACTCCACAGTGGGATGGTATCCACTGTATGGTGACCTTATGCTGACTGCTAAGTTCAGAAAGTAGTGTCCTTAGTACTGGCAATTTCCCAGACAGGAGCGCCTCGAGTACTGATTTTGCATCTGTCAATAGCACCACAGGTTGTGTACCATTGCTGGTATTTAGTAATTTCTCTGTTGCTATCTTGATTGCCTCAATTTCAGCATCGTAGTTATGGCAGTACTTTCCTGTCGGTACTCTAGCTGTGTCCCTGGTATTATTTGGGTATTCTATGTACACTCCCGCTCCTCCATTTCGAACAGCATTTTGTGCTGACCCATCTGTGTAGACTCGGATCCAGAGGTCCTGTGGGTATTCTTCATCAAGGAAGCTGAGAGTGGCTGTTCTGCGCTGCAAACTGTTCTGATCTTCCTTGTCAAATATTCCTCTCACTTTTGTCTGGATTTGTAATGATAGTCTATGCTCATCTTTCCATGGAGTTCGCTCTGGAATAGTTGTTAGGGGGATACCAACTGTGGGCAGATCGGTGGTTTCTCTGCAGAGTCGTTTGGCCTGGTGGATAAAACTACTTCTTTTCAACCGCCCCATAGCTAGGTTTTCAAATCTGTTCTTCATAGGGTGGCCTGGCAAGCTGAGGAACTTTTCTGCTTGTATTAGCGTTTTCGTATCTCTGCGCTCACTCAGTGCTTGTGTCCTCCCCATCTTCTCCATTTCCACTATAGGGGTTGATCTCATCCCTCCTGTGGTGACTCTAAGTGCTTGATTTTGCACTTTGTCCAGCTCTTGTAGTGTGGTTTTTGCTGCCGAACACCATGCAGTTGACCCGTATTCCAGGTGTGGTCATATGCTCTGTTGATAAACTTTGCTAAGTATTTTCCCACTGGCTCCCTATATGGTTCCACTTAGCTTTCTCAGGATGGCTATTTTCCTTCTGGCTTTTGCTACTGCTTTGTTGATGTGCTTTCTCCATGTCAGCCTGCCATCAAATGTTACTCCAAGGTATGTTGGTTCTTTATCTTCTCGTAGGGGTGTTCCATTTATCTGGATGGTCCCTGCCTTTTGTTTTGGAGAGAGGGTAAATAGGGTGGTGCTGCACTTGTCAGTGTTTATGCTGACACACCATCTATTTGCCCATGCAACAAATGTATCTACAGCTCTTTGTAGTAATCTGGTGGCCACTGATGCACGTTCATTTGTGCTCCATAGAACCAGGTCATCGGCATACATTGCGGCTTTAATTCCATGCGGTAGATTAGCAACGAGATCATTGATGAAGATTAGAAAGAGTGAGGGGGACAATACTCCGCCCTGGGGAACTCCGTGACGCAGTAGTACTTTCTTGCTCTTTAGTCCGTCTATCTGTACTCGGGCTCTTCTGTTGTGCAAGTATGCTTTCACCCATTTGTACATTCTTCCATTGACTTTGCAGTTTCTCAGTTTATTCATCAGACCTTCTTTCCAGACTTTGTCAAAGGCTTTCTTCAAATCTATCCATGCCGCAAGCACCAGCTTCTTCTCTTGGAATGCATCCTCAATTTCTTGAGAGAGGTAGGTTGTCTGATCTTCCGTAGAGTAGCACTGCCTAAAGCCAGCCTGCTGTGGCACAAGGATGTTTTTACTTTCAATGTACCACTGCAGTCTGTGATTGATGATGCGCTCCAGTGTTTTGCAGAGACAGCTGGTGAGGCTAATTGGTCTGTAGCTAGAGGCAATGGAACTATCTTTCCCTGATTTTAGGAGGGGTATCATGATTGCTTCTCTCCAGGCTTGTGGAACACTGCCTAAGGTCCAACTGTTATTGAAGATCTGCAACAGCTTTGCTTTGGCCTCTGTTCCTAGGTTCCTGATCATTTCATTGGAGATACCATCAGCTCCTGGTGACTTTCTCATTTTCAGTTTTGATATGGCTAGCTCCAGTTCGCTGATTGTGATGGGTGCCTCCAGAACCTCATGTACTATTTCCTTCTGTCCTGTATGTTGCCGTTTCTCTTGAATCTCTTGTTGTTTCTCTGGACTGATTTTGATATTGTTATCTTGTGCGAATGAGTCCGCAAAATGGTCAGCTGCTTGCTTTCTTGTTAAGATGTTTCCATCTTTATGTAGTGCAATTTTTGAGTTTCTCCCTGTGCCCTCATCGTTAAGTTGTTTTATTAGCTTCCACAATTTCCTTGTGTCTCTTTCAAAGTTCAGAGACTCTGTTTTTTCCTGCCAGCTTTTCCGTCTAGCCTGCAGCTTGGCCCTTTGAAATTTGGCTTTTGCATGCTGGAATTTATTGTGGTGCTCTTGGCTGGGTGTGGCCTCTGCTTGCTTTCTACATACTTCCACATCATTATGCAACTGTTCCAGTTCACTACTCCAGTAGGGTTTATATTGTTTACGGGCTCCTCTTGGTACTGTTTCTCGCGCTGCCTGTAGTATGCATTTCCCAAACTCTTCAACTACTTTATTTATGTCTTTCTCAGTGTTCAGGTTTCTAACCAGTATGCTGGTGCGATGCTTGTACACTGCCCAGTCTGCTTTCTTGTAGTTCCACCTCGAGAGGGTGCTGCTTTCACTTACAAGCTCATTTTCTACAGTTAGAAAGACTGGTCGATGGTCACTGCCACCTAGTTGTTTCCCAACAATTCGTGTAATGTTCCACTCCAGGTCTGGTGAATGAAAAGCCAGGTCAGGTGTAGTTGTAGAGTGCCATGATCTCGAGTAGAAAGTATGTGGGTCGGACGGCTTGTTAATCAACATGAATCTATTCTCATCCTGCCAGTCTTCCAGTCTCTCTCCTCTCTGGTCCATGTGATCATAGCCCCAACTCTGCGAGTGGCTGTTGAAATCGCCGCACACAATCATTTTTTCTGTTAATGGTAGTGTGTCCAGTGCCTGTGGACGGTCACTTGGACAGTAGTAATTGATCAGATGTAGGTCTGTATAGCCTGTTTTAAGTTTAAGTGTCTGATACTCAGCCCCTTCCATATAGACTTCGATTTGGGAAGCAGTGATGTTATTTTTACAAGGGTAAGTATCCCACCTTTTCGCCTGTCCTTTCGGTCAGATCGGTAACACTGGTAGCCTCTGATTTTGAAGGCTATATTTTCGTTGAGGTGAGTTTCTTGCAAGCAACATATGCTTACTTTTTCTTTGTCCAGGATGTTTTCTAATTCTACTTTTTTGTTGCTGACTCCCTCCGCATTCCAGTGCATTATTTTAAGTCTTAGTTTAGTATGGCCAGCTGTTCTATTCTCATGTCCCCTGGCTCCACAGGACATCTGAGAAGGACCTCCAGTAGTTGGGGTTGGACCCTTTCGAGACATAGGGCCCGGCACTGCATCTGCCTGGGGGTCCAAAGCAGGGCGAGCACCATAACGTTTAGCAGCAGTCGACATATTCCATTTTGCGTAATTGCGTGGCATCCTGATTTCTGTGGTGCGCCTCCTGGCTGGTTGCCTCCGTCTTCAGCATCTTTCCTTTGCTAGAGCAGACTGTGGTCTCACTCGAGGTTAGATGTGTACACACGCACACACGTGTCTGCACATGCATGTATGTGTATACATATCTAGAGCACACTGGTTATTTTCCGGCGCCAGATACTCGCCGTCGCCCCTTCTCCTGTTAGTTAAAACAGTTCCGCCACGTGAAGGCCAGGAGTTGGACTTTTGCTGCAGAGGTTATGTATTCACGAGCCATTGGGGTATTTAAGCAATACGCAATAAGCATACAGCAATTTGGAACCTGTGGAGCAGTAATCAATATGTGTTTGTATGTGGGAAGTATAGAATATCTTTCTTGTGTTTTCGTCGAGGAAATTTTTAATTTTGGCAAGTTGGTATACTTTTTTGGCTATTTGTTTAACTAGAGCATGATCATGGGAATTAAAGGATAGATTTTGATCTATGATAAGACCCAGTGCCTTGTGCTCAGTTACACTTTATATAGGCATGCTATCAATGTGCAGCCGAAGAGTTCTAGAGTGTGAAGTCTTTGCCTGGTTCCTATTAACATAGTTTTTGTTTTAGAAAAACTAGACCCTCTGCCAAGGGCTTTCCGCTACTTGCCTGAAATAAAAGCTCGAGTCCCCAAATATGATTCACTCTCACCAACAAGGAGAAAGACTGATTAATATATATATATATATATATATATATATATTGTCAGGGTCTTAAACTTGGCTCGCTAACCTAACACATGTGAGACAGTACAAGTACAACGTGATTTGACGTAAGACTCAATGACACACCGTTCAATGGATTTATTCACACATTAAATACAGAACGATGATCACAACAATATATACTGGATACTTCAATACACTTACATCCACAATACAGCTCACAAGTCTGACTCTCAAGATGTCCAGACACTCGACTTTCAGCACAGAAACCACACAACGCCTTTCTCTCTATCTTGCGTCCGTCCAAGTCCGTGTCCCAGAGCTGTCTGCCGCTAGTTCGCCACTTGCCTCCCACCTCAGGTGGCTTCACGAGGCATGCGTGCGTTTAGCGTCGTCCTGGCCTGACCGCTGGTCGTTCGTCAGCCAGCAATCTTGCAGGCCGGTAACTACCACTCGCCTGGCGGCGTAACGAAGTTGCTGCCTCCCTGCTGGGAGCTAAGTCGCCTGGCGGGCGTAACGATGTCACTGCATCACTGTACCCTTTCTGGACTCTGACACGCTCCCCCGGCAAATTCATGAAAGATGTCATCTTTCATGTATAATATATGTACATACTGGGTTAATATTCTAACCTTGTCAGAGTCTACCCTTCTGTTGTTATATACATTAGTATCAAAATACACATAAATACACATATGCCATAGAAATATATAAGAAATGGAAGTTGCATTCAACGACATGTGGTGTTCAACCTTTAACACATGTCAGGTTTCATCCTCTCGATGGCTGATTACCTCAATTGCAATAATGACCCAGTCAGATCGGTAGTACCAGCTTCACGCATCTACCTCGCAGCATTAAAAAAAAACACGTAATAATATGGTTCTTGAAACAAAAACCATCTAGCTAGACTGAAATACGGCTTTATATAAGTCGCATAAAACGCTCAAACCCTGACCTTATTTGGCCAGTAGCTCTTGTGTTGGTCTGCAATGTCGGCAACCCTCTGCCATGCCCAGTAGATGGCTACCTGTTGTGTCAACAATCTGGCAACAACATGGCTATTTATACGCAACACATTACTGAATACATTTCAAATTATGGCCCTTTGTGTAATGCTGTAATAACAAATAAATGAAAGGGAAATAATTTTCACATTAATGAAATACAATAATTTACAATAATTATCCTATTTCTTAGCGTCATCGCTTGACGTTTCTTCATATTAACGAGAAAAAGTCGGTAATATGAATACATTAATCAAGATATGATTCTAAGATTACACTACATAAATATATAAACACACAATTCGTGTATTTAAGTTTGTTGATTCCTAAAGATTTTAGAATCGTCATAGATTTTTAAACTTTTATTTGTCGTCTGCTAATTTTGCTCTAAATTTCTAACTAATCCGGAAGTACACACGAACACTAAAATCAGCTGATGTTTAAGCTTGCAGAACACAGTTGTTCCGGTTTGATGTAGTTACGGAAAGTACAATGTTCTCACAGTTCATGTGTTGGATGTTTCACTACAAAACCTTCTGGATTACGATTGACTGTTCATGTGTTGGATGTTTCACTACCGAACATTATGGATTTCGGTTCACTGCAATGGTGTAGCTGTCAATGTTCAGTTTACACGTTCACACACGTCTTTAAAATATCCCTGGAATGTTCCACACGCAGATGTCACTGTCAAATTGGATAGTTCGCTTATGGTAAGGTTTTGAGCGAATGTGACACTGTTCTTGTTCTTGGTATATACAATTAATAAAGTTCGCTTTCTACCACACACTACACAATTATACACGACAATCACTACATGAATTAGTAAGATAAGAACACTATATATAATGGGAGTAACCCCTATCACATTATATTGTAGACATTGCACAGCTTTTTGTGAATGGAAAAAATTATTCACTTATAAATGGCTGTGTCGGTCTGAGTGTATTTGTACACACTGCACTCAGACATTGGTGCTTACTGGGTCGGTCGGACAACGGGACAAAAGATCGGCAATTGAATTGGATCTGCCTGGGATATGTCGAACCTCAAAGCTGTAATCTTGAAGTTTAAGAGACCAGCGCGCTACCATATGATTTGAAGGTACACCTGAATTTATAAATCGTAACGGGCTGCTGTCAGATTCCACGATGAAATGACGTCCTAGAAGAAATCTGGACAATTTTGTTATACCTACCACTAAAGCTAGGGCTTCCAATTGAGGGATAGACCACGCCCGTTCTCTGGGCTTTAGTTTCCTGGATACGAAGTACACGGGATGGAGGATGTTATTGTACTCTTGTAACAAGACTGCTCCAATCGCCACGGAGCTAGCATCTGTACGCAATCTGAAAGGTAAATGGAGGTTGGGCAATTTCAGGATGAGATTATTTGAACTGTTATCAGAAAAACATGCTATTACTTTATGGAATGCAATTTTTAGGCATTCATTGTTTACAATTTTCTCTGGTTTATCTTTTGTTAGTAAATTAGTAAACACTTCGGTCAGTTCGGAAAAATCAGGAATGAACTGCCGGTAATAGTTTATTAGTCCCAACAAACTTCTGACTTGTTTTTTTGTAGTCGGAAGTGAGAGTTTTAGTATCTTGGACACAATGTTATCGTCTGTCATGACAAAGCCAGTTGGATATTTTGTACCCCAAGAAAGATATTTCCTGGTAGGCTATGTCTACTTTCGCAGGCTTGACTGTCAGTCCGTGCTGTCTAATACGTTCAAATGTCTGTTCTAACGTCTTAATGTGCTCTGTCATTGTCTCTGTGTGAACACAGATGTCGTCGATATAGCAAATTATGTTAGGAATGTCTACAAGAAGAAGTCGTGTCATACGTACGAAGGTGGCTGGGGCATTGACTAGCCCAAATGGAAGTTTGCACCATTCGTACAGTCCCCACGGTGTGGCAAATGCTGTCAGATGTCTGCTCTGTTCGTCTACTTCTATCTGATAATATCCTTTAGTCATATCTATCTTCGTGAAGAACCTAGCGTCTGTCAGTTCTGTCAGAAGATCGTCAGCGTTTGCCATTGGCTCCAAATCTAGAACAGTTATTTTATTTAGCTTTCGATAGTCGATACACAGTCTTATTGTATTGTCCTTTTTGCGTATTATGCACCATTGGAGATGAGAAGTCTGATTGGGATCGTCTTATGATGTTGTTTTTCTCTAAGTTGATGATCTCCTGATGTAAATGTTCTTTGTAATGTAATGGAATGGTGTATGGTCTGCATCTTATGGGTGTGTTTGATGTGAGTGTGATATGATGCTGTACTAATTCTGTTTGTCCTGGGTTGTTGGAAAAAGATGGTGTTGTACTGTTGTATAAGCTGTTTGCAACTGTCTGTCTCTGCTTGATTTAACTTTGGGTTGATTTTGATCTCCTTCAAGCAGTTTGTCGTGTCTAATGCAGGTGTTGGAATCTCGTCACTAGCATCGTCGTCTTCGTGATCTATTATCACTGTACAAGCTGTCGTATCGTCTTGTTCGTTGTCTCTGTTGTGGTAAGGTCTTAGCATATTTATGTGAAATATTTTGTGTTTGTCTTTTATTTGGATTTCGTAGTCTACTGGTGAAATCTGTCTCGTCACTTTAAAAGGTCCCTGCCAAGAGTCAGTCAATAAGTGTCTGTCACTAGGTAATAGAAGAAGAACGTCCTGTCCAGGTGTCAGCGTTATTGTCCTGTTACCTTTGTCAGCATACTGTCTATAAGTAGCACCAGATAATTTTAGTGCATTCTTTGCAATAACACAAGATTTGATGATTCTTTCACGCAATGATGTAACATATACGTATGATGATATGGGTTTAAGTACTGGAGTAGAGTCAGTTAACATTTGGTGATAAATGGTCAATGGGCCACGTGGTTTGGCACCATAGATAAGTTCAAAAGGAGAGAAACCGGTACTAGAATGTGGTACCTCGCGATAAGCAAAAAGAATAGCTGGTAGATATACATCCCAGTTATTGGGGTGCTCTTGCGTTACTTTGGCAAGCATGTGCTTTAGATCCCCGTTAAATTTTTCTATTACTCCACTACTGTGAGGATGGTACGGGGAATTGAAACATTGCTTCACTCCCAACATTTTGGTGAAAGCTTGGGTAGATGCGGCAATAAACTGAGTGCCCCTATCAGATTGGATAGTATCTGGAAAACCTATCCGAGAAAAAATATGGAAGAACACTTCCATTATATCATTGGCAGTAATGTTCTTTAGCGGAATAGCTTCTGGCCAGCGACTACATTGATCAATGACAGTTAGAATATATTTATTCCCTCTAGTTGTTGTATGATTAAGAGGGCCCACTATGTCGACAGATAGTTTTTCAAAAGGTCGACTGGCTAAGTCAGTAACTTGCAACTTTGCCTGTGGGTGTTTACCTTTTTTACCAGTTTCTGGCAGGTGTCACAACTTCTGCAATATTCTTTAATGTCATTGCAAAATTTTGGCCAATGAAACTGTGTCAGTAACCTTGATCTGGTCTTAACGTATGCCATATGCCCTGCAAGAGGTATATCGTGGGCAAGATGTAAGGCTTGCTTGCGATAATTAGTTGGCAAAACAGTTTGCTCTGTTGTGTTGTCACCTCTGGTATAATACCTGGTGAGTATATCATTTTTCACAGCAAAATGCCATTTTGCATTCTTGGTTACCTTTGGCTTTTGGCCGATCAGGTTAAAGTATTTTGACAATGAAGGATCAGCTTTTTGAGCTGTTACAAACGTTTCCTTCATAGTATTAGTAGGTAGTGATACTGGGCTAAGCATTTGTATAGCCTCAGTTTGATTAATTTCATCTTGCACTCTAGCAGTAGATCTAGTTACTGCGTTCACACATTCAATGATATCAGATGGTGATGGAACAATGTTATCAATGATGTCATGAGATGTTAGTGCTACATTAGCTACCATACAATCAATAGGTGGTGTGACATTTTTAATGATGACATTGAATGGTGATGTTATGTTATCATCAATACACATAGATGTTATGTCATGAGGTTTATCATTCACCTCTGGTAAATTTCCAATAATTACATCACACACTGGGTTTGTTAACGCAGCACACTTTACTTTCCCAGTGAGGAAAGGTGTTTCAATATATGCCCATGCTAGTGGGTATTTCTCAATATTGCCTGAGAATGTTCTGCATGTTACATGCCTGCCTGTATAGTCTGTAGGCATTATGAACGTTCTCTTCAGACCAATGAGTGAACTGCCCGTATCACGAAGGACTGTAGCTGACTTGCCATTCACATATCCGTGATGGACGATTATCTTGCCTTTTGAATCTACTACCAAATTAGCTTCTTCATTGGCAATAGGGATGGCGTGACCGCATGTTAAAATACCATCTTCATAAAAGGTGTTACAAACAGAACATTTATTTGCGCTAAACATGTCAAAAGCCTGTGCTGAGTTCACAGGATGTTTCTCTGGCTGTTCTTCATCAGACGACGAACTATCAAACAAGGCGGCATTTGCTTTGTTGGTCATTTGCCTGCCTTTACAATCTTTCCGATGGTGTCCGTACGCCTTACAGAGGAAACATTTACGCAAACTTCTGAAGGATTTACGCTCCTTATCTTGTCTGTTTACCATGTTTAATAGGTAAGTATGGTATCCTGGGTGCTTATCGCACATTTCATTCTGATGATGTGAAAATTTACAATAAGTACAGTGTTAAACTTCTCAGAGGTAGGCCTATGAGGTTTCTGCCTACTATAGGGTTTGTCATAGTTAGCCGCTGCTACAAAATTAATGTCAGTAGCTTCAGTGGCAAAACAATGTTTGTTGGCTGTGTAATACGCCGAACCACGTCTCTCAATCTCATCTACACTAGTGCATTCATTCTCTTGCAAAAATTTTGAAAATGCTGATGGAATGGATGAAATGATTTTATCTCTAATGAATCAGATCTTCTAGTCTCTGATAATTTTTGTCAATTTTAGCTGCTGAAGTCCATTTAGGTAAATATATCTCGGACTAAGCAGAGGTAATCAGAGAACGTTTGAGTCGGTTTTGGGCTCAATTTACTGAATTGTTCTCTGTAACCTGCCTCATCTAACATAAAATGTGCCATAATCTTAGATTTCAGATAATGGTAATCTTTTCTGAGGTCTTTGGGGATGGTTTCAATGACTTTAAGAGGTTCCCCTGATAAACTCCTCATATAAACAATATTCCATTCAGACAGTGGAACTTGGTAATGTTCCATTAAAGTTTCAAAATTTTGGGTAAAGGCTGCGATGCAGTCACCCGAGGTATAATTACGTACAATACCTTGATATTTCTTATACTGGTTTTCTTTCTCCAGTCTCTCAGATTTCTTAGACTCTTTGTTAATGGCAGTCTCAGTGTCAAGTTGTTTCATCTTCAACTGTAACTCCAGTTCTTCTCTCTTACTCTGAGCTGCTATTTCTGCCTTCTTCAGTTCTGTATCTTTTTCGATCTCGGCCTTTTTCAGTGCACTATCTACTTCAGCTTGCTTTGCAGCTAGTTCTAATTCGGCTTGCTTTGTCTTTGCAGCCAGTTCTGCTTCTGCTTGCTTGGCAGTTCGTTCTGCTGCTCTTTCATCGCGTTCATGGTATTCAGAGTATTTCTTCTCACTCCATTTTGTTAATTCATCACCTGTCAACTGTAATTTTATCCCCATATCGATGAAATCATTTAATGAAGACATGATGGAAAATGTCAATGAAATACTAGCCACACACAATATGTTATAAGTGGTTAGTAATGAACAATTTACAATTGACTTCTATTGACAATACGTGCCTAAAATTGCATCCTTAAAGTAAATGAAAAGAAAAATATACTCAAGTGCCCTGGATGCGGTGAAGAACGGTTGGAAATCGGGCTAGGAACTGTAGGGTCGCTACTTCAAAAACAACAATGACCTCTACGGCAAGGTTTTGGATGGTACGGAAAAACCTGCTTTGTTTTTGGAGGAAAATAAATTAGCGTCTATTTGTTGGTGTGTGCCTGCTTGTCACTAAGTGTTGATTAGGTTTGTATGGCGTTGAGTGTAGTTGTAGGTCGTAAGTTTGTCCGTCAACAATTTTTTTTTCAAAACAAGTTACTTTCTTTCCAAAACTTTTTGCGTTCCACAAACTCAATGCACCAAGACAATCTACATGTATCTCAACACTCTACAACATTGATGACACATCACTTACATCAAGATGACATTCAGTAAGGACATAGACATCAAGTTTACAAGATGGCGACAAGGTCAAAATGGCGACAAGATCACAATGTCGACAAGGTCAAAACGGTGACAAGTTTCACAAATCACACATGTTTTACATGATTACAAGATCAAACAATATGTATGCACTGTACGTTTACAAATAGTCTTACACATGTTTAAATAATGTAGTAATAAATCAAAATGAGCCTTCCACGATCACATATACATGTACTATAAAGTTTGACACAAATTCTAAGTTCACAAACTCTAGTTTTAAATCGTTAATCACATAAACACGTTCATTTCAAAGCCGGACGATCCCCCACGTTCACACATGTCAGGGTCTTAAACTTGGCTCGCTAACCTAACACATGTGAGACAGTACAAGTACAACGTGATTTGACGTAAGACTCAACGACACACCGTTCAATGGATTTATTCACACATTAAATACAGAACGATGATCACAACAATATATACTGGATACTTCAATACACTTACATCCACAATACAGCTCACAAGTCTGACACTCAAGATGTCCAGACACTCGACTTTCAGCACAGAAACCACACAACGCCTTTCTCTCTATCTTGCGTCCGTCCAAGTCCGTGTCCCAGAGCTGTCTGCCGCTAGTTCGCCACTTGCCTCCCACCTCAGGTGGCTTCACGAGGCATGCGTGCGTTTAGCGTCGTCCTGGCCTGACCGCTGGTCGTTCGTCAGCCAGCAATCTTGCAGGCCGGTAACTACCACTCGCCTGGCGGCGTAACGAAGTTGCTGCCTCCCTGCTGGGAGCTAAGTCGCCTGGCGGGCGTAACGATGTCACTGCATCACTGTACCCTTTCTGGACTCTGACATATATATATATATATATACACGCATACATAAAGTTACAATTATTTCATATCTTCTCATACTATGCTTATACTAATCTGAGGTATTATATTAACAGACTAATTTATTTGTACTTCTGTATCACAACATTTAGATTTAATTGATTACACACTCCAGGAGATCCACAGGATTCTCCCTGACATAAACCAGGTTTATCATTTCCCCGTCCTTCTCTAAACTTCTTACTAGAATTGACGCTGAATACCCTACTATCTTCTGGATCAGCTGAAAAAATTTATAATCACAGGCAAACTTCTAAGGCCTGAAATGGTATAAATTGTTCTGAAAAAATGTTGAGTGTGTTGGCCAATTGGAAAGTGTGGCCACTCAGCTGATAAATCTTGTCCACAGGGTAGGTAAGCAGGTTCATCAGATCTCTACTCAATTCTCCTCCTCAGTTTGGGTGTTGCAATCTGAACTAATTTTCTACAATTGTCAACTATTCAATCACAATCAGTGTGTGACACGGCACTGTCTATATAAGTTGTTTTGTTAACACAAGTGTTGCTGAACCACAAATTTGTAGATCATAGTGTGGTGAGTGATGCTTTACAGTAAGTCAAAGTTTTGGCTCATTCAAAGCTTGAGGCTGAAGGTGTCGAGTCTGTGGAATAAATTCAGCGAGAGAAAGTGAATTTTCTATTAAGTCAACTGTATGCATCTAAAATTGGCTCTGGACTATTTCCTGATGCCCATATTTGTCTCATACAAGTAAAGGAACCATACTATGTGCTCTCTGTCTTGGTTATCTACAGTTCCCTATTCTATGATCAATAACAGCACTCTGGCCTAAGGAAAACAGCACACCAAAATTATTCTCTTCTTCTTCTTATCTGTGAATCTAATATGTATAAACCTCCATACCTTCTATTGCACAGACTTTAAACATAACTACGAATATATTCTAGTCTGGGTAATTATAGATGCTCTCCAACCACAATTCGCACGTAAGAATTATATTCCTAGCATATATTTAATCATTTCTCTCTGTAACACACATTTTCAGATAAACACAAATTACTTAATTATCATTATAGAATATAATGCTAGACTGAAAGTTAATGTAGTTACAAGAAAGATTAATACTGAGAATTAGTGAGAAAGTCAACAATGAGAAACAGTGAGAATGCATAGTCTCCACTGGTCACCCATGTTAGTATTTGACCTTCCCACACATGTTAGTACGATCACCTATTCGCGCGGCATAGAAATAATTCATTATTAATTATATTTATTCACATTCACCACCACTTCCTTCGAATTACACCCAATACTGAAATGCAAATGTTAGTTCCTAAACTAGCCACTCAATTAGTATAGTCTTACTCTACTTTTATAAGGACTAATCGAAAATGCATTCTGAACACTCTACTAGTTTTTGACTATAGCCCATCATACTACGTCATTATACATCCCATGTTATGTTAATTCCGACCTGGTTACGTCCACCCTTTTCCCCGCGTGGCATGAGTAAAATACCAGTACTATGTATAATATGAGCGACGTAGTCTAGCCGTTAAAATCACATTACTATCGCCCCCTCTCCTCTCCCCTTCCGACTGTAATTCAAGAAGACTGATCAGACGTACACAACAATTATTCTACACAAATCGATACTCATTACCCTTCACAAATCCTGACCAAACTTGTCCGGTGCAAAAACATTTGTTGTAGGTATTCTTTGCTATATTAGTTTACTAACATATTGGCGTAATTAGCGCCACAAGAAAAAAATCTCGTAACACTGTAAGTATTCTCTAAGAGCCTAGGGACTTGCAATGCTTCTGCCACGGTGTTTCTAGCACAAAAATAACACTTAACCGCTATTTTTTCCTGACTGGAAACAATTGGTCCAGGAATTTGGTTGCTGCGATTTTCTCCGACCAAACAAAGGAAATGTCTTAAAAGGGTAGTTTGGCGGGGTACGCTAACTTGTACACAATATCTCATCTCATTCTCATTGGCACCTTGCCGTCTTGACAGAGGATAGTTTGTAAGGGATGGAGTTATTGCCTCTCCATAGCACAAAGCCTGGGCTAAAATATAGAGATCATGTGTTGCCCATGCAGCATGATCCCTCTCTCGGCCAGCCTAGTTCACTCCAGAGGAAAGGTAACACCTCTACATCTGGAACAAGACAAGCTGCAGAAGCTGCCAGGATCAGCAAAGCAATGCTCTAACTGTCCGCCTGTCGGAGCTTCGATCCTAGACCAGCCGCCAACCAAGGCTTAGGGCCTGGTCTGCCCTGCCATGACACTTTGTCTTTAGGTTGCATTTCCTCGCACCAGGGATAAGGCTTGTACCCTCCCAATTGCGCTCTTCCGCCCGAAGCCGTTGGCACAATGTGGGGTGTCGGGTTTGGTAAGCGCCGCCCAACATTCGGCGCTAACAGAAAGCAGGTAGTACCGTCTACTGTCATACGGTAGCTCAGTCATATCTGACTACGACCTGACACAATGTACACAATAACTCAACCACTATCTCTTTGTGATATATTTCTACACGAAAAATTAGGGATATCCATTGTATTATATACTATAGACATGCCCCATATATATATATATATATATATATATATATATATATATATATATATATATATATATATATATATATATATATATATATATATCTTCTTCTTCAGCATTCCGAGCCATTGAGGTTCTTTGCTGCAGATACAAGCCATCTCCATTCGTCTCTCTGGTTGACCTTCTCTTGCCAGTCGCTGATTCCAAGTGCTTGTAGGTCTGTATGTATATTATCTCTCCACAGTCTTCTTGGTCTACCTCGGGGTCTACAGTCATTTATTTCCTGAGTGTAAGCGAGTTTTGTTTCCCTATTCTCTTCCATTCTTTCTATATGCCCCAGCCATTGCAGTCTATTAGCCCTCATGATACCAGTGATTAGCGGGGACTTAAACAGATCATAAATGTCTTTGTTGCTTCTTCTTTTCCACTCTCCACTTTGTGTATCCCTAATGGGCTCAAAGATGCGTCTTAAGACTTTGTTCTCAAAGGTTTGTAACAAGGCTTCATCTCCTTTAGTTGTACTCCAGGTTTCAGAGCCATACAGCACAACTGGTCTATATATATAAATATAAAATCATACAAAAGTACATAAAGGGTTTAAAGAGGTCTCTCCAAATCTAACCCTTTACAGGGCAGACGCTTGTCCGTTTTGTAGCCCTGAACGGGCAAGATTTTTTCAGGTTCGGTAAAATTTGAATATCTTGAATATCAAGAAAATAGAAACAATGGATGTATCAAATTAAGAAACATTTAACGTGTATGTCTGTGTTTCTCTCCTCTTCTATTCTCCCCCCTCCCCCACCCTCCCCACCCCAGAGTCACCAACGACATATTTTGATAACACAATGAACCGAGAATTAGGGAGAGTGGGCATGCCACATGGAAGTGCAGTTCATTCCAAGTAAATAAATAACACTGCTAATGTGTTGTATGTATATGTGCATAGATGCAGAACATTATGAACACAGAGAGATGAATAGAAACACAGACAAACATATTGTATTTTATAGATTATACTAAGACATTTGACAAAGTGAAATATGATCAAGTGACAAACATGTTGGAAGATATAACATTGATGGGAAAGATCTTAGAATAATGATTATTTACTGGAAACAAGTAACAGCAATTAAAATCAAAAATAATTAAGGCAATTATGAACAGATAAAGCAAGGTGTAAGAAAAGGATGCGTTGTGTCACCAAATCTCTTCTCTCTTTATAGCGAATTAATAATGAGAGAGATGACAGAGAGGCCAGGAATGCAGGTTGTAGATTATAATGTAAACAGTCTGTGTTTTGCAGGTGATAAATGGAAAACATCCAGTGGTTGTAATGAAGAGTGTTTAAAAAAAGGACTTGCCTTGAGTATCAGATAAACATCAACAATGGATGTATAAAACAAAAGAGATAACACCAAAACGTGATATATCAATGGAAGGAAAAGTGCTTAACCAAGATAATACATTCAAATACTAAGGGGCAATCATAACAATAGATGGAAGATACATTACAGAGATTAAAAGCAAAATAGGCCATGCAAAGGCTGCATTTCAGGAAATAACAATTACATTTGCAACATAAATAGTGTACTGAAATTGTATATGCAACCTATCCTGCTTTATGGCAGTGAATGATTGAACATGAAGGAACAAATTAGGAGGAGCTTGGAGGCAGTGGAGATGTATATTGTGTAAACATTACACTTTCATCTCAAATTATTTGCATGTACAATCAGGACCAGGTCTAGACTCTAACTATGTCAGTTCTTCAGTAGTTACACCACCTTCAGAGCAGGAACCAGTTTCTCCAACTCATCCTTGCCTTGCAAACAGTAGCCAAATGAAACTCTAAATAATGCTTTTTACAGTTCAGAATGGATGGCTTTGGTCACTTGTGTGCATCTTTTATCCCATCCAAGCAGGGGTGTGCAGAAATCAGATAGTTCATATGCTGGCTTCAAAGCATTGAGACATTACAGGTGGATAGAAGGAATTTGGTGTGGACAAAAAATGACAGCTTGATGCATAAAAAATATCTCTTGATTACAGCTGCTAGAACTGGGAATCAAGTATGGAACTGGTGGCAGTGACTGCAGGCATGGACAGCTCTTTGGTGTGTAACTAACCAGCATGCAGCAAGGACAATCAGCGTCCACACTTTTGTAACTTCTGCTTAGGGACACTGACCACGTATGGACTTGCCCTATGTGAAGTGATAGCTGTTATTTATCACAAATATAGATGTGACTAGTGGATCGTATGTTTAGCCATCTTGGATAGTTGCAGTAAACTAGAAAAAATAACACCAAAATGTGATAAATGTGATATATCAACAGTTAAAGACCACAGGCTGTTTAGAGGAAAATTATGGATACATCAAGCAGAGAGCACAATAAGAGACATATGCATGATTGAGAACAAGGAGAAGAGTAGGTCAGAAAGCCAGTTGAAAAGTCAGACCTGTGCAGGATCATAATAACATTGGATCAGGAATGCAGGGATTGGCTGGCAGGCTGCATTAAATGGGAGATGCAACAACTGATCCACGACAATTTGCGACCAGGCGATGTAATCATCTATACTGATGGCTGTGTGCTAAGAGGTAAAAGAAGTGTCTAGGGGTTTGTGATTAAGGTTGGTGGACGGTGTTTGGTGCAGGAGAACCTGGCATATGATACCACAACATCTAGTCTGAGAATGGAGGTGGAGGCAGTCATGACGGTATTCTGAAGTCTGGAGGACAAACAGCACAAGCATGTTGTGGTTATAATGAATTCACAAATAATGTGTATAGTGCAGAAGAATGGAAGATCACGGCCTGGAGATAATAGTGCTGTAGGGAGTGGCCAGAGGATCTGGCCAACACTTAAAACTCCAAGGAAAGACCTAATGGGCACATAATCAGACTGCTTCTGGTGCCATTTATACTGGGACTCTTCGCTGACTGTTGCAGATGAGGACAGAGCATGTATGGGAATGTCCTGAGTGCTGTGATGTTGGTTCTTGACCTCAATAAACTAGAGGAACTTGTGTTCACACTGCAACCATGAAAAAGCATAGACTGAATAAGCTGCTGTCCAGGCTAAACTTCAAAGTGAGGAAACCAGCCCACATTAGAGCATCGTCCACTTTGGTGCATCCTTTTGAAAAATCCCTTTCTTCTTTTCCTTGCATCTTCTTCTGGCGTGCCTGTCATATGGCACTAACTAACTATTTGTTTGTAACTATAATAGAAACACCCACAGGGTTTGGACCACCTATGTCAGAGACAAAATCACTTTCAGACAAAGGTGAAAGAACTTTCTTCTCAAACATAAAGCATTCACTGTATGATCCTCCATTGCTCTTGCCAGGAGGGATCTTCCAGCACATCTACAAAAGGTGCTTGATTCTCTTATCACAATTGTGAACTACAACAAATCTGGGGCCCTTAGAACCATTCTGCTGAAAAGAACTCTGCAAACACATTATTGCAAACACATTATTTCTGTTCAGAGTTCTTCTTTTTCTATGCCACTGTTTGTTGTTGGATGGAATGTGTTGGATGTGTCTTTTAGTCGAAAGATCAAATTAGTTGTTTTTGGAAGTACACTCTAAACATGCCTTTTGTCTTACTTTATGATGAAGCCATAAAAACATATTTGCTTATTTACCAGATATTTGGTTAGACCTATTCAGTAAGCTGAACCTGAAACTTCAGTAAAAAGCAACAACACACAATGTCAAATTTCAAAACAGTCTTTAGACATTATTATCCAAGCTGAATAACTGGTAGTAGAAAGTTATTCTTGGAAAACATGCCATGTTTGAAAAATATGGTAGAGGAATCTTAATAAGTGTACTAAATGAACATCTAGAAGTGATTACTGGGCACTTCAATCCTTTGAAAGGGCTTTCATTGGTGCTTGTCAGAGCTTACAGAGAAGACTGCAATGGTAAAAATAATATCACAAAATAAAGGCATTGCAGTATAAATAGTTTATTGATTTTCCTGTAATACTTTTCCTTATATGAAAATATTACATGGTATGAATGTGCGCAGCTGATCTAGGTGATCATGTTCTACCATCACCATTGTTTCATCTGGTCTTGGTAAGTTTAATTGCTGACCTCCTTCCATGCCAATCTGCCAACAAATCTAGCAGTTTCTTGCCTTGTCTTTAAATTCTCAGTGTTCCTGGTTGTCGCAATGTTCTCTAGACACCTAGACTCATATTGTGACAAAAAAATAACAGAGTTGTCTCCTCTTGCTCCTCCTCCTCCTCCTCCTGTCTTCAAATATAGCCTAGCCCTAACTAGCCCTTTATAGGCTTGTTCAGTATTGGTTTGGATTTTGCAGCTCAAGCTACAAGAATGAGGTAGCCAATCTCACGCAAGCCCTCTTTAGTCACCTCTTACGACATGCATGGTAGCTAATAGTCTTATTATGTTTTGCTTCCCGTTTGGGCCTTGGTAAACATGGGCAGTGTCTTGTCCTTATATGAGTAATAATATGCCTTTAGAATTTACTCCATGTTAGTTAGTTAGTTAGTGAATTAGTTAGTCGACAGAGCATCCTCATTGCACATCGAGCCATTCGGTCCATAAGTGCTCGGATCCCCTCCTCAGCAAATCCTGCAGCGTGTAGCGGCTAACGACACCAGTGCTGTGTTGGTTTATCAATCTTCTTTGTCTTCCTGCATAGTGTTCTTGTTTGGCCACCCCTCTTTTAATATGCTGTTCTTGTAGTCTGGCCGTGGTTGTAGATTCGCAGTCATCACTTGGTTCTCGCAAAAGTCTTACTTCTCGTAGAGCATTCAGAATGTCAGCCTGGTCACATGGCGCGTCCACCCTCCACATTAGCCTTACCTGCGAGCTTGTCAGCCCGCTCATTTCCTTGTACTCCCGCATGCCCTGGCTTGAAGATGAAACTAATCTTTGCCAGCTGAGACCGCTCCAGAGACAGCAACCATTCTCTTCGGATCCACCCCATCTCTATCTTTTTGAGCATGCTCATTGAGTCGCTAAGGAAACATGCCCTAGTGAATGTGTGTGTCTCGAGCCATGTTATTGCTTTACTTACTGCCATGACTTCCATAGTCAGGCTACTTGTGGTCTCAGCAAAAGCACTAGAGTCCTTCACAATTTTTTCTCTGGCCAGAGCCGTAAAGGCCCATGAGCTTCTCACATGTCGGACGACTGACCTATCTGTGTAAATGACAGCATCACCGTCTAGCGAATTCTCGAAAATCAACGCTTGTACTTCTGCCTCCACAGCAGCCGGATTTTCTTGTCTGCATTTTCTGTCTAGTTGGATGCAAACTGAAAAGGACGTACAGAAATCTGTTGGCACTTGTACCCACTCTTCACCAGGTTCTAAGTCCTCAAGTGAACACACCTGTTGAAGAATGTCTTCGGCTTGACCCATCCACGACCGTTCTCTTTTTAACCTAATGCCCTTCACCTTCATAATTTAACTATGCAATGGATGTTGTGTGTTTGCGTTAACTCTGAGGTAGGCACGTGCTCTGCAAATTTGTATTCTGTCTTCAATGGTTGGAAAATCAAGAAGGTAGTGCATCGCCCTGCATGCTGTATCTCTTGTGCATCCAAGAATAATGCGCATAGCTTCATTCTGTATCCTTTCCATCCTTTCTATCTGCTTATGGCTGAGAGTGAGGATTGCCCTCGTATAGAAGACATAGATGGCGCTGCTCACAGTTTGCTGCCACCATCACCCGCATCGCAGCCAAACCCCACTTGGCCTTTGTTATCACATGGTCTATGTGCTCATTATATGCAAGGCTTCGATCAAAACGTATCCCCAGGTAATTCATTGCCTGAATTCTTTCCACCATCTCTGAACACAGATTAACAGTTGACTCCATGTAGCACTTTGAACCTTGGTGGTCTTAACATTGCATGGTATTCTCATAATTCTGCAATGGAACCACATATTATTGGCCTGTCTTGATCTTTCCATTTTGATATTAAGTGTCAGTGAATCACATACACTAGTACAGACAGTGTAAAACACTTGAGACTAGTTTTGCCACTTAGAATGTTCTTCATCAGATAAATTAGTCTGTATTTGATTTTCTAATTGTATTCTGTATGGAACATTAACATTCTTGAGTTGCTTTTGTAAGTAAGTAAAGAAAAGTAAAGAATCTCTTTTCATACCATGAGGTGTATTGGATATATGGTGTTAGCCCCATGTTTTTCAGACCATCAGCACTCGATGTATGATGTGGTCAAGATCAGCACTCAAGGGATGATGTGGTCAAGATCAGCATTCGAGGGATGATGTGGTCAAGATCAGCACTCGAGGGATGATGTGGTCAAGATCAGCACTCGATGGATGATGTGGTCAAGATCAGCACTCGATGGATGATGTGGCCAAGATCAGCACTCGAGGGATGTGGTCAAGATCAGCACTCGAGGGATGATGTGGTCAAGATCAGCACTTGATGGATGATGTGGTCAAGATCAGCACTCGAGGGATGATGTGGTCAAGATCAGCACTCGATGGATGATGTGGTCAAGATCAGCACTCGAGGGATGATGTGGTCAAGATCAGCACTTGATGGATGATGTGGTCAAGATCAGCACTCGATGGATGATGTGGTCAAGATCAGCACTCGATGGATGATGTGGTCAAGATCAGCACTTGATGGATGATGTGGTCAAGATCAGCACTCGATGGATGATGTGGTCAAGACCAGCACTCGAGGGATGATGTGGTCAAGACCAGCACACGATGGATGATGTGGTCAAGACCAGCACTCGAGGGATGATGTGGTTAAGATCAGCACTTGATGGATGATGTGGTCAAGATCAGCACTCGATGGATGATGTGGTCTAGATCAGCACTTGATGGATGATGTGGTCAAGACCAGCACTCGATGGATGATGTGGTCAAGACCACGCTGACTGCCATTACTTCCTAGGGCATGTCCTGGTCCCATGTTAGGTCGGTCGAAATGGAAGCTCAAGTCACTGACAATACACCCCAGCATCAAAGGGCATTTGAACAATTGATGAGTGGGCCAGTAAGCAAGTGTGCTAGCCACAGAATTACCATGGTTGACGAGGTACCTTTATATGTAAATATAAAACATCCACATCTGAACTAATATCCAGTTAGCAGTTGATGCAGCATCTCCAAGCCACTCATCCACTGTGTGCTGTGCAGCAGCATGATAGTCTTGAACCATTTGGTAACTTGCACATCTTGGAACATTTGGTAACTTGCACATCTCGGAACATTTGATAACTTGTACATATTGGAACATTTGGTAGCTTGCACATCTTGGAACATTTGATAACTTGCACATATTGGAACATTTGGCAATTTGCACATCTTTGAACATTTGGTGACTTCTATATCTTTGAACATTTTGTAACCTGCATATCTTGGAACATTTGACAACATGTACATCTTGGAACATTTGACAACATGCACATCTTGGAACACATGTAGGTAGCAGTCATATTATATGTAATGATGCATACTATATTATTACCATATTTCACAGGGGTTCTGAGAAATCAAGTCATGGCCATGAAGTTAACCAACAGTTGGCTAAGGTAGTGACACAGCATTCAAATTCTAGGTAACTATACTCCATCCAGTTTAATGGCAAAGATTGTGAAACCCTGTATGGAATTGTTCTTACAAAGTGTTTTGTATACTGCACTGAACAGTAATCATAACACATGTAGGTTACACTTGTAACATTGTGAACATAGAGAATTGTTGCCTTGGTAATGTCTCTGGTTGCTCTCAGGCGACGTGCTATTTTTTATATTTATTTAGATGTCATTGACATAAATACAATCCATGAAGTAATTAATTTAAATTACATAAAGTAATTATACATTTAGCATGTTAAATGTTGTTACCTATCAAGTAGTAGCCGGACTACCATTCTTTAGCCAAATATTGCACTTTAAAATAGGAAATGTTACTGTCTCAATTCAGTATCCGATTAGGAATAAAACAGAAATGTTGATGCCAAAGGTGTGATTATATTCCATATTTTTGTATATAAAGTGACATTGAAATGAATAATTAAATATTAAATCATATATAAGATCCTTAAACAATATGGTGTGAGTACACATCTAACAAACCTATGTAGAAGCTTATATAACAACTGTGAATGCATAGTGAGAGCAACTGGAGGACACTCAGAATCCTTTGCCATAAGATCTGGAGTACGACAAGGTTGTGTCCTGTCCCCTCTCTTGTTCATAACATATATAGACAAGATATGTAAAGAAACCAGCCAAACAGAGACCACAAGAATACCGCATGACAAGAACACAGAAGAAGAACCATCTGCATATCTGACCATTAGAGAACTCCTGTTTGCGGACAACCAAGCACTAGTAGCAAAATCAGAAGCTGAATTACAAGACCACATGAATAGTCTAAACGAAATGTGTAGGGAACATAACATGAAAATTAGCACAAGCAAAACAGAGGTAATGACTATAACTAAAGAAGAAAAAAACAATTCACCTAAACAAACATCCCTTGAAACAAGTAAAGAGTTTCAAGTACCTAGGAAGTATAATATCATCAAATGGCAGATCAGAAGACGAGATTGAAAATAGATGCAATAAGGCAAACCAACTCACTGGACAAATGGCACCAATACTAAAGAACAAACATTTATCAATAACTACTAAGAAAGCACTTTACAATACAATCTTCCTACCAACTCTATGCTACCAATGCCAAACCTGGACAATGACAGACAAAGAGAAAAGACAAATCACATCAACAGAAATGAGATTCCTGAGAAGATTACTCAATGTAACAAGAAGAGATAAGATCAGAAATGAATAAATTATGACTAAAGGGGGTTATAGCAACGCTAGATTTTATTAGAAGGCATCAAGTCAAATGGTTTGGCCATGCAATTAGTTACCAACAGTATACCATGACAAGCAATGATGTGCAGACCAGATGGAAACAGAGGAAGAGGCCGACCACGTAAACGTTGGACGGAGGGAATAACAGAGTTCATGGGAATATCGATACACGAAGTCCATAATCGGGCACTCTCACGATGTTTATACTTCACCTCGACACCGCAAGGTACAAAAGGAATATGATGAGATGAAAATAGATGAGATCATATATAAGAGAAATACTATTTTTTGTGTGACCAATTTTAACTGCTGGCTAACAATTGTTTACATATATTTAGCTGCTCAAACACCTATTTTCTACATTATTACAGAAGATTTACATCTCTTTCCCATTTTGAGATGATTAATGAAGGAATTTTAACTTGTCTTGAATTAAATCTTTGATTTTTTTGTAATTAACCCATGCATTAAAACACATAACAGATAGTTCTAGGATAGTCTTCTACTAACAGAAAATAATTTGATAGTAAATATTTAGTAACTAGTGGTAAACAATTTGTTCATTACATGCTGAAAGTTACCTAATTTGTTTAGATATATTTAATACACAGAAGCTAATATTTACTAAAAGCATCATGTTTTTAAGTTAATAAATACAAATAATAATATTCCCCAGTGCGAACCCCGAGATGAAAGTGTATGTGGACAATGCATACAATCGTGCGCACAACAGAGTTGGTTTGCCATTGGGGTCTGCTCCTATTTCAAGGAAGAATGAATTGTACAAATCCAGCCTTTTAAATTGGAAGCAACAAGAACAGTCTGCTGTTAACTCCAGTGGGAAGCCCTGGTAAATAATGAATGATGAGTGAACAGTAATTGTTTTACATACTATAAAATTTTCTGTATTTCATAATACATTTTATATTACATTAATAATGATCCATATAAGTGTATAAATGTATAGTAGTTAATAAAAATGTTTAATAAAATAATGTGATGTCTTGTTTGTCAAGTGTAGTTAGTATACTGTGCATAATTATACATTTATAAATAAAATATTCCCCAGCTCAACACAAGAGAAAAAGGTGTATGTGGACAATGCATTCAACCGCAAACACAATAGGGTTGGTTTACCCTTGGGGTCTGTTCCTATTTCAAAGAAGAAGGAAGTGTACATGGAGAGTCCTTTAAATAGGAAGCTACACCGAGTTGGGAAACCATGGGGCACTCCTACTTGCAGGGAAAATAAGCAGGCTGCATTGTATAAATATTTGGAGGAACCTTCTGTAAGCTGGTTTAACTATTTCTGACTATACTACTGTCCACAATGTTTTTGTGTGTTATATTATTTAACTACATTCTGAAAGCTGGTTTTAACTATCTCTGACTATAGTAATGTCCACAATGAATTTGTGTGTTATATTATTTAACTACATTCTGAAAGCTGGTTTTAACTATCTCTGACTATACTAATGTCCACAATGTATTTGTGTGTTATATTATTTAACTCCATTCTGAAAGCTGGTTTTAACTATCTCTGACTATACTAATGTCCACAATGTATTTGTGTGTTATATTATTTAACTACATTCTGAAAGCTGGTTTTAACTATCTCTGACTATACTAATGTCCACAATGTAATTGTGTGTTATATTATTTAACTACATTCTGAAAGCTGGTTTTAACTATCTCTGACTATACTAATGTCCACAATGTATAGGTTTGGTCTGAAACAGGTTTGACACGTGGGCTTGTCGCTTGCCAAAGTGAGACCCATAGCAGGAGACTGCTGTGTGACAAATTTATTTATTTGAGATCACAAGAGAAGCATGATCACATCAGTTGACAAGGCACTTGATGATGATGATTACTTATATTTTAAGACCCATACATCGATAACTAAGTGTTCAGTCATATGACTGATTGTGATGCAAATTTAGCAAATGATACTTTGGTAGCGCTAATGATAATACGAGGGGGCTTCAAATGAAAACATTAAAAGTGTGATAAGAATTACAATAACCATGCCACTGTCATTGTAGTTAAGGATGTCAAGGTGCTAAGCACATGACATTATTGCGTAGATGAACATGGTGACATCATAAGCACAGTTTAAAGATGGGTGCCCCACTTTTGACATGCACCAAAGAGAAGCACCGTTCTGTTATCTGTTTTTTGATCAGTGAAGGGGTGAAACCTATAGAAATTTATTGGCAAATGAAGGTCCAGTATGGTGATGCATGCCTGTCAGTCCAGCAAGTGTATGAGTGGAGTAGGAATTTCAAAACTGAGTTACTTCTGTAAAATACTGTTCATGATGGGGTCAGGCACACCGAGTAGTGATCCCAGAGTGGTTGCAAAAGAACTTTTTTTTTTACAAGAATCCAAGCACTTTATCAGCACTGGAGGACTTGCATTGAATGCGATGACAACACTGAAAAAATATACATTTGTTCTTTACCTTTTTCAGAATATACTCTCTCTCTCTTTCTCTCTCTCTCTCTCTCTCTCTCTCTCTCTCTCTCTCTCTCTCTCTCTCTCTCTCTCTCTCTCTCTCTCTCTCTCTCTCTCTCTCTCTCTCTCTCTCTCTCTCTCTCTCTCTCTCTCTCTCTCTCTCACACACACACATGCACACACACACTCACACATCCTCCCCCCCCTTTCCCCCCCCCCCCCCCCCCCCAAAAAAAAAATATAAGGTTTTCAGTTGAAGTTCCCTCGTAATTTTGTTTTTGTGACGTCCCTTGGATACATGCTGGCTTCTGTAAATTTTCATTTAATTTCACATGGTAAGTCATCTAACAGATCTGTCTTTCTTGTTGTTACCTTCTCAGTTTTATGCTATCTTGTATTGTTTCATCTCCAACTTTTCTATATTTTGTAGTTTTAAAGAAGCACTAATTCCTAACATAAAAATAGAAATGCAGTTTTAAAATCAACCCTTGACTGATAATAAAGTTTAAACTGGATGCCATAATGACAGTGTATTGCCAACAACAGTCATATTGGTGTTATCTCTTTACATGCAAGCCCCACAGTCCAAATGTCAGATTAGTGTTATCTCTTTACATGTAAGCCCCACAGTCCAAATGTCAGATTAGTGTTATCTCTTTACATGTAAGCCCCACAGTCCAAATGTCAGATTAGTGTTATCTCTTTACATGTAAGCCCCACAGTCCAAATGTCAGATTAGTGTTATCTCTTTACATGCAAGCCCCACAGTCCAAATGTCAGATTAGTGTTATCTCTTTACATGTAAGCCCCACAGTCCAAATTGTTCACTTCTTCACAAGTATTGACCAAGTCAATATTGACACTTTATATACAAGGTGAAGTCATTAAGTAACAGGGGTTTTACTAAAGTGTTATTTCTCAACACAGTCCCCGTGGACTGTGCCTGGCAACACACTTGGTCCACCTGTCCACTAGCTTGTTGATGCCTTCTAGTCAAAAGATTTTGGGTGTGGCCATAAACCAGTTTTGCACAACCTTCATTACCTCTTTGTCACAAAACGAGCAAACTGGTGTGTCTTCGTAGTAGGGAAATCCCCGTAGACGGAGCTTAGCAGAGTTATCTAGGTCTTGAGTTATTTATAGCTTGGGGGAAGCCGATTAGATTGTAGGACCAAGATGTTTCTGGATTGTTCACGTAGTGGATATTCCGGGCTGGCAATATGCACCGGCAACCTTTGAGGTGAACTTGAATGGGTTTCACATGGATAGAACCCATGCTTCACGGGGAACTTAATTTCCCCAGAACAAGCAATAATTGCGGGCATGGAGAGTTCTACACAACTCAGGAAGCTAGCCATTTTGGGGTGTCACTCGCAGTTCAGTCCTACATCAGCGCAGGTCGCCACTTTCCCGAACCTAGCTATCTTATGGAGCTGTCTAGCCCCCGACATGCTTATGGGGGAATTCTGGAATGGTTCTCGATTTAAGGTAAAGGTTGAGGTAGTTCTCCACCCTCTTTTGCCAGCCTTTCAGCTTCTTCATTTCCAGGTATATTGCAATGTGATGGGATCCACTGTATTACAATTTTTTTAAATTTCTGACATAGTCCATGGAGTGCTGTTCTTAGGTCTGCTAGTTCTGTGCTGTTTTTGCTCTTCAGTATTGAGACAGCTGACTTTGCATCTGTGAAGATAGCTATTTGCTTCTCTTTATTTTCCTCCATCAAGAGCATTTCTGCTGCAGTTTTCAAAGCCTCTACCTCGGCTTTGAAATTAATTACTTTGGAATTTTCCTGTTGCCACTGACTGCGTTTTTTTCACTGCATTTCATAAAAATTTTCTATTGAATTTTTGGCTGATCCATCTGTATATGTAAGGGTTCAATTGCTACTTGGGTAATGCTCTTTTATGTAGTTTAGGGCTATTTTTCTTCTTTCTATTTCATTTTGAGTGTTCTTGTTCTTAATACCAGGAATGTTTTCTATCATCTCAGGCAGTTGCTGCTGTCTCCAAGCTGGGGACTTGTGTGCATTGTAAATGGGTTTGACTGTTGATATGTTAAGTATAGGATCTGCCCTAATCTTTCGTTTTGCAGTTTCTACGCTTCAGTCTTCCCTTTCCAAAACCAATAAACCTTTTATACATGGGGAGGTCTGTCAATCTTCTAAATTTTTCTGCTTGTTGCTGGGCTCTACTATCTCTTCTATCCTGCATTGGTTGTAAACAAGTGATCTTTTCTAGTTCGTTAATAGGCGTTGTCTTCAGGCTTCCAGTTATGATCCGCATTGCTTGATTTTGGACTCTACTTATTTTGTTAAAGTTTGACTTAGCTGCTGTTGCCCAAGATGCGATGCCATATTCCAGTACTGGTCTCACTCGTCCAGTATATTACTTCTTGAGAACTTTTTCATCTGCTCCCCGCATTGTACCAGCAGGCTTTTTCATGATTACTATTCTTTGCCTTGCTCTTGTTCGATTTTTCTCAGCCTGTGTCTTCCATGTCAGGTGACGATCAAAGGTAACTCCTAGATAGTTTGGAATTTCTTCAAGGCGCAGTATTTTTCCACTGAATGCAAGCTTAGAGTACTGAGGTTTATTTGAGACGGAGAATACTGTACATGTTGTTTTCTCCTCACTTATCTTCACTAGCCATGATTTTGACCAGTCCTCTAGCGCTAATAAGGCTTGCTGTATTCGTATTCTGCTGTTAGCTGTACTAATATATTCTTCAGATGTCTATATGGCTAGGTCATCTGCAAAGGAAGATGTGTGTACTCTGGCTGGAAAATTTTCTGTGATGTCATTTATATGTGCTAGGAATAATGTTGGTGAAAGAACTCCTCCTTGGGGGGATGCCTTGCTCCAACAGCATCTTTTTTTTGTACTTTTGTCCTGGTGGTTCTGTTCTAAAGGTAGTGTCTAATCCATTTGTAAATTTTCCCACAAACATGCATTTTTTGCAGTTTTACTGTCAGTCCTTCCTTCCATACTTTATCAAATGCTTTTTCTAAATCTATCCAGACCACTAGTGTGTGCTTTTTCTTTTGGAAGGCATCCTCTATTTCCTGAGCTATATAGGTTATTTGGTCTTCAGTGGATCTGTACTTTCTGAATCCTGCTTGGTGTGGTGTTAGAGTTGATTTTCTTCCAGATGCCATGTTAGTTTGCCATTGATAATGCATTTAATTAATGTTCCTACACAGCTAATTAGACTGAAAGGTCGATAGCCATTTTTGTTCTTCCAGGTCTTATCCTTTCTTTGGCACTGGTATTAGTATAGCTTCCTTCCATGCTTGTGGGACTATTCCTCTCTTCCAGCTGTAATTTAGGACTGCTAATAGTTTCTTTTTTGCTTTAGTGCCTAGTCCTATTAGCATTTCATTTGTGATTCCATCCATTCCTGGTGATTTCATCCTTTCCTGGTGATTTCTTCTTTTTTAGGGTATTCATTGCCTGTTCCATTTCTTCCATTTATAGATTTGCCATCATATAGTCTGCTGCTTCTCTGTATTACTATGATGTATCTGTTTGTCTTTGATTGCTTTCTCCTGTTCGGTTGTAATATCAATGTGGTTTGCACTAGCATAGTGTTCCATTAGTGCATTTGCAGCTTTTTTTCCTGTAAGCAAAGCATTTCCTTGTTTAATTGATTTACTGTTCTTTTATATTTTGCTGAGATGGCTCTGAGAGAGATGCTCACCTCAGTTGTTTGTTCTCTTTCTTCTATCTACCTGGCATCTTCAACTTTGTCCTCCAAAATGTGTAGTTCTTCAGTCCAGTATGGTTTGTAATTTTTCCTCGTTCCTCTTGGAATGGACTCAGTGGTCGCCTGTATTACTGCTTTGTTTAGACTTTCCACCATTTGTTTCATGTTACCATACAGTGTATTTATGTTTTCACAGTATTTGTCTGTTAGTATGGCAAATCTATCTCAATCAGCTTGTTTGTAATTCCAGCGAGGCAAACAAAGGCTTTTGCTCCTGTGGAACATACTCCATATTCATTACTAGCTTGATTGGTCTGTGGTCACTACCTGCTAATTGGTCAAGCACATGGCGATCGATTTTGTGGAGGGTGTCTCCTGTGCAGAAAGCTAAGTCTGGAGTAGAAGTGGCAAACCATCTTCTAGAGTAGAAGCTTGGTGTGTCATCCACTTTGTTGAGTAGATGGAGATCAGAGTCTATTTCACAGTCCTCCACTTCATCTCCTCTGTTGTCAGTATCTGGGTATCCCCACATACTGAACAGCTGATTCAGTGCCAAACACAAAGTTGGTTTGGACCAAACACAAATTTATGGCACCCAGGCCCAGACGGCATCCGATATGGTGACCTACTGGTGACATCAGATGATGACATGGAAGAACTGGCCAGAGAATTCAACACCAGTATCCAGAGGGGTCAGATCAGAGAGGAATGGCTACACAGCTACTTGCTGCCACTGCCAAAACTAAACAAAGACCATTCCAAGATAAGCGGCTACAGAATCATTACGATGCAGAACACTGCTGGCAAGTTACTGGAGAAAATTGTAGCACACAGACTTGCTTGGGACTTGGAACAGCTCGGCTGCTTCCCTGCCCACACTTGGATGATACAGGCGTAACAAAGAGTCATGGCTGAATGCGGCGGTCTTTGCTCAAGATGTTTACGAAGGATTTCAGGTCAGAGAAGAGACATGTGCGGCCGCCATAGACTTATAGGACGCATATAATAGAGTATCCTTCGAGCACTTGATGCAAACCCTCCTCAAACTGAAAGTGCACCCTCACCTTGTACGATGGACAGCTGCAGTTCTGCTCCAAAGGAAGGTGGTGCTAAGATGCAGGAGTTGGTCTTCTGGGCCGATAACGATATGTCCAGGATTGCCGCAAGGTTCACCACTGTCACCAGTACTATTCAACGTGTATACGGTGCCGATCACTGAACAACAGTTGGACGGGAGGGGTAGGACAAATTTGCTGACAACATTCTCGTGTATCGACAGGGTCGAGATAGACAGGCGGTTGCCAATGATATGCAGGGCGAACTAGATCGAATTTCCTCATGGTGTGCTGATGCTGTGCCCTTGTCAACCCTGCAAAGGTATCGGTTACATGGTTCTCCCTAAACAACCATATTGTGAACACAGACCTGCTGGCAGTAAGAATGGATGGGAGCATTTTGAGTAGAACCCAGTCAATGACATATCTTGGCGTGAGACTTGATCGTAGCCTGTCCTTCAGAGATCATGTCGATTATGTCATAATGAAAGCTCAAAAAGGTTTGTCAGCAATGAGAGTCATGACGACTGCCAATATCGAGCAAAGACTGCTAATACTTCTGTTCCAAGGACTGGTGCTTTCACGCATCGAGTAATGCCCTGGCCATCCTCACTGTCAGCCCTACATAGATTGGAAGACTTGAAAAGGTACAAAACGAAGCCATGTGCATCATTTTGGGCTGCACAAGAGACACCAGCTGTGTAGCAATGAGATACCTCCTTGACTTCCCGACAATGGAACACAGGATCAAGATCTGGAGAGCTTGTGCATACTTAAAAATAAGTGCAGATGAGCAGCACCCTCTGCATGACGCTATATTCAGAGAAAAGGGTGACAGGCTAAAGAGGGAGCAAATCATGGACGGGTCGGGCGGAAGATGTCGTCAGACAGGTCTGCAGTCTTACCAGTATCAACCCCGGCAAGGAATGGGTGCCGGTGCCTCCAGCTTTTAAGTGCACTTTCTCCTGCATTATCACACTCGACAGACGGTGCAGAGAGCAGAACCCTGCCGCTGTCAATGCAGAGGTTAACGCGCTCATCTATGAACACTCAGATAGCCCCGAAGTGCTCATCTATACAGACGGATCTGTTGTAAAGCAGCAGAGAAGTGCGTAGGCATTTACAGCCCGTTCAGTGGGCCTGAACCATTCAAGAATCCAGTGGTGCCCACTCTATGACCACGAGCAGCATGACGATGGAGGTGATGGCAGTTACACAGGCTTTCATATGGCTGGAATCACAGCATTATACCAACGTGTGTTACTAAGTGATTCAATGAGCATGATTCAGAAGGTTGAAGCTGGATATGTACATAGACAGTGGACTGAGTCGCTGCGGAAGTCCGTTGTCCGTAAAGTCACCTTCTTCTTCGTCCCGGGACATGCGGGAGTCGAGGGAAATGAACGAGCTGATAAACTGGCTGGCTCTGCACCCCCTGTAGATGGCCAGCCCATGGATCATGCCGATGTTAGTTAACAGTCCTGAAAGATATGGCGAGAACAGAGGACTTTGACGTCAGTGAATCCACATCGCTATCCAGGATGAAAGACTTGGGAGTAAGAATCGGCATGGCCAGACGCGAGAAGTACATCGGGAAAACAAGGCGCCTCGTCAACCAACACAGAACTGGCACTATTAGCCACCGGACGCTGATGCATATGCTGGGGGGAGGATCTGAGCACCTATGGACATGTCCGGAGTGCAATGAAGATACCCCAACTGATAACTGGTAACTGATAAAAAATTGATGGCAGAAAATGAGAAGTAGGGGTGTGTCACAATAATGATGTAAAAATTGTTAAAATGGTAGTAGATATATTATATCTCAGTATTATATATATTATATCTCGGTATTATGTATCAAATTATAGATGGTTGCACAAGGAACACGTTGGTATTGCTACTATTACTATAGGTTAAAAATATAATAATAATATTAGCAGATGTTGTTAAAAAAATGAAGACAGGGGTAACAATTACATGAAATTTCCACTTACCAAGGCACTACATCTTAATCGCTGATGATAATCCAATGAAATTTACTGAATAATGATAAATACACCACTTTTCTTCACGAATATCACTAGAACTGCTCCATAATACCAATAAAACACAATTAAACATCATATTTTAAGTGCATCATTGTCACACAAACTGGAAAATGTCCGGAAAACATGATGCAGGTTTTGACCATTTGAAAAACTATACGTACACTATTTTTTATTTAGTTATAATTATTATTCTTTTAAATTTAATTATTTAAATATTCTTCAGCCTATTTGTGTTAGGCATAGCAAACTTAGGGGCACAAGTGTGGCCCATTAGTGCGAGCATAATTCAACATGATGACGAACTTTCACGGTTAGTTTTGTTTTCCATTCTGAATGCCTGCTAAATAATTTATTTTAACCGAATAATCACATTAACCATGTGCTATCAGTTTAGAATCTTTCACAAGTCCTTTAAATCAGAATAACTATAATCTAACATTGTTTAAAACTATTATCAAATGTAAATATGCGAGGCCGAAAACAAAAGGCGTTGCAATTTCTAACATCAGAAAAGTAACCACAATTTAACTAAATATTTCATGCTCAAATATTACATACTTTCTTTTTCTTGTGGGCTGTTTTGAAATGACAAATTCTTTCGGTGTAAAACGTCATTTACAGGGCATTACATTTAAGGAAGATACATGAAATGAAACAAATAACGAACTATCAAGAATCTGTCACTAAAGCAGCGTCAATACCTTCTGTCACTGAAGTGGCGCTTGGCACTGAATCAGTTAAAGACTCTGACAATAATGCAGCTTGTGTCAGTTATTTTCATGTTTGAAAGTGTAAGGTCCTTATCTGTTTGGCTATACAGATTGTAAATTCTTATTTTCACGTCCTTTATCATTATATCAACACCTATAATTTCGTTTGGTGTCAGAGTTCACAGATACTTCACTACAAGGTATTGTATTTTGTGTAAGTATTAGAACTCCTCCTTTGTGTCCTTCACAGTCGAAATGTGTGGTCTGATATCCTCTGACTGAGAATCTGTGATGGGAGTTGAGGTGTGTCTCTTGAATGATGCCACATCTATTCTGTCTTTCTGAAGATGATTTGTTAGAGGGACTTACTTGTTAGAAACTCCTTCGGCATTCCATTGTAGTATGTTGAGTGTCCGGGGTATTTGGCCAATAGCGCTTACCTTACTCCTCTGTGCCTTGACTCCACAGCACAGGGGAAGGTGACCACCAGTAGCATTGGGTGGACCCCCTCGAGACAGGGGGCCCAGCACTATCAGTTTTGCCCTCAGAAATTCACTTTAGTTTGTATTATATTCAGGTCAAGGTTTAGATCTTCACTGCGTCTTTTAACAGAGAGATTTATCTGTTCTAATCCCTTGGCACTGTTTGAGAGATGAACCTGAGTTATGAAATCAGATTTCCACCAGTAATGAATATATCAGAATTGTCACATATTTCATGATTGTTGACATTTCTTGTTTTATTTTCTGCATAGATCTTGAATAGATATGGGGAGAGAATGGAACCTGGAATTTCCCTCACATATAATATCTTCCTCATTTTGACCTCTTTCACTCATGTCAATTTCACTTCAGATTTTAATTGGATTTGTCATTTATTTGCATTATTCTGTTTTCATGTACTATTTCACATTTTTGTGGCTAAAATCTATATTTTGAGTGCGTAGGAATAAATTTTGCCGGTCTCTCTGGCCGAGGGGTTACAACACTTTCTCCGTAATCCTGTTTATCACGCAGAGTCTCGTAGCGGACGAGAGCTGGAAGCGGTTCGACCCCCGCTGGTGACTTGCGGGATAACTGAGCCGGCCGCTCAGAAAGCAATGGCAAACTACTGAGCGTAATCTTGCCAAGAAATCAACAGACAGTTGAAAGATGCTGATGTTGACAGCTATGTCCTGTAAAAGATATGCGAAAAAAAAGGAATAAATTTAAATAGATATTCTGTCTTCTACCACAGTGCATTTGTCAGTATCATGGTAATAATTTAGAACATATTTGATTTAGTGATGACCAGAGTGTCAAAATTATTAAGTAATACAATTTGACATATGTAATATTAACTTAAAGATTTTAATTGGATTTGTCATTTATTTGCATTATTCTGTTTTCATGTACTATTTCACATTTTTGAGGCTAGAATCTATGTTTTGAGTGTGTAGGAATAAATTTAAATAGATATTCTGTCTTCTACCACAGTACATTTGTCAATATCATGGTAATAATTTAGAACATATTTGATTTAGTGATGACCAGAGTGTCAAAATTATTCAGTAATATAATTTGACATATGTAATATTAACTCCGGTCTCCGTGGCGAAGGTGTTATGGACGTGATTCGTAATCTTGCATACCCGGGTTCGAAAAAACAGTGGTGCTGATTTTTTCGAAAAAGGTATAGGTGCCGGTTGTTCAGAAAGCAATGGCAAACTACTGAATGTAAAACTTGCCCAGGAATCGTGAACAGCCAAAATGCTGGGGTTGACTGCTACATCCTGTGAAGCCATGCAACAAAATGTTTTAAAAATATTACTAGATAAAATTCATCTTAACAGATTCTCTCTCTTACACACACATATTAACACATGCATGCGTCCACTAGTGCGCACATACACACTTAAAATCCTAGTTTCCAGTAGTTGTAAAAGTAAAAAAATTTTCTCAACAGGATGAGGGAATACCTGCAGAGTTTGAGGATATGCCTGATGATTCCTTTTCTTATATCCTGGAGCGTAAGCAGGGAGAGAAAGCAGTTGCAAAATTATTGGAAGAAACTCCTAACAATGACTGGCAGCCTCATGAGCACACATTAAGAACAACAATAAAGAAATATAAAGGCAAAATAATTGATTTTGAAAAACTGAAGATGCTATCTAAAATCGGCCATGGAGGCTTTGGTGAAGTGCATATAGCTAGTTTGGAATCTGGAGAAGCAGTGGCTGTGAAAACGCTAAAATGTCAGCAGCAAGTGACAAAGGCACGACTTCAGCTGTTCAAATATGAGATGGATCTTTTCCTTCAGTTGGATCACCCAAATATTGTTTCGTTTGTTGGGGCTTGTATTGAAGTTCCAAATCTTGCTATTGTCATGGAGCTAATGGACATGAGCTTGTTTGATGCAATTCACATTAAGACGGTAATTAAGTAAAGATGTGAAATGTTTGTCATGATATAGTTAGAATTGTCTTGAAGTATCAGCACATTATATACATTGTATAATTGTTGCTTTAATATGATTCAATATTAACATTATGTAGCAGGTCCTTTGCAGAAAGTTGCTCTCAACAACAAAAATTCTTTGGCATTACTCTTGCCTCATGCATGTTATGACCAACATATCTGTTACGTCCTGTCTCCCTCATCGTGCTGGTTGACCCTTGCCTCTTCATCCAGGAACAATGTCTTCAATTACTCCTTTCCCCCAAACCCAGTGATGCTTAATGTGGCCAAAGTATTTCAGTCTCTGAGTCATGATGATGTTTATGAGCCAATCCTCTTTGATGCTCAGACCCTGGAGAATGTCAGTATTTGTGTGTGTGGTGGTCCACAGTATGCAGAGAGTATTTCTGTAACATTTAAGTTTTGAAGCCCCGAGTTTCTTCTTTCCTGATTCTAAAATGACCCATAACTGCCATCTTGACGTTATCACAGGAAAGATACATGTTCTAAAAATTATTTTAATTTGTTTACTGGTGTTGTACCATAGCTTCCTAACACTGTTTAATGTCTGCATTGCCATGGCCAGGCAGTTTCTGACCTTTTTTGAAAAGTCCCCATTATTGTTGATTATGGAGCCAGGATATTCAAAGTTTGTGATATTTTCAGTTTCTTCATTGTTGATTGTGATTTCTGGTTGTCATTTTGATTCTCTTTGAGGTTGAATAGGGTAGGGGTAATGGTATAATCAAAATATAATCAAAATGTGTCTGTGGACATTATTTATTTGTCTGTGTGTTCAGAAAAAGATGTTGATTTTCACTGTGTCTGTTGACTGACTGGATCAACACTTCTGTTTCCTTAGCACTATTTGGGAGGAAGACCATGTTATCTGCATATCCATGTTCTGGAACTGGATTGCCATCTATTTTGAGTGGATCAAAATTTTCCCTGGTCTCTGCATTTTTGACTCTTCTCATGACATTTCTGCATAGATATTGACAGGTGTAGGGAGATAATGCTGCCCTGTCTTATTCCATTTGCAGCTCAAACCTGTGGGATGTTTCACCAGCTACTCTGGCAGCCACTAGTAGATCATGATGTAATGATTCAAACAAATGGGTCAGATGTGCTGAAAACCCCAAACCTCTCATGGTATTCCACAATTTCTGATATTGAACATAGTCAAAGACCTTACTATATTCTACAAAACAAGTACAGTATACTCTGCCACCAAACAGGCCAAAGCTGAGAAATGGGATCAATTCTTCAGGAAGGCATGCTTTGAGCAGTCACTATTGACATTCTGGCGCCTTCATAAGAGCATGAAAAGTGCTGCAAAGCGTAGGGTTATTCCAAACTTTCAAAGCACAGATCTCATATGTAAGAAATTGGATGCGGATAAAGAAAAGGCCCTTCTCGCACACTACATAGAGCAGAAAGATGAGCCTGCAAGACGGAGGACCACAATGACTCTCTCTCTCAATTGTGTGAAGGTGGCGGGACGGGCAAAGACAATATAATCACTGCTGAATCAATACGCGAGATGCTAAAAAAAAAAATCACCAAACACTGCTCCACGCCCAGATGGCATCTGACATGGTGACCTTGTGATGATATCAGATGATGACATGGAAGAACCGACAAGAGAATTCAATGCCAGTATCCGAAGTTTCCAGGTCAGAGTTGAATGGTGACACAGCTACTTGTTACCATTGTCAAAACCGAACAAAGACCGTTCCAAGATTAGCGGCTACAGAATCATAATGATACAGAACACTGTGTATAAAAAACTGTTATTTACTGCTAATATAGTACCTTGTGGTGTATGGCAGAGGGGTCTTTGAGCCTGAGGAATTTAGGTCACCTGGATGGTGCAGTCACCACAAACTGCATGTTAAGAATTTCTTTTTAACCCCGACAGAAAAAAATCCCACATCTTACCAAGGATTTGAACCTAGGTCTCCCGAAGGAGAATCTGGCATTCTAGCCACTCGGCCAGTCGCTCCTCAGAACACAGTATACGGTGCCGATTACTGAACAACAACTGAACAGGAGGGGCAGGACTCTGTCATTTGCTGACAACATTCTGGTGCATCGGCAGGGTAGAGATAGACAGGCGTTTGTCAGTGCCATGCAGGGCGAACATGATCAAATTTCTTACTGGTGTGATGATTCCAGAGCCCTTGTCAACCTTGCAAAGGCATCAATTACATGGTTCTCCTTAAACAATCATATTGTTAAAACAGACCTTCCAGTAGTGAAAATGGACAGGAAAATTATGATTAGAACCCAGTCGATGATATACATGGGCGGGAGGTTTGATCATAGTTTGTTCTTCAGAGATTATGTCATAACAAAAGCTCAAAGATGTCTGTAAGTAATGAGAGTCATGGCAACTGCCAATATCAAGCAAAGGCTATTAATACTCCTATTCCAACGACTGGTACTTTCACTTATCGAGTATGCCCTGACAGGCTAAAAAGGGGCAAATCATGGATGAGTCAGGTGGAAGATGTTTACGGGCAATTCTACAATCTTACCTATATCAACCCCGGCAAGGAAAAGGTGCATGTGCCTCTAGAATTTAATTACACCTTCACCTGCAATGTCACGCTTGACAGATGGTACAGAGAGCAGTATCTTGCGGTGCTCATAGGTGAAAATTCAGATGAATCCAATGTGCTCACCTATACAGATGGATCTGTTATACAGTAGCAGAGAAGTGAATGGGCATTCACAGCATGTTCAGTGGGCTGAACCATGCAAGAAGCCACTGGTGCCAACTCTGTGACCATGAACAGCATGATGATGGAGGCGATGGCAGTGACACAGGCTTTCGTGTGCCTGGAGTCACAGCATTATACCAACGTGTGTGCTGTAAGTGATTGAATGAGCATGATCTGAAAAGTGAAGGCTGGCTCTGTACATAGACAGTGGACTGAATCGCCGCAGAGACCAGACACAAGAAGCATATCGGGAGAATGAGGGGTCTCATCAACCAACACAAAACTGACACTCTTAGCCGCCAAATGCTGATGCATATGTTGTGCACCTATGGACTTGTCCGGAGTGCGAAGGTGATACCCTAACAGATAACAGAGTGTACTCTGCATTTCACAAAGATGGTTCTCATGTTGAAGATGTGATCAATGGTTCCTCTGCCCCGTGTGAAACCTGCCTGTGCTTCTTGTAATTCATATGCTAATGTCCTTTCAATCTTCTTCATGACCTATGGTGCTATGGTATAGTAGTTAGTGCAGTTTTAAATTTCCTTTCATTATAAAAGCGATTTACATTGTTTTCTTCCAAGCTTTGGTCCAAACAGTACTGTTCTAGATTTTCCACACATAGAACTGCTCCATAACACCAATAAAACACATTTAAAACAATATGTTTTGAAGCGCATCATTGTCACACAAAATAGAAAATGTCAGGAAAACACGAGGTAGGTATTCTACTGAGAAAGAATATGCATACTATTTTTTATTTAGTTATAATTATTATTCTTTTATTTAAATATTCTTTAGCTTATTTGTGATAAGCAAACTAAACTTAGGGGCAAAAGTGTGGCCCATTAGAGCAATTTTTTAATTTGACATGTGCCATCATATGATATCCAACTTTCACTGTTAGTAGTGTTAGTTTGTTTTCCATAATGCTAAATAATTTAACTAAATAACCACACTACTGCATGTGCTTCCATTTTTACAATCTTTCATAGATTCCATTAAATCAGAATAACTATAATCTAAAATTGTTTAAAACGATTATCTGGCGTAAATCGACAAGTCGAAAACCATTGTGTGTTGCATGATAAAACAAACAACATTCATAAAGCTAGCTCTGCTTAATCCACTATCACAAAGCTTAATCCACGTGTCTTGTCGAAGGCATATCTATTCTGTGTTTAATTTTTCAATTACCGGGCACTAAAAATTGCGGAAAATAAGAGAAATGAAACAAATAATGAACTGTCAACAATCCTGTCACTAAAGCTGCGCTTGGCACTCCTGTGTTGATACCTTCTGTCACTGAAGTGGCGCTTGGCACTGAATCAGTTAAGAGCAGGAAAGACCAGTAACACCATCTGACCATGCATGTCGTAAGAGGTGACTAGGGAGGACTGGCTACAGCATTGCTGGCAAACTATAACTGCAAAATCCAATCAATTATTAACAAGTCTAAGGGACAGCTTGCCATGAGTTTGGTGAGTACCTATTGGGTGATGAGGAGAAGAAGGGAAGAAGACCTTATATATGTTTTTGTTGTGAAACCAACAAGAAATCAGGGGGAAATTTGCAAACAAAGCAGTGAAGCAGTTTATAACAGATATATTATGGGCAGTGCAGACAGACACACACAACTTGTAAACTATAATTCATAGAATACCACAGTAAAATACACACTATATAGACTGCTAGGCTAACGCCATACACCTAAGGGAGCAAACTTTAAGGACACTAAAGCTGATTATTTGCTCATCTATATCTCTTGAAGCACTGTTTAATTCTTTCTACAAGTTTAGCAAGTTTACTCTAGCATGTGTTACCATGCAATTCACAATAATGCAATTTATTGTATAGCATCTTATCCAGTTGTTAGTTTCTTCTGTTCATGTGGCGAAGGGGTTACATGTGCAATTCATAATCCCACATACCATGGTCGAAATATTTTCATTTAATATTGGTATGAGTCCCGGTCATTCAGAAAGCAGTAGCAAACTACTGAATGTAAACTTGCCAAGAAATAAAAAAATGGTCACAAATTTCTGGGGTTAACTGCTATGTCCTGTAAAGGATATGCTACAAACTTATCCAATTGTTAGCTTCTTCTGTGCACTTGTGAAATATTTTCCAGTTGTTAGTTTCTTCAATTTATTTTGTGGCGACCTATTCAATTGTTAGTTTCTTCTGTTTATCTTGTGAAGGATTTTCCAATTGTTAGTTTTTTCAGTTTATTTTGTGGTGAGCTATCCAATTGTTAGTTTCTTCTTGTTATTTTCTGGTGTGTTATTCACTTCAAAACAGTGTATTCCCTTAGTGAATTTAAACAAGGCACCCATAAACAAATTGTTGCCTGGCATATGCCACTGCATTTAGTCTGGTGTATACTGCAGAGTTAAATAAGATATGAACTGAATAGATGAATCATACTGAAATATGTAACACGCATTATCACTGATACTTTTCAAATGTGGAGCATTTGTTATTCCCACAGTAATCACATATTCACCCATACGTCTTACTGTCTGCATTGATAGATCTGTGCATGCATATTTTAAAATGTATTTCTTGGTTCATCCTTTTATTTCCCCTGCATATTACCTCTCTGGTTTTTTCATGTCTTAGGATGTGACCAAGCCATGAGAACCTTCACTTTTTTATTACTTGAAGAAGTCTTCTTTGTTTAATCATGATACAGAACTTGTTCATTTGTCAGTATTTCAATCAAACTGGTTCTTGTAATTTTGTGTTAACATCACCTCTAAATATTTCTACAAGATTTTCATCATGTTTTTTCATTGTTCTGATTTCAGAATCATATAATGCAACTGTCTGATGCACATACAGAGGTTTCCTTTCTATAGACCAAACTGTCATTGTATATTCCTTGGTGTTTACATTTTTTTTGTTTTTCTCTAAATGCCGTTTCTAAATCTAATTTCTGTCTCACATCCAGAGGCATCTTCTGGTACAGTTTGATCTAGATAAGTAAATTTATTAATTGTTCTAGGGAGGCTGAGTGGTCTCGAGGTATGGTGTCCGCCTCGAGTGCTGGAGGTCCCAGGTTCAGGCCCCAGTGAGGACCGGGATTTATTAAAAAAATCCACCTGGACTTCCAGTAATAAAATTTCCCCTGGTCTCTGGGTAGTGAGATCGGACGCCCATGTGTATTGTTGCGCACATAAAAAATCCCTTGGCAGTTGGAAATAAAAAAAGATAGCTTAACGGCGCTGCCCGGGCAAAAAGTTCGAGTTAAAAATCTACCCAACTATTTCAGGATCCTTGCCAATGCAACGGAGTTCGTGCATTGAGCTGAGTTTCTCCAGACTCAGGTTTGAGTTAGGAGGAAAACGGAGCACTTATGGGTTAAACCGTGTGCCGTGATGTTGATCCAACGACTAAACGACTAAATGACTATTAATTGTTCTGTTTTATGATCTAATTTTTCTTCTTCAGCAATCATCAATTGCTGTACTTTTGTTCCAGCATGGATCACAAATAAGACGATTCGCTTAGGGTTTAATCCTTCAGAGTTTGTCTGGAAGGGTCACTTCTGTAGGCCAGATTTTCTCTCTGCATTTGGCAATGTCAGGATAGTCTCTGGGATATTTGTTTGATGCTCCAGATTTGTAAATGGCAGAGTCAATGATGCCCATTCAGTGGAAGTGTGCTCCACAATGTCTATGTCAGAAGTTGAATTTATATCACACTGGCGTTTAGTTATGAGTGTTGGTTCAGATCCCTTACACTCCAGATCCCAAAGAGAAAACTCTGGACTCTTGTATGCTGATTGAAGAAACAGTCCTTGGATACCCAAGCAAACAGCCAAGAAATGGCTCGTTGAAAAGATAGTTGTAGCTGCTCTTGGTACCCCAGGAGTGAGAAAGAGGAATTTAGATAAGAGTGTTGCATAAGCGCTGCTTAGTACAAGATACCTCCCTGACTTATCCCTTTCCTGGAAGGATTTAATTGGTCCCCTACTAATTGTGATTTAAAAGAGTTTACAAGCACTTAAGCTACTCAAACCTTTACATACAGTTAGAAATATTATGGAAGAACTATGAATCTAAACATTTACCACTGTATTTATTAACATGGATGATATGCTGGTGATGTGTGATGAGAGAATGATGTATGATAAAATGGCAGGTACCCCATGTAGAAAACAACATGTAAGTAACTTACTGGCTCAACTGACGAAGATCCATAGGTCATGCTCTCCGGAAAGACGCATTGTACATTCAGCTTGCAGGATTCCTCTTGGATCCTGGCACGAGGATCAGTCGTTCCATTATGTTACATCTTTTTATTTCTTTTTAGTTTTATTTTCTTGTGAAATGAGAGATAATTTCTGATATTGCCTAGGCATATCGCCATGGTCTATAATGTTCTGTTCTGAGCCTGAAACTTCTAGTCTGTGCGTTTCAGCCAAGCTTATTTATGCTGTTGTGCTCTGGTCTGTAGTGTTTATTTTCTTTCCTGCAATTCATTCTTGTTAGTTAGTTAGTTAGTTAGTCGACAGATCATCCTCGTTGCACATCGGACCATTCAGTCCATAAGTGCTCGGATCCCCTCCTCAGCAAATCCCGCAGCGTGTAGCGGCTAACGACGCCAGTTCTGTGTTGGTTTATCAATCTTCTTTGGCTTCCTGCGTAGTGTTCTTGTTTGGCCACCCCTCTTTTAATTTGCTGCTCTCGCAGTCTGGCCATTGTTGTAGATTCACAGTCATCACTTGGTTCTTGCAAAAGTCTCACTTCTCGTAGAGCATTCAGAATGTCTGCCTGGTCCATGGCCCGTCCGCCCTCAACAGTAGCCTCACCTGCGAGCTTGTCAGCCCGCTCATTTCCTTGTACTCCCGCATGCCCTGGCACGAAGATGAAACTAATCTTTGCCAGCCGAGACCGCTTCAGAGGCAGCAACCATTCTCTTCGGATCGACCCCTCCTCTATCCTCTTGATCATGTTCATTGAGTCGCTAAGGAAACAAGCCCTAGTGAATGTCTGTGTCTCGAGCCATGTTATTGCTTTACTTACTGCCATGACTTCCATGGTCAGGCTACTTGTGGTTTCAGTGAAAGCACCAGAGTCCTCCTTCACAATTCTCCCTCCGGCCCGAGCTGTAAAGGCCCATGAGCTTCTCACATGTCGGACAACCGACCCATCTGTGTAGATGACCGCGTCACTGTCTAGCGAATTCTCGAAAATCAACGCTTGTACTTCAGCCTCAACAGCAGCCGGATTTTCTTGTCTGCATTTTCTATCTAGTTGGATGCAAACTGAAAAGGATGTGCAGAAGTCTGTTGGCACTTGCACCCACTCCTCGCCAGGTTCTAAGTCCTCAAGTGAACACACCTGTTGAAGAATGTCCTCGGCTTGACCCATCCACGACCGTCCTCTTTTTAACCTGCTGCCCTTCACCTGCCTAATTTCACTATGCAGTGGATGCTGTGTGTTTGCGTTAATTCTGAGGTAGGCACGTGCCCTGCAAACTTGCATTCTCTCTTCAATGGTTGGAAAATCAACTTGTAGATTGCATTAGTAGTGTTTTTCCCTCTCTAAATCTCTGGGAAGGACAGGGCTGCTCGAGATTTCCTCCAGCTTTGCTAGTTCACCTATCTTTTCCTTCCCAGGATACCACAGGGGGCTGGTATCTACTGTAGGACTAGTTCTATGCTGGTAAACAACATTCTAATGTTATTTTTTTTTCTTACCTATTTTGCCAGCCTCTTTGTGTGACATTTCTTTCACATCTGTTTCAGAGTACAGTTAATGATCTTGCTTGAATGGTTCATAAAATGAACAGTTCCATAATGTTCCACATTGTAAAGACAATGTGTGAAACACTTTAGTGAGGAGAATGACACAATTATGATATATTGGGACACATTATAATGGAGAACAGTGGCCAAGAAATGGGAACATTTGATGTGGAGACTGGATTTAAGTCACTTTTATGTTAAAACAACATGCAAACAGAAATGGCTCATATGTTGGCTGCCATTTTGACATCTAGACACAAACCTGCCACACTTTGTGAAAAGCACAAGGGTCACACAATAAATAATGACATGTACTTTAGGAAGGTTGCTCACACAGACACTCTTTGACATCAGCTGAGCAAGACTTAGAGCCTTGAAACAGTAAATTTACCTTGCTAACAATACATTTTCCTTGAAGGCAATAAGCTTTTCTTGATAACAAATTTACCTTGATAAGAATAAGGTTTTCTTAATTAAAAGTTTACCTTGATAACAACACTCTTGGTTGGATAACAATCCGAGTCTACACAAATGGGTCAGCTCAAAATGCTGTTCGAAATGGAGGAGCAGAAGTGTACATAGAATACCCAAATAATACTAGGGACACGGTCCGAGTACCAACAGGAAAGTACTGCCATAATTATGATGCAGAAATCCTGGCAATCAAGATAGTGACAGAAAAATTACTAAATACCAGCCATGGTACACAACCTGTGGTGCTATTGACAGTGCAAAATCAGGACTTGAGGCGCTTCTGTCTGGGAAATTGCCAGTACTGTGGACACTACTGTCTGAACTTGGTAGCCAGCGTAAGGTCACCATACAATGGATACCATCCCACTGTGGAATACCTGGAAACGAGAGAGATGATCGATCCGCTAAGGAAGGTGCAATAGAAGAACAACCCTATGTACTTACACACCACCAAAAGAAAAGAATGATCAAATCAGTCAGAATGCCCTCAAAACTGCTCAAGAGAGACCAGAACAAATTATTATTCTGTACCTCAGAACAGGACACAATAGATTATACTACCACATTTATACAAAATTCAGCATTGGTGAATCAGCCATGTGAAACTGTGGAATGGCACCGCAGACAGCAGATCACATACACCAAGACTGCCCACAATACAACATATCAAGTCTAGGCAAACGTTCTGGCCTAGAGAAACAACAGTGGAAGATAAACTCTATGGACCACTGAGTGAACTAAAGAAAGCAATTAAATTCATACAAGAGACATAAATTCATACAAGAGACAACACTGCAGTTATAGATAAATTTCAAGCGAATGAAAGAGGAAGAAAATTGATAAAAGTAAGTTTACCTTGATAACAAGTTTGCCTTGATAACAACAATAAATCTCAAAAATAAGTTTACTTTGATAACAATAACAGTACAAGTATGCAACAAATGGAAACCAGTATTATGCACTCTGATAATCTGAGTGTAATCTGATGGCTAGCTTATGAAAAAAGAAAAATTATGTAGTTATGAAAAGCTCATTGTGAAAAAAAATGAGTGTACAATAACAAGTGAAAGCTGAAGATACAACATAAATAGGATCTGACTGAACCTGTTACTTAATGAATGCCCTGAAGCACAAGAAAAGGGTTGTGCTTGTATCAAAGAGGTGAAATGGCCAGGCTTTATCCTTCCCAAAGAAATAATTCTTCCTATGTAATCTTTGGTAACAATTTATGAGGTTGGACTGACCAGAGTCATGAATGATCAGAAATCCCTACCTCCTCTGCTGGAGATTGAATCTAGGTGGCTGGGCTGGTAATCCAACACTATACACGAAGGCTTTGACAACATTATATACTTGTACTTCCATGAAGCATTAAACATTTCTGAAGAATTGCTTTCATTTCCTTCTTTATACATTGTCAAATATCAACATGAATGCTATCAATAGCATCACAATTCATATAATGTTTAACAAATGACTGTTTCTGTGCTCATTGCAGGTGGATTTCTCTGTTGGCAATAAGCTAGAAATTACAAAAGGGGTAACTAAAGGAGTGGCATATCTTCATAGCAAAAATATTGCTCACTGTGACCTCAAGACCAAGAATGTTCTTCTCATCAATGTTCCAGGCGAGGTGTTAACAGATAGCAGAAAACCAGTTCAAGCCAAGATAACAGATTTTGGCCTTAGTAAGATGAAGTCAGACATGGTGACGTCCAACTCCTGTTCAGCCAAAATCATGGGCACGCCTTTGTATTCAGCACCTGAGATACATCGGGGGGAGATCCTATCACTAGAGGATATGAAGAAAGCAGATGTCTTCTCAGTGGGACTCGTAATTTGGGAACTGGTAGTGGAAGAAATTCCATTTGAAGATTTCACACCACAACAACTTCAAGTTCAGGTTGGTGAGAAAGGGCTAACACCCACCCCATCAGTGCCACTAAGACTTGATGGGAAGCTACAAGCAACTCTTTCATTATGTTGGAGTATGCATCCTAATAAGAGGCCCAGAGCAGAAACCTTGGCAGAGATTGCCAATACCTTTACAGATTTGCTTGAGGAGAGGGAAGAGTAGTAACAGCTGAGAAATAGGTTTTAGATAATACAACCTAGTATTAAATGATGGAACCTAGCTTCAGATGATGGAACCTAGTTTTAGATGATCGACCTTAGTTTTAGATGATAGAACTTAGCTTCAGATATAGAAACTTGTTTTAGTTGAGGGACCTTAGTATTAGATGGTAGAACTTAGCTTCATATATAGAACCTAGATTTAGATGATGGAACATAGCTTCAGATATAGAACCTAGTTTTAGATGATGGAACTTAGCTTCAGATATAGAACCTAGTTTTAGATGATGAAACTTAGTTTTAGAAGAAAGAACTTAGCTTCACATATAGAACCTAGATTTAGATGATGGAACTTAACTTCAGATATAGAACCTAGATTTAGATGATGGAACTTAACTTCAGATATAGAACCTAGGGTTAGATGATGGAACTTAGCTTCAGAGATATAGGACTTAGTTTTAGATGATGGAATTTTTTGCTTCAGATATAGAACCTAGATTTAGATGATGGAACTAGGCTTCAGTTATAGGACCTAGTTTTATAGGATGGAACTTAACTTCAGATATAGGACCTAGTTTTAGATGATGGAACTTAGCTTCAGATATAGAACCTAGTTCTAGATGTTGGAACATAGCTTCAGATATAGAACCTAGTTTTAGATGATGGAACTTAACTTCAGATATAGAACCTAGTTTTAGATATTGGAACACAGCTTCATATATAGAACCTAGCTTCAGATATATAACCTAACTTTAGGTGATGGAACCTAGCTTCAGATATAGAACTTAGCTTCATATGATGGAACTTAGCTTCAGATGATGAAACCTAGTTTCAGGTGACGGAACATAGGTTTCAAATGATGGAATCTAGCTTCAGGTGAGGGAACCAAGTTTTAGATTATAGAATATAATTACAGATGAAATAACAAGCTGCAAATTATATAAACTAGTTTAGAGAACAGGTTAGTTTCAGATATAGAAAATTGTTTTGGACTAATGTTGATTTCATATGATGTAAACTAGTTTGTAATGTTTCAGCATATAGAAGACAATTTCACATGATATAAACTAGTTACAGATGATGTAGACTAGTTTAGGATGATAGAAAAACTTTTTCATAAATAATTTCAGAGGTAATTTTCAGATACAATAAAGATGATAGAACTAATTTAAGTTCACAGAAAATAGTTACTGGTGTCTGCAAATGTCTGAAGAATATAGTTACAAATAATCTAACCTTAAGAGGAATTTAAACATAATAATGTTGATTACATAATTGTTTTATAACATTTTGTGTTAATTATATAACAGTTTATAAAAACATTTTGTGTTGATTACATAATTGTTTTATACCAAGTTTTGTTGATTACATAACTGTTTTATAACATTCTGTATATTGTACTGCACCTTATGGAGCTGTAGTGGTGCTTGCCTTCTGGGCCGATGGTCATCTGCTCAAATCCCCATCAAGACAGACAAATAGAATCTGAACCTCCAGAAAATGTCCTGGAAGTTGAGGCTGCCGGTGTAAAATTGACCACATAATTTTGACCAGTGCTGATTGGTCTGTGCAAATATGGAGCTAGCACCATATACCCAATGCTCCACAAGTCATGTACAGGGGTTCCGAAAGCTGAAACAAACTGCCTCGGCTTGTGATCACTCCAGACTGTGACATGGTACAAGCATCTGGGAAATTATACTTATGTTATTTCATATATGTAAATTTATTATTTATGATATAAAGGCATATATATTTTTGTGAGGGCATGGTTTATTTTTATGCATAAATGTAAATAATCAACGACTGGCAAGAGAAGGTCAACCAGAGAGACGAATGGAGACGGATTGTATCTGCAGCAAAGAACCTCAATGGCTTGAAACGAAGAAGAAGAAGAAGAATTAACCAGATTGCACTTATCAGTATATTAATTCATCATCAATGTCACATGTCATGTCCTACGGCACAAGTGATGATGTTCTTCCACAAACATTTGTTCTCTGTGTTCTTAATAAGTTTGACCTCCACAAGGTGTCTTCTACACCACTCTATCAATCCATCCAGCATCTCTTCCTCTTCTGATCTCTGTTGTCACAGTGTACAGCCTCTCCGCCCCAATGCGGTCCAGCCGTTGCGTCGAGAGTACGCAAGGAATCTGTAGGAGACCGGTTTTGATCGTAGGTGAAGGAGGTTTTTCTACCATGATAATAGTCTTCAAAAGTTCTGGAACATATTGTTCAGTTGAAACCAATTCAAAAGCAAGCAACTCAAACATCTTTTTATAAAGACATTAAGATCCGTTGTTGAGTTTTGCCGTTCTTTATTAAAGCATTTCTTTCCTCCTGGGAGATGTTCAGTATAATTGGCGATATACACAACAAAAGGAGCAGGATCACATCTCAGTTATAAAATACATGCTTGACAAGATTGTTCGAAGTTCATTTTTCAATTCTATCCTTCTTTGTTTCTAAATTCATATCGACTTCCTGAATATAGATTTCTTATTCTTCTCAGATAATATTCTCAAAAAATGATAAAGATACCTCTTTCTTTTTGATGATCCATTACTAACGTCTCAGGTGTAATCCAGCTACAAATATTATCACCTCCTTACTTGATGGCTTCCAGAACATAACTGCTTCGCTTATTGTGGTTACCACCCTACGTATTTTAGTTTTCTTTATGTCAGGGTGGTGACCATTTGGTGCGGTTTGGCTGACGTTCAATTTTACGGGAAAACCTATCTGGTAACCTGCTCTCTTTAATCAGCCTCAACCTTCTGACACCAGGCATATCGCCTTGTAACAGTCATACTGTTACACTGTCATTAACAGCATGAATCTTCAGATTGTAACAAATGTCTCTAGACTCTTTTGTCTTATAATGTGACCAAAATTTTCCAGTGGGGGTAACCAAATATCTCTGTGAATTTATATGTATAAATTCATAGAGATATTACCATGAAGGAAGGTAATGTCAGACTCTTCTTGATAGATGCCTAGGAAACCATAGCAGTTGAGAGCGTGCATACTTCCTGTGGCAACATACAGGAGTGAAACTTGACATTTAACACATCAGCTGAAAAGGTAAAATATGCTTTTGAATATAAGGGTAAGATCAGTATTAACAATTCATTGGACAAAGCAGAGAACAAACATACCTGTCCAACTCAATATTGAAGGAGATTAGTTACTAAACCAAATATAATGCAGGGAAATGCAATATTTTGGCATATAAGAAGACATGAATGTCTAGAAAAGATAACTTTGGAGGGAGGTGTACCAGGAAAGTTGAGAAGAGGCAGGTCAGAGTTTAAATAGATTCAAGGTTGTGGTAGATAATTTACATATGACAGAAACAGGTCCATCTGGCTAGTGAGAGAGAAAACTGTCACAAAAGACCGTTGTGGTGGAACAGTTCTGCACAGGACGAACCACAGGATGGTGATGAGTGCTTAGATATTGGTCTTATTAGCTGCCCATTAGATTCTGAACATTCTACACAGAAACCACATCTGTGTGACCTCCAGTTACTGCCTACATTCTTCATTCATTGCCAATGATTCACATACAGTAGTTATAGGTAGTATAGGGCACTAACATTTCCAGGGCAACCCGGCTTAAAGTGTGCACCGGGACATGTCCTGGGGAGTGAATGTGGTTGCAGCGTTATAGACACCGGGACATGTCCTGGGGAGTGAATGTGGTGGCAGCGTTATAGACACCGGGACATGTCCTGGGGAGTGAATGTGGTGGCAGCGTTATAGACACCGGGACATGTCCTGGGGAGTGAATGTGGTGGCAGCGTTATAGACACCGGGACATGTCCTGGGGAGTGAATGTGGTGGCAGCGTTATAGACACCGGGACATGTCCTGGGGAGTGAATGTGGTGGCAGCGTTATAGACACCGGGACATGTCCTGGGGAGTGAATGTGGTGGCAGCGTTATAGACACCGGGACATGTCCTGGGGAGTGAATGTGGTGGCAGCGTTATAGACACCGGGACATGTCCTGGGGAGTGAATGTGGTGGCAGCGTTATAGACACCGGGACATGTCCTGGGGAGTGAATGTGGTGGCAGCGTTATAGACATCGTCCATTGTCTGCACAAATATGGGGTTAGCACCATATACCCAGTATCCCACAAGGCATAAAAAAGAGTTATTACTTTATACTGATAAATTCTAAGTATATTGTCATTTGATCAATCAAGTCTGCTTGATGTTACCGTACTAGTGATTATATCCTGATGGGGGATACATTTGATGTATACTTATAATGTTATCATGATAAAGTTGTTTTCATCATCATTATGAAGTACCATTTTCTGGATTTGTAATGTGTTTGTATAACTTCAATGTTTTTCTTCTGTCATGATATTCTCTCTAATTGTTTATATAAACACATTTTGAAAGCTTCAGTTTTTTTTTTTAATTGTTTATTCATTGTCCAATTTCTGCACTAAAGGAAAAGAATTTGTAACACTCAATCACTCTTTGTTTCCGACACTCAGCCAGTGATTGTACATGGACAATGCCAACTCCTTCGAGCCATTAATTACCCTGACAAACTCTAAAGAGCCAGCAACATAATGATCATGGCCAGGGTCCTATATGAATCAAAGCACTGATTCTTGGCCATGACACGATTCAACATAAAACATTCCTTTCTCCACTTTACTAAGCATACCTCGATAGTCTTTCATGAATGTAATGTATGTTGCAGCGGTCTCCTCCAACCATTGGAAGGCTGCTGTTGCTGCTTCCACCTCCATTCACATACTGTAAATTGTGGTCTCATATGCCATACTCATCGTCCATTAGCATTCACAATGAAACTCCAGCCACTACATCTATTTCGCACCACTGACCCATTGGTGTAGATCACTATGTTACTTAGATGTTTGTTGCCCTGGATCAGTTGTTGCACCTCAAACTCTGTGCAGCCTGCTGCCCATTCTCTGCACTCACAACCTAGTGTTACTATTACATTGTGCCAGTCTGACATGTCTTCCGGTACTTTTACCCACTTATTTTTTTCACAATTAATGTTTCACACACCAAGCTGACAGATATTTTTGCCTGTGCCATCCAGGACCTGCCTCTTCTCAGTCTATGACTCTTGATCATATCCATGGCTTCATGCAGGGGGTGATCCCTGTCTGCAGCGACTCTCAGGTACCGTTTGGCTTAAAGCAATCTGTGCCTGTCCGCAATTGTAGGTAGTGCAAGGATATTCATTCATTCATTCATTCATTCATTCATTCATTCATTCATTCAGTAGCATGCCTTTGCAGACCTTCATTCCCATAACAACCATCCTGAAAACTTCTCAGTCATAAGCAAGATGAGTGGATTGCTACTGTCCATAGCTCCTGTGAGAGCTGTATTTAAAAAAAATAAAACCTACACACACACGTACACATATATATTCACATAAACATATATAATTGAGTGTTTCTCATCTAAGTTCACCTCATTTACTCTCTCTCTCTCTCTCTCTCTCTCTCTCTCTCTCTCTCTCTCTCTCTCTCTCTCTCTCTCTCTCTCTCTCTCTCGCTCGCCCTCTGTCTGAAGGGCTTTAGTAGCACATTCCAGTTGAACATTAAATGCCTTCACTTCCCTGCCTTGATGAATGAGTATCCAAAGTACTCTATCAATCCTCATTCAGACATCATCACGCATACAAGGCGAACTGGTGACATTTCTCCCTCCAGTTGAGTTTCACACCAATCTTGGTAGGCATTCAGAGTTTTGGTCCAAATAACCATTGTTATTTTTGATGTTCTCAATAGATTGTTTAATTTCAGGGATTTCTCCTGAGAAATCCCTGAAATTAAACAGTCTATTGAGAACGTCAAAAATAACATTGGTTATTTGTGCGACAGCCTCAAGCAGGACAAATCTCAATGTCAATCCTTTACATGAATAGGCATCACACTTCCGTGGTTTGGATAGTGTTGGATTACTCCAAATTATCATGTACAACAACTCAACATCAATTTTTAAATGTCACACCGCACAGACAAGAGCTGTAACAATAAGTAATAAAGAAAATCTACAAGCTTGAAGTTTGGAAGAGTAAACAGAAACAGAAAACAAAAACAGACCCTCGGAACAGAAGACAAGTAATAAAAAGATATATTGGTATTACCTGAGTTTATAACTAAGAATTTCTGCCACTAGACTCCTTACTGAAGTCGGACAAAATGAAATGGTAATATCTCGCTAGAAGGCTTCCCCGGATATGCTATACCATGCTTGCGTCTGAGTTTCCTTGGCAGTGCCCGTAGGTTAAATACTGTTTTCGTCCATAATGTGAGTTTAGTCTTCTCTCCTCCACTTTTCACTTTGGATGGTTACCTGGACGCCTTGTGTTTAGTATTCTTTAACTCCTCCCTTAATTTCACCATGGTCTGTAACTTTCAACATGGACTGTAACTTTCACCTGTCAATCAAACATGTTTTGGTCGCTGCTCGGAGACGTGATGGACGTTACGTAATAGTCAAATCTGCTGTTTACACCTTCACCTTGCATTTCGCCTTGTCGGCATTTGAACTTTTCATTGCATTTCACAAATATATGTCAGGGGAGGTGGTATCCTCCGACTACCACAGGTATGTTCACACATTTGTCTGGCTGAAAGTCTCCCCTCAGTCTGGATTTCCATGGAAATGTGTTAACTGGTGGGTACATTTCGGCATTTTTATGAAATATGAATGTTACATTTCTATGGTCCCTTTCATTGTTGAAGTGGTGGTCGCGAATTAAGATTTAACAACCTTTATAGAAACCCGACTGTTCACTTTGTGAATTGGCGGCTACACTTTTCACAATTTTGTATCATAGAATTATAAACGCCAAGCAATGCGGTGAAGTTTTATTTTTTTATCTCCACATTCCTCTTTTGATGTATGAGAGATACATTCAGTCATTGACACACTGGTCTACCTTAAACTTAGGAGTTTATAATTGGAGTTTCCATCTCCTAGATGGGTTGCTAATGGGTTCCAAACACCTGGGGACAAGAGATTAAAGCACATCGACTCGCTTGGTGTACGCATCTCCAAGCATATGATGTATTTTCTGCTCATTGGTTATTTACAGCTGACCCCTATTTCTAGAGGCTATTCCACGATCTGCCACCTGTAGACGCTTTGGGTCAGAGATGGTTACCCCCGCTTTATTATTATATAAATTTATATGGGTAACAATAAACAACTTACACACAATATCTAGCAAATAGTGCTTAATACAATACACCGCTAAAGTCACTGCACAACACTGTTAGTGCTTGGAGAAAGCCCAGATGACATCTTCGGTTTCGCTTTCCCCTTGCATTAAACGCCAGTCTTTCCCCCATCATCTTTACACTTGTTGAGCAATTGTCCGTTCTTTTCCCTGTTGGGAAAAGTCCATATACACAGATGCTGTAGTCCCTGTCATTCCCACCACATCGCTGTGCGAGCTATCACCTGGGCAGCAGAAGTTAAGTTTTCTGAGACGAGGTCCAAAAAGTCTCCTGCAATTTTCTTGTGGCTGTGAGACACCAGCCAGCGCATCACTTTCTGCACCTTTGTTGTCTTCAGTTTTATTAGCAACTGCATCAGCTCCTAGGGATTTTTAAACTCTGCACTCATCTTAAGTTTAAAGATTCTTCACCAAAAATTGGGATTTTGATTCCTTGTTGTAAGTCAAATACTGAGTTCTTTCAGGGAAGTAGCCACATTGACTCCATTGATATCCCTTACAGAAGAAGCTTGTGGAGCTTGGAACAAGGTACACGGAGGTGGTATGAAGACCTCCTCAACCAGCTGATGGTTAGAGCTGCACAAAAAAGCATATACTGGGAAAATAACTCAAAGCAAGTTAGTAGGGCTTCATCGTCTTTAACAAAAGGATATTACCACAAATAATAATTAACAATAATTTGAGGACACAACACAGCCCGAGAGAAGCAGCTTTGACAAACCTTCGACAGTAATATTTCACAATTATGAGCTGTACTGTACAAAATTGCACTAAGTATAGCAATCACCTTGCTTGCAGTTACAGTGCAGCCTTTTCTATTTCCATTCATTTTCTTCCTGTTGCATCAGCAACTTGTGGAATTCATAGCATTATATCACTGCTCTGCTATAATCTGCACTTCCGCATGTTCCTTCATATCACTGTTAGTGTTTGTTGCTTTACCTATGGGTGTATCGTAATCACTAAAAACATCAATCCAGAAAAAGATAACGCAGTCAATAACTTATTTCAGTGGTGTACACACGTTGAATATCCGTGAAAGTGCGAAATATGCATGTTATTTAAAAAAAAAATTGAGTTGAGTTGAGTTGAGCTAAGAACTGACATCACTGCACTCAGGACATTCCTATACACGCTCCGTCCCATCGTTCGACAGCCAGCGAAGAGTCACCCTACTAATCGTTCCCAGTGCTATTTGATTGAAAGTTCTAGTCTTCCCTTTCAGTTTTGAGATTCTATTAAAACCCCTGCTAATCCCCCTCAATTTCATCCTTTCCACATACGGGATCTCAATCTGTTCCTCCACCTGGTCCCACAGGTGTACAAACACCTCCTCCATGTCCAAAAGTAATCTACCACTAAGAGGTGCATTCCCTGCTAGCCCATAAGCATATTCATTCCCCCGCACTCCCGCATGGCCTGGGCAAAATATCCATATATGATACCAAATTGCGCACCATTGTACAAGGTGCTCTACTGAGCCATGACGTAAGATTACACACGAAGATGGTAAGTAATTAAAATGACCACGGTCTGCATACTATGTGGGAACAATCTTCAATGTGACGCCAGTGATCACAGGCTAGAATGTTACAATAACACATTCAACATGTTTTGACGTTCCTCACCCGAGGTGAGTGATGCAATTGGAAATCCTGGCTTGATAAAACTACCCAACCGTGGTCCCAGGGAACACGAGAGATGGACAGACATGAGATGGACAGGCTGCGATAATAATTCAGTCTGCACCGTGAAAGGTGTGAATTGTTGGACTGATAACGAACCTTGCTACGGTCAGTGGAATGTGAAACAGAACCGCATGAACGAACGTGGGAAGTGACATGACGTGTCACCAAGGGAAGTAAATGCAGAATGAGATAGTAAAATGCGACAAAGAGATAAGAAATGGTATATATATTAGGAGATTCTGATGCTCAAATCAGCTACTTCAGAAATAGGAACATGTATGAAATAATTATATGTCTAAACTTCATATGTCCGAGTCTTGTGCTGTTAGAAGTTTCTAGGAATATTAGTTTATAGCCTGTAGATTTGGGAGCTTCATTTGTCAGCTATTTCATTGAGACTATCAGTGTCTCTTGTTACTGATCTGTGAACTAGCATTCCTCAGTTTACTGTCTATAGTATATTGCTATAAGTTGGTTATTCTTACTATACACATAGGATGCTAGGACTACGCTCCTTGTATATTTCTTTAAATGTTTATATGTCTCATTTTGTATGTATATAATGGTATTACTAGGAATATCATTATATGCCTATTTTGAATTTGCAAACTTTGAGCTTGACATGCATAGACAGAAAACATGATACATACATATATTGTGATTGTAACTGACTCAGAAAGCATGCTGAGAAGGGTGAGAACAGGCAAGCTTCGTGCAGAGTGGCTTGCTTCGCTTCGGAGGTCACGGGTAGCAAGCATCACCTGGATCTTTTCTCCTGGGCATGCCGGTGTGCTGGGAAATGAACAGGCGGACAGATTGGCTGGCTCGGCAGAACTTGGTGGAGTATTGATGCATGACAAGGCAGATGTGGTTGCGGCCTTGTGGTAGCACGTGTACACCTCGGAGAAGCAAATGGATCACCATAGTCTGGTTAGAATGAGGCAGCGAGGAGTGACGAGGGGATCTGGCCGACGCTCGACGCTCAGAGGAAAGGCGAGACGGACATATAATCAGATTGCTACTGGAACTATTAGTGTTGGAACTCTTCGCTGGTTGCTGAGGATGGGGACGGAGCGCTTATGGGAATGTCCCGAATGCTGTGATGTCGGTTCCTAGATCAATCAATCAATCAATCAATCAATCAATGTTTATTTGATGTTTGATATGCAAATTGTCATATAGTAACTCACCAGGGAATGGGGTGTTGTGCTAGTTTGTTCTTATGGGCAGCACACATTGGCAACTTGTCTATTGATTGTGTTTGAAGCAGAGGTGTAATGTTGCAGACATTACCTACAATTGGTGTCGGGTGTATGATGCGCTTAGCCATTTCAGTGCGTGGTTAACGAGTGTTCATCGAGACTTAGGACTAGCACCGAGACTGATCACTGGCACTTAAGCCCGACAATAAAATACTCTTGTAATAACACTACTGATCAGTTGATCTGCTGAAACAACCTGTGTGACCGAGCGGCTGCAAAAGAACCAGGTGCCTGAATTAGTGACATGTACTTAGGACATTTCATTCCTCATGACATGACGTTACAAGGGATGGCATGAGTTGTAACTAATGGCGTGTTAGACGATGGAAATGTCCTCCTCGACTAGACAGTAGGAGAGATATATAGAGGGAGAAAGAGGAGAGTGAACGCAGTAAAGCTGGAAAAGAGACACTGCCAGACTTTTCAATGTGAATGTATGTATGGGGGTGATAGATTGTATGTATTACCTAGGATTGAATTGATGTAGAACTAGAGTATACAGATTCTTGATTATGTCTTCAAAGCTCTCAACAAGAGCATCAGGTTTTCCCGTGCAGTGACAACGAGGCGGGACTAGGTGGCGTCAGGATGGAACGCTGGACACAAACTAGCTGTGTTTAGTCATTAGCCGCCCATAGGGGATCATAGCTAACCATAGTGGACTGTGGCTAAGTCTACTGGAGATTGATGGGAGGAGATTGAGGCATCTTCTCACCTGGAGATCTTGCACCAACAACATAAGATATGTATTGTACTTTTGTATGTTGATGTAAACTAACATTAATCAATATCACGATACCATTCAACATCATGTTTTTACGTGTTGATCTTGATAGATATTAAAGAAGTTGTAGTCGTTTTAACTCAGAGATATCAGTTATTTTCCATGTGTGCATACGCGCGTGTGTAACTGGATGGGGGATTGATTACATAACAGGGAGGGGAGTTATGTCAGAGGGAAAAACCTGCCCTGCCTAGTAGTCCATTTGTCGACCTAAACCTAGGCATCTAACCTTTCCTTTCCAACTCCTTGGGGATACCAGGACCAGCTAATTATTAACGAGCCTTAGCAGCTGTACTCTTTGGTTATCCAAGGGCTTAATCTTTATTTTAGGTATATAGATTTTGTCCCGAGTCAATTTCTGACAAATTGGGATTGCCCGCCAGTGATTGTAGATAACTTGGTGGCAGCACACCCCATTTCTGACACTCTCAAATACAGAAGTATACGTCAAACTACTGTTAGTACATCTGCAGACATATCTGTAAAGGAACACCAAGACCATATTTGCACTTGTCGAATCCGAGAATCTGAGCACCTATGGACATGTCCGGAGTGCAATGAAGATACCCCAACTGATAACTGATAACTGAAGAAACAAGAAGGAAATGAAAAATAAGGTAAGAAATATATTCCTTCTACTTTCCTGTTAATTTACAAATTATTTACCCCGTGCCTCTGTAAATTCTCTGTCTTTACTAATATTACACATTGCACCCCTCTCGGGATTCTCCGTGGTGAAGTGGTCAAGCCGTCTGACTCGGGCTCCGAAGGTTGTATATTCGATTCCGGGCCGCGTCCTTCATTTCACGAGTGCATTTTTTTCGGAGACTCCCGAGGGTCGTCGCTGGAGCTACAGGAGTTCGTGCTTTGTGTGACGCTTTCCGCGCTGTGGAAAGAGACTGAGCCATATGGGATAAACACCCGGTGCAATGCAGCCGACCCTGTCGATTTTAAGCTAATTCTTTCATTGCACCCACTCTCATACGAATCCGGATACGCCTTTGTGTGTCAACAGAATTGACATGTCTCACATTACCGTAAAAATAACTTCGTTAGCGAGAAATCACTAGTTGTTCAGCAAAAGATCAAAGGAATGTCGCCGCTTTCAATGATTTAAGTTGTTTTTGGACCTTTCAAAGACATATTCCTTGGGTGAGGGTAAATATAAGACGGCTGGAAAAATTTCATAACGATGTAACAGACAGTTTTCAAAATAATTGATCGTGAATGAAGGCAACCAAATGTGGACATACTATAGTCTATAGTGTAGACTCTGGGTATTATGTAATTGTTGTGTAAATGCTATTGTGAATTGTGACATACCTGGAGTCAATATACGATTGAAAATACGAATTGCGTTGTTACTTGAGCTGCGTTTAAGGTTTAAAGAGGTAGCTGTTGTGAACTGTGCAGAACTGTCGCTCGTAGAACACTCACGCCACATCATAGAAATGTACAGGTGGCCGAGCGCCGCAACCAGAATCCAGCCATACACATGTACTGCAGAGTGTTAGACACAACGATGATTGAGCCAGCGATCATTAAATATAAGGCCTCTGGACAGTGGCAATAGATAAGTTTTGCCCACAACAAAGAAACTACAATCGGCTAATTAAGAACAGGGCGGTCACTACAAGTATGGTCGGCTATCAAAGTACGACACAGCGACCTAAGAAGAGCAGTGAACTCGCACGGACCCAAGCCTAACTCGCATGACACAAGACTAACTCGCTGGCATTGGCAATTTGATGCATACAGACATTTCTATCAGAAGAGAAGATTATAGTAGTAAACAAGCACTAATTGATAATTTAGTGTGCCTCTGCGTATGGCGCCACTCTTTATTCCATATCACTCATGCTACAAATACTTTTGGTTCTGTTTCCTGAATTGTACAATTTTGTCTTCATGTTATGATGATGATGAATCTTATGAATTATTAAGGTAAAGGCATATACATAAATGTTGAAGAGGAGAGATGATGTTCCTCCTTGAAACATTTGATTTGGAGTAAAACACCTGAATGTCCTGCGGGAGCAGGTGCCAGAATGGAATAATATTATTTATAAGTTGGATACTCTTTGCATTTGGCGAATGAATTAAGACACTTAATGTGGGAGGCCTTTTCTTTCGAATGGAAGGATAACTAGGGAAAACAATTATGTACAACGGGGAATAGTGAACATGGTTATCAAATTCCGAATCGATCATTCTCAACTTTGAGAATATATGTGACAGGCATGGGCGTAGATGATATTGCTTATCTGGTATTGATAATCAGAGAAACAGCGTAAATGGGTGCTATAGGAGCAGCCTCACCCAGTAGGGGTAGTCATGTGCACCAGGGGACTCCAGACCGTCAGCAGGCGACTGAGTGCAAAAGAGTATCGACATTGAAAGTTGGAGCTTGGAATGTAAGAACTATGAGTGGGGATGGAAAAATTTGATAACATTAAGAATGAAATGAGAAGACTGCTGTTAGGTATATGTGAGACCAGAAGGACAGGAATGGGCATTATGACATCTGACGAATATAGAATAATCTATTCTGGTGGAAAGAAACAACAGCCAGGAGTAGCAATTATAATGGATACAGAGAGATCCAAATCTATCAAAGGATATTGGACTGTATCGGAAAGAGTGTTACTGGTGAAGTTGCGTGGAAGACCTTTTGATGTCTACGTCATACAAGTTTATGCACCAAAAGCAGACAGCAGTGATGACAGCATTGATGAATTTTATAGTGATTTTAGAAAAAGCCTTCAAGAAATGCAAGAATTCTGAAATAAACATCATAATGGGTGACTGTCTTGTCACCAGATCTCTTCTCCCTATATAGCGAAGTAATAATGAGAGAGATCAAAGAGATGCCAGGAATACTAGTTGGAGGTTATAATATAAATAATATACGCTATGCATATGACACAGTATTGGTGGCAGATAAATCAACAGACCTACAACAATTGTTGGACACTGTAGTAACAGAGAGTGCAAGGAAAGGACAGTAACAATGGTGATATCAAAGAAAATGGTGACACCAAAATGTGACATAGAAATAGAAGGAAAAATTCTTAACCAAGTGGATAATTTTAGATACCTAGGCACATTTATAACATCAGATGGAAGGTGTACAACAGTAGATTAAGAGCAGAATAGGGCAGACAAAGGCCGCATTTAAGAAAATGAAGAGTATGCAATAGGTCACTATCACTGAGTGTAAGAAAGAGAGTGCTGAAATGCTATGTAGAACCAGTTTTGCTGTGTGGCAGTGAATCTTGGAATGTAAATGAACAAATTAAGAAGAAATTAGAAGCAACAGAGATGTGATTCCTGAGACGAATGTTGAGAATTCCTTGGACTGCCAGAGTAACTAACGACGACTGCCTGAAACAGGCTAATGAAACTAGAACACTATAGACAACAATAAGAAAGAGACAAACAGCTTTCTTTGACCATGTAATGAGAAGAGAGGCATTAGAGAACATCGTGACAAATGGAAAGATCGAGGGGAAGAGAGGCAGGGGCAGACCAAGAGAAATGATGCTGGATGGATTGAGACGGTGGCACGGAGGAATATCAGCAGCAGAGTTGATACAGAAACCCAAAGACCGAGATCTGTGGAGAGCCATGAACGCCTACGCCAGCTGGCAGGGCTCTTGATGATGATGAATGGGTGACTTGAATGCCAAAGTTGGAAATCAACAGGACGGATGCACAGTAGGCAAGTATGGACTAGGGCAGGGGTCACCAAACTCTTTTCACGGCGGGCCGGATAACTGACAAAATGACGAGCGCTGGCCGGATACTCATTCTGTACAATACTTACGCCGGCTACGTGGCGAAGGTCTTACCGACGCGGTTCGCAATCCTATATACACAGCTGCGCGCGATTTGGCAGCAGACCGCGTTGCGCTGGATTTTTACTCTATGGTATGGGTGCCGGTCGTTCAGAAAGCAATGGCAAGCTACTGAACGTAAACTTACCAAGACATCAACAACAGCAAAAATTGCTGGTGTTTACTGCACACGTCCGGTAAAGGATACGCAATTAACTTTAATCATACCTGCAAGCCAGAACAAAAGCTCTGGTAAAAATTACGAAAAACTAAGTTAATCATGGGTGAGTAGCGTGCAACGCACACACCAAATAAAAAAAGAAAAGAAAACAAAGACAACCAACATATTTATTTACTTCAAAAAGTTATCAATGTAGGCGACATTAGCAAAACGATAGTTACATCAGACCTTGTGTGCACATATCCGAATCTAACAAACTAAGCAGCATAAAACGGTTAGTGAGAATTGTGAAACCGATATTTGGCTTTCAAGATATCATCAATGTTTTGTTTGGAATTGCTGCATCCAATCAAGAGAATTGCTTTCAAATGTTCAATCAACCAATCTCGTTCGATGTGTTGACTTCACATACTTCATTTGTGAAAATGTTTGCTCACAGACATAAGTTGTTCCAAACTTTGGTGCCATACCAGCGGCAAATTTCTTTAGTTTTGGAAACTCAACATCAGATAAGCAGCGGTAAAATGCAACAAGTGTTCCTTCTCCGTGCTTCTTTTTCAACAAGTAATTTGCTTGCAAATCAATGAGCTCCAACTGTAGTTCAACTGGTACATCATCAAGGTTACAATCGAGCGGATTCTGGAACAGAAAAATGTCACTCTAAATTATGTCAAGATCTGAAAATCTCTCCAAAAATGATTTTTCTAGACACGAATAATTTGTTTTCGGAAAATCGAGGTTGACATCTTTGGCGATTGTAGCGCAAAACTCTTTGAAACTGTGAAAATGAGAAATGTTTTCTCCTTCAGGTTGTGCTTCAAACAATGACAGCTTTCTCCGAAATTCTTTGATGATTCTGTGTAGATCACAGACAAGGTTTGTCTTTACCTGAAGTTTCAAGTTCAGTTTATTTATCTAGGATGTGATGACGACCAAAAATGACAACTTTGTGACAGCCAGGTAGGATCTGACAGCTGAGGTTCAGCTCAATTTTTTTCATTGAGGAAAACATCTATTTCGTTTCGGATCTTGTAAAAACGAAACAGGACTTTACCGCAGCTGAGCCATCTCACTGATGTGTTATAAGGCATGTCACATAATTCAGAATCAATTGCTTCAAGAAACTCCTGGAACTGACGGTGATTGAGCGCATGTCACCGAATGAAGTTCACAGCAGAAACGACTGGTTTTAGTACAGAAAAAATACCAAAGTCTTTCCCACAGATTGCTTGTTGATGTATGATGCAGTGTATGAACAGAGCGTCCGGAATTTGCAAATATTCCAACTGAGTCCCGATCTTCCCCATCCGACCTTTCCTCACTCCAACCATATATTTTCCTCCATTATCTGTAACACCTCGAAGCTGATTCCACTGAAGGTTATAGTCTTGCGAAACGTTTTGCACTTCCATGACAATGTCTTTTCCAGTTGTTGATCCATGCATGCTGCAAACGGATACCAACTCTTCCGTTATCTGAAAGTCCAAATTGATACCATGAATGAACACGCGAAGTTGTGACGTACTTGAGAAATCAGTAGACTCATCCAGCGCCAAAGAATGTCTCAAAAGTTCCTAGTTTTCTCGCGTATCTGTAGCACTATGTTCTTTCCAAGTTCTACTGTTCTTCGCACAACTGAACTTGCCGAAATGCTCATAGTTCTAAACATATCGGCTTTCTCAGGATACAAGCCGTTTGCTGCGTTCATCATGTACTCTTTGATGAAGTTGCCATCAGTAAATGGTTTTCCTCGTTCTGCCATCTTATGCACTATTTTGTAACTTGTACGACTGACAGATTCATTTTCAGCAAACTTTCTCATAAAGAGATCTCTTTGTGTTTCTAAACCACGTTTCATAGACTCATTTTTCTCAGAGCGTAGCTTTATAGAAAACTGCGAATATGTTGATAGATGTTTTGTTTCGTAGTGACGCCGAAGATTGTACTCTTTCAAAACGGCAACACTTTCGCTGCATATCACGCAGTTGGTTTTCTGGTCCATTGTTTCAACAAAGAAGTACTATACTCCCCATTCTTAATTGAAAACGTGACACCCGGCGTCCACATTTCTTTTCTTAGTAGCCACAATGAAGGGTGAAGTACACGTGATCAGAAAATGAAAAAGACATTGAATTAGAAACATAATTAAAATCCTATTGAAACACAGGAAATGCAGAGGACTAGAGGTCCCTGGTGAAGCTACGGCTCACCAAAAGTACATATAAAGTTTATAGGTACCTTTGGTGATAGAATATATCAAATAATAAGGTTTGTAAAATATATAAATAGGGCCGGCCTAAATAGAGCAGAGTTTTTTTAACCGGAGTTCTGCGAGTGACACCCAGGGGTTGCGCCGAAACAGACCGAAATCGCCTAAATGCAACATTTCTGCCCATCTGGGTTATTACGTAAAGTAGAACAGAAAATTGGATCATCGCACAGAGTTAATTGAAAAACGTAAACATTTGCGTAAGGATGTGCTCCAGCAGAAAGGTTGAAAAACACTGGCTTAGAGACCAGCTGGATTAACACCTTGACAGGGGAATTCTTATGAGCTGGGGATAATATATTCGTAATAACACGAGGCTTCTATGGCATTTTAATGCTATATTTGCTACTTTATTGACTCTATTCACACTTGTAGTTCACTTACTTATCACTGTCAAACAAAGACATCCTTGTTACATACCTATACAATGGATGACTGGCACCAAAAAAAAAGTAAATATTTCTGGAGCATAGGACCTCTGTTGACAGCCGGACGCATCTGCATCTGGAGAAGAGAAAGATGCGCGCGTGTGTGTGTGTGTGTGTGTGTGTGTGTGTGTGTGTGTGTGTGTGTGTGTGTGTCTGTGTGTGTGTGTTTGTGTGTGTGTGTGTGTGTGGTAACGACAGATCGTAAGCGGCGCTACCACAAACCAGGTAAGGACTTGGGATGGCGCGAAATAAGGAAACATTACAATAAACAATAAAATCTAGATACAATAATTTATAATTGAAAATAGTAAACTTAAAACACATAGCCGCCAGGAGGTCTCCATACGTGTGAAGATCTCCTATTATTCTAAACATAATATTTACATTTAAATTGTATCACAACCTGTAGTGTTCCATACGTCATATCAAGCAAGTTCAAGTACCGTCGGCGGGACGGATGAAATGACATCGCGGGCCGGATTCGGACCACGGGCCATAGTTTGGTGACCCCTGGACTAGGGGAACAGAATGAAAGAGGTTGCCGACTTTTACAGTGGGCAAAAGAGCATGATGTGATTATTGGAAACACCTGGTATCAACAGCACCCAAGGAGATTATAGACATGAAAGAGTCCTGATCATAAGATCAGAAATCCTCCCCCGATGTGTCTCCACCTTGCCGTGGTGGGGGAGCTTGCGTGTCCCATCGACCCCATGTGCTTACCGATGGGTGAAAAAACTACATGTCGGACAGCATATGGGATAGGGACCAGACTAAGAGAGACACAACCTGCTGCTCTGCAGGTGACTGAGGATAGCAGTCAAAAGTTTAAAAAGGTGCACGAAGGCACGAAGGCAGACGCTTTTGGTCTGGACAAAACTCTTAGGGCTCCCTGTCGAGGGCTGTGGCTGAACGCCTCTAAGCCACAAACCCTCACATCTGAGAGCCAGGCCGATACCCGCCTACCGAAAAATAGAAGCGTGACACTGAGCAAGCTACATGCTCAGTTCTATTACATGTTCGAAGGCTCTCAGCTGGGGAATATGAGAGATTCCCGGATGATAGGGCCAGGCCGTTTCTCGTCCACTGCTGCACGAAGGTAAGGTGCTGAGCCGGCAGCACATGTAGCCTACCTGGTGAGTGAGTACGAAAAGTCAGAAAAGTGCCCCAGTCGAAGGAAATGGCTACGAAAACTGTCTGTATCCAGCTCACTGAGTATAGACAAAAGTGGAAGAACGTCTCAATGACGCAAAATGGAACGCACGGCGAGCGGACCTATTGCGTGGTCTGAAGTCAAAATAAAAAGCTTACCGAGTGGATGTCGCTCGCAGTCTGACCGCTCCTGGTGTGTGTTTGAGCGATCAGTGGCAAACGGGTTGCCCAACACATGGAAGTGAGGAACTAAAGCAGCCATGAGCAGGACGTGGCAACTCCTCGGGTGAGCCCAGTCTCAGAGCAATATGTGCCGGCTCTGCAATTATGGAAGCCTCCTTGGATAGCAGGGGAATGCCCAAGGTCTGCCCCTGCCTTCCCTTGAGGGCCGACCTCGATGTCGCTGATCGTTCTATCTTGACCAGCTGAGATGTTGGCGACATCACAACAGTCTTACGTGCTACGAAACCAGAGGAAGGCTAACCTCATTAAAAAATGCCCGCCGGAAGTCGGAAGTGTCGGCCTACGGGTGGCAAACTAAAAATTGACACTACGCAATTACGTCCGAGTGAATTGTCTCGTCCGATTGTCTCTTGTGCTAGGAACAGCTCTGACTACCTAGTTTCCGAATGCCGCTCTTGTTCGGAACAGCTCTGACTAGGTAGTTTCCGAATGTCCGACGTGTCTGGAACAGCTCTGACGGACACAACGACAAGCACATGTCCGAAAAACTCGCTTAGTGGATACTGACTGCAGACCAGCTTGGTTTGTGCGGGAAAGGCTCGGGGTGAACGAAATGCCCAATACATTGAAGTGAGGAATTAAAGCAGCCATGAGCAGGACGTGACGATTCCCTCTGTGTGCCCAGTACCAGGGCGCTATGTGCCGGCCCTGCAATTATGGAAGCCACCCAGGATGGCGGAAAATGCTATGGACTGTCCCTGCCTTCATTTGAGGGATGACCGTGCAGTCTCCGACTCTTCCAACTTTACCAGCTGGGAGGTGGACAATACCACAAAAGTGAGAGTCTCCCAGGATTGCTAACCTGGTCAAAAATGCACGCAAAAGTCGGATGTGTTGGCCTGAGGGTTTCGACCCGAAGGTGCCTAACCAGACACACCGCAATCACATCTGAAAAAATCACTCCGGATGAACGCAAAGAAGAAGAAGAAGAAGATCAGAAATCAGACTGATTACATTCTCATCAACAGGAGATTTCTAAATGCCTTAAAAGTCGCAACAATAAAAAAAAAAAAAAAAAACTATACCAAGAACAGACTGATACAGCGACCATAGATTAATCTTAAGCAATTTACATATACCATTAAAGAAAGTTAAATTTACACCAAGAAACACACAATTTGATCTACAGGTACTGAAGCGTGAGAAGATAAAAGATAAATTGGACGCAGAGGTAAAGAACAGAATCATGCATTGTCCGATATGGAAATATTATTTCAAGACGTCAGTGACCAAAGGGAAATATTAAAGATATCAATCAACCAAGCTGCCAAAACAACCATACCAAAAATAAAGATAATAGGACGCAAGAAATGGATGACAGAAGACATCTTAAAACTCATGGACATAAGAAGAAATAACAATAACAAGGACAAATATGAAGAGATCCACAGGGAAATTAGTAAACTATGCAAAGAAGCAAAATAAACATGGCTTGAGGAAAATTGCAAGGAAATTGAACACCAACACAATACCCGGAATACCAAATTAATACGCAAAAGAATTAATGACATCACTAATAAAAGAACACACACATCAACGGATGACCTAAAAACCAAAGAGGGCAAAATCAAAATAGAAAAAGATCAGATTTTACATGCGTGGTCAGATTATGTGAGAGATCTTTATGATGATACAAGAGAAGAACAATATGGTCATCGGAATAATAATAAAGGAACAACAATTTTAAAGATGGAAGTTCAGAATGCTCTTAGCCATATGAAAACTTGCAAGACCCCGGGTACAATTAACATCACAATAGAAATATCAATACCTTAGTAATATACGATACTAGAGATATACCACCTGAATAATGTAATTCTATGTTTATTGCAATCCCGAAGAAATCAGGAGCCTTGGAATGTGATCAACATCGAACAATTAGAATAATGAGCCACATCACGAAGATTCTGATGAGAATTATCATGCAAAGAGTTAGGAAGAAAATACAACCCTAAATAGGAGAAGAACAATGTGGATGTGTAGAAGGCAAGGGTATAGTAAATGCTGTGTATATACTGAGAACAATAGCTGAACGTTCTATAGAAGTAAACGAAGATCTATATCTTTGCTTTATTGACTACACAAATGCTTTCGATAAAGTGAGACATGTCGATATGATGAGGATACTTGAAGATCTACAAATTGATGGAAAAGACCTTAGACGTGTAAAAATCGTATATTGGAAACAACAAGATGCCATCAAACTTGATAGTGATGTATGTCAATATCAGCCTAATAAAAGAGGTGTGAGACAGGGATGTGTAATTGTCGGATGTATGGTTGATGGGTCAACCCCAAAGAGATAAATGATACTACGTTCCTCTTTCTCAATTTAAGCCTGCTCTTTATAATTAATTTAGTTGTTATTAGCTCAATTTTCTGAGACCGTAAATAGAGGTTCAGAGAACCAAGGAATACCTCCAGGAAATAACTGAAAAAGGTTTTCTCTGAATACCCAAAATATCCTTTTGGTGGTTCCTTGCCTCTCCTCTCCTAACTAAATAATTATTAATCTAGGGTTGTTAATTAAAACAATTTTACTACGACAAGAGAACTCTCAACAGAGAAAATGACCCTTATTTTTCATAATTTATTACACATAAATGGGGCTAGTGTTCATGAATGTCATAAACATACAACATTCAATTCATTACAAAAACCAAGATTATGTACATCTCTAACTATATATCTCCTGGCTGTGCTCACTATACTATCCACCCCACCAGTGATGTGTTAGTTCTTGAGTGTTCCTTTTTCTTTTCCAGGTTAAGATGTATTAGGCTCCATGGTTTTCCACTTCTATAAATAGACTAAGTTATTCAGGATACCTGTCCTTTAATGGTAGAGAAATTTGCAGGAAGCTTCTTTTGACTAGTATTTGGCCTCACTATATCAGCTGCCTCACTCAGTCAAGCTGCTACCTTCAGTCAAGCTGCTACATTCAGTCAAGCTGCTACATTCACAAAGTCAGGTCTGGATCTAGCTGTATCTAGCCACTACCTGAAATTGCAGCATGAATCATAAATCTAATGTTATCATCACTATGAACATCAGAAATGAAATGCTGTACACTTTCAAGAAAACACAAAGAAAATTACATAAAGGATTTGTGATCCTAGGAAAATAAACAGTGGAAGGAACAGAGTCTTGGTGCTGACAAATAGGTATCCACAACATAACTGGTTGTTCTCCCTCCAGCCGGTCCTTATTTGGCGCTCAAGGTTTAGACTAGCAAATATGCAGTGTCGTTTTCTCCCATGCTTGTCCTCTATGTTCTACAGGTTGAGTAATACCTTGATTGATTTGGAATTTGACAACTATGTTCTCCCTTCTCTACTTTATATAATTAGTTTCCACAGATCTCCTTCTCTTTCAAGAAAAAGGTATCATACACTAATGGCTTTAAAATCATTCCCACAATGCAATGAGTATTTGATTATAAACAATGTAAGTACATTATGGTAACATCTCTTGCATAACCTTCAGGTGAATTCTTTTCTAATCAAAAGTTTCAAGACGAGTATATTCCCTCCTTTTCACCATGTATGTAATATGCTTTTACCTCATTTATCGTCATCATCATCATCATCATCATCATCATCATCATCATCATCATCATCATCATCATCATCATCATCATCATCATCATCATCATCATCATCATCATCATCATCATCATCATCATCATCATCATCATCATCATCATCATCATCATCATCATCATCATCATCATCATCATCATCATCATCATCATCATCATCATCATCATCATCATCATCATCATCATCATCATCATCATCATCATCATCATCATCATCATCATCATCATCATCATCATCATCATCATCATCATCATCATCATCATCATCATCATCATCATCATCATCATCATCATCATCATCCTCATCCTCATCATCATCATCATCATCATCATCATCATCATCATCATCATCATCATCACCATCACCATCACCACCACCATCATCATCATCATCATCATCATCATCATCATCATCATCATCATCATCATCATCATCATCATCATCATCATCATCATCATCATTCAGGACACAAAACGATATGATTGTTACATGAGTGATATGGAATACAGAGTGGTGTCATGCTTAGGACACAAAACCATATGATGGTAACATGAATTGTATAGACTACAGAGAGGTGTGACGAGTGGGAGTTCACTAAATTGTTAATTAGTGTATGGGTTATCATTCACGTGTTATCATCTGATAGACAGGACATTATACATCAAAGTGCCTTCCATAATGAGATTGATTGATTGTTTATACTCCTTCTCAGCATGTCTCTTCATCTCACTCATTCACATCATTCATCAGACATAATATTCATATGTGCATGGATGATAAGTAAGCATACTGATGTGATTTTACAAATGCTAAATTGACAGATTTGATATTCATGAAATTACAATGGAATCTCTCTAATTCTCATCATTCATCAGAAATAATATTCCTATGTGCATGGATGATAAGTAGGCATAATTAGGACATTAACACATGATGATTCCTCATGTTTTACAATAATGAAATTGCACATGAGTCACCACATGCTCTCATCAAATACATAGAATTATGTGATCACTAGGCATAATGAGATTCACAAATTATGATTCCCCATATCACCACAATCATGCTCTTCTCAAATACATAGAATTATGTGATACACCCAATCCACATTCATTCATCATGAATCATAACCACACTTACCGGGGTGATGATTCTGCATTATTATGTGCCTCACAAATGATAAATCTACAGGTTTAACAACAATGAAAATACATTGACTCACCGCATGGGTGCTTTCTCCCAACACACAAAATTATGATACATATAGAAATCTATTTACACCTCATGTGCTCATGTACTTTTCTGTTACACATTACACTAAATTCTCTTACCAGTGTCGGCACATGTAAAATAATTTCTTCTTATTGAACTAAGTATTCTTAGCTTCCTAAATCGTACGTTAATCACACTTCCAATCACTGTTGATTTGGTTTAACTTCTTAAGAAATAAATTGTATAACCTAGGTCTAATGCTTATGCATTAAATAAGTTGTTTCACTAGAAGAAACCTTCCTCATGGTTTAACCTCGTATACTATTTATTCATAAACTATGACATCGGAATAAGTACTTAGTCTCTCCTAATTAATTTCTTACGGGCTAACCACCTGGTGACAACACAACCACTTACCAATTTCTTCTTGGGAAAGGATCACTTACTAACGTAAAATAAAATATAGCATTGTGCTTATCTTCAACAGATTTGAGTGTCTTCTTCACACTTCACGATAGCAGATTTCGGACTCCAGTCTTGATTTTGTGTATTAAGTTCGCTGGCTGTTATAGTCCGGCACTTCTCTCTTCCTCTGTTCTATTTGTTAATCTTAACAGGGATGGTTTAGTGGAGGATACCATGCCGCCAGAGGGTCTTCTTCTGTTTTAACGCTTGTTCGTGAAGGTTCTAGGTTTCAGTACACACTGATTGTTTGTTGGTTTCCACGCCATCTTAAAGCCTCGTGTTTTTGGTTTGGGTTATGACGTCAAGTCCAATCACGTTGCTAGTTGCAAACGATCTTCGGGTCAGAATTTAATAGTAAGAAGACACAGATTATGGTTGTCACTTGGAAGAAGGAAATGCCACAATGTGATAAACGAGTAAATGGGCTTATTCTTAAGCAAGTGAATCGGTACAGATATCTCGGAACAGTCATAACATCTGATAGGAGATGCCTAGAGGAGATTAGAACAAGAATTGCCATTGCAAAGGTAGCCTTTTGCAAGATGAAAAACATACTGACCAATAGTTAGTTAGTTAGTTAGTTAGTTAGTTAGTTAGTTAGTTAGTCAGTCGACAGACCACCCTCATTGCACATCGAACCATTCAGTACATAAGTGCTCTGATCCCCTCCTCAGCAAATCCCGCAGCCTATAGCGGCTAACGACATCAGTTCTGTGTTGGTTTATCAATCTTCTTTGGCTTCCTGCGTAGTGTTCTTTTTTGGTCACCCCTCTTTTGATTTGCTGTTCTCGCAGTCTGACCATGGTTGCAGATTTGCAGTCATCAGTTGGTTCTCGCACAAGTCTTACTTCTTGTAGAGCATTCAGAATATCAGCCTGATCCATGGCGCGTCCGCCCTCCACCTTAGCCTTACCCGCGAGCTTGTCAGCCCGCTCATTTCCTTGTACTCCCGCATGCCCTGGCACGAAGATGAAACTAATATGTGTAAGCCAAGACCGCTCCAGAGACAGCAACCACTCTCCTCGGATCCACCCCATCTCTACCCTCTTGAGCATGCTCATTGAGTCGCTAAGAAAACATGCCCTATTGAATGTCTGTGTCTCGAGCCATGTTATTGCTTTACTTACTGCCATGATTTCCATAGTCAGGCTACTTGTGGTCTCAACAAAAGCACCAGTCTTCTTTCACCATTCTCCCTCTGACCCGCGCTGTGAGGGCCCATGAGCTTCTCATATATCGGACGACTGACCCATCTGTGAAGATGACAGCATCACCATCTAACGAATTCTCAAAAATCAACCCTTGTACTTCCGCCTCCACAGCAGCCGGATTTTCTTGTCTGCATTTTCTGTCTAGTTGGATGCAAACTGAAAAGAATGTACAGAAATCTGTTGGCACTTATACCCACTCCTCGCCAGGTTCTAGGTCCTCAAGCGAACACACCTGTTGAAGAATGTCTTCGATTTGACCCATCCACGACCTTCCTCTTTTTAAACAGCTGCCCTTCATCTTCCTAATACCACTATGCAGTGGATGTTGTGTGTTTGCGTTAATTCTGAGGTAGGCACGTGCTCTGCAAATTTGTAGTCTGTCTTCAATGGTTGGAAAGTCAAGAAGGTAGCGTATCGCCCTGCATGCTTTATCTCTTGTACATCCAAGAATAATGCGCATAGCTTCGTTTTGTATCCTTTCCATCCTTTTTATCTGCTTACGGCTGAGAGTCAGGATTGCCATTGTATGCTCAAAAACATACATGACCAGCCCCTCATATAGGAGGCATAGATGGCGCTGCTCACATTTTGCTGCCACCATCATCCGCATCGCAGCCAAACCCCGATTGGCCTTTTGTATCACCTGGTCTATGTGCTCATTATAAGCAAGGCTTCGATCACAACGTATCCCCAGGTAATCCATTGCCTACGTTCTTTCCACAGTCTCCGAACACGGATTAACAGTTGGTGTTGGAGTGTTGGACAATATGATTATTCAAAGAGAACCATGTCACTGTTGCCTTTGTTGGGTTGTCCATTGCCCCAGCTTCAGCACAACAAGTAATTTTGCGATTGAGTTCGGTTTGCAGTTGCACAGCAACCTGATCTTTATCCTTACCCTGACGATACACTAAAACATCGTCGGCATATGACAATGTCCTCCCCGGTCCAGTGATCTACTCGCTGGTGATTCGCACTGTATAGGCGTTGAACAGTACCGGAGATAATGGTGATCCCTATGGTAGGCCAGGATATATTGTTGTTGGTTCCAAAGTGCAACTGCCACATCTAAAAACTACTTTTCGTTGGAAGAGGGCTGCAGCGATCTATATAAGGAGGAACAGATTTATCTTGAGTTCAAGAAGCTGAAGCATTAGAAAATCCAATGGTACTCTGTTGTATGCGTCCTCAAAATCAATCGCTGCAGAAAAGGTTTCGATGCCTGAGTGGAAACCTTCATAAACATCATGGGCAAACGCTGCTGCATTGGTCCAGGGTTCTCTTTTGGGACGGTACCCTCCCAGGGTAGGTGGGAAAACACCTTGTTTCTCTAGCTGGCTTGATATTTTTCTGGCAATTAACTTCTCCAGCAGCTTGCCTATTGTAATCTGCATGGTGATTACTCGATATCCCTGAATGTTTATGTGGTCTTTGCCAGGCTTCGGCAAGGGAATCAGATAGCTGTGTAACCACTCCTCCTTGATGCTAGCACTCCCTATACTGTTGTTGTACATGTCTGCTAGTTTCTCTAGCTCGTTGTCGGTACACCTATTAATGTCGCCATATCTTATGCCATCTGGCCCTGGAGCGCTCTTTGATTTCTTTCACTGTCACCGTGTCTTCATCCAAAATTGTTCTAGGCCTTGCACCTGTTTGAGGTCACCTCCTTGGCAAGATTTCGGCCTCTCATGTCTCTCTGGTTGTTCTGCTCTAGATAGCGTTAGAAGAGGGCTGTGCCCTTGTTCTCGTCAGTTCTCTGCCAGATGAGGTCAGCACCTTGGAAGTCAGAAATTCCCTTAATCTTGTCTACCCCAATCTTGTTTTTATGTAGTCGCCAGAACAATTTCAGTGACTTGTCTGTGCTTATTCTTTGACATACCTCTGCCAATTTTTCACCTTTAACCACCTTAACTAGTTTTTTTTTTAAAAATAGCTTTCTTTTCTGTGCATCTCTCTTTCTAAGTGCATGCAAGGACCAGGAAGGGCAACTCTGTTCTTCTTGGCGTTTTGCCATCTCCTTACAGCACTACGCTTATCTATCCAGGCCTTCTCCACCTCAAAATTCTACAAAGGTGGCTGCTCCCAGCTGTTTTTCCTACCCTGAAACTTCTGCGCGTGTCGCTTCTTATTTTACTCACCACATCTTGCCCTGTACTGTTATCTGGAAGGTCTTGACCGTTGACTTGTGCTGCCTGGTTCTGCCTTTCTCCACCAATATGCTGCAAGGGTGGTGGTCGCTGCCGTGGTAGCCTAAGACACCCCATCTACACGCTAGTAGTGATTGAAGGAGAAACCAACGCCAGATCAATAACACTGTCCTCATCACCTGGGCTCTAGCTCTCCTGGTGACACAGCCACTGTTGATACACACCAGGTCAATAGTTTCAAGTGCAGTCTTGAGCTCCTCCCCCTGTGTGTTGGAGGCAATGTTTCCCCATGATCTGCCTTTAGCATTGAAATCGCCACACTGACCAATATACTGACCAATAAAAAGATATCAATTGAAACGAGAAAAAGAGTGTTGAAATGCTACATAGAACCTATACTTTTGTATGGATGTGAAACGTGGACAATGAGCAGTCAAGCTGAAAAATATCTGATGGCTGTGGAAATGTGGTTTCTGAGGAACATGCAAAGAATGCCACGGAGAAACGGAAAAACCAATGAACAAGTCATTCAAGAAAGAAATGAAGATCGTAAACTGATTAGAGTCATTAGACGTAGACAGTCGAAATGTTTTGGGCATGTCATGAGAAGAAATGACCTAGAGAACTTGGTGACAACTAACAAGATCGAAGGGAAGAGACCAAGGGAAAGACCAATAAGTAAATACCTGGATGGCTTGGCTACGTGTCATAGTCGAGACATGAACACGGAGCTGATCCACGACTCTGGCGATCGAGTGAGATGGCAGAACATGACCGCCCACGCTTATTGGCATGGCACATGATGGATGACTCTGGTATCCTAAACCTTGAGAATCATGTAGTGGGTATTGGATGGAGAGGAGCCAGGTATTGGGTTGATAACTTCTGGGGGATACTACGGCCTTCTTCCCCCTGTGTTTATTTTCCCCTGAGGTAAGAATTCCCTTTGTTTATTTTCCCTTTCCCTTGGGATTTTACCTTTCTTCCATTTCCAATAAACATATAAGTGCATTTATGGTACTAGTAGTTTTGATACTGGAATTTCAGGCAGTGGTTAAATCCATCCAGAATCAGATATGACTCTTAATGGGAGCTCCTGGCTGGAGAGATGACGAATCCTATTTTGGAAGAACTTACAGTAGAAAGTTCCATCTAACCACATTAAGCAGGTAACCGAGTATCACTATGAATCAACCAGGGGACTTTTAGCCTGTACCTGTGATTAGAGAGGCAACCTCGACGATCATCCTACCTGAACCATAACGACAAACTTACTATGGACCCAATTTAGCTAGTCTCACAGAACATTTGAACATTGATGGTCCAAAAACCCAACATGTAGTGGAGAGGATTCAGCTTAAGATAGAGAATTATAATTATTATTATAACCCAACAGATATATGGGTATGATTCAATCCACTGGGAAAATGTGTGTTATATTTTTTTTTTAAATATGAAAAGGTGAATGTTTATTGTATTAATGAATACATCCCATGCCTTTTGAAATGGATGATTATTTTATGATCAGAATGGCCAAAACCCATCCCCAGTTTGTTTGTTATTAAGTTTAATAGATATCTCATTTTTCACTCCGAGTGTTCCATTAATTTTTTGAGTGTTCATGTTATTGTCTGTTAACTCACCATAGATATTAATTATTTATCTGAGAGCAGAGTGGCAAGGAAACTCCACAAATTTATTATTGTTCAAGGAAATCGGTTCCTTGTTGACCGTGGGGACTTCCTTGGCTCTCCTGGACTCTTTTTGATAGCCTTAAGTAATTGATCCATTGAAGGCTACTAAATTATAGTGGGCCAGGATCACCTTGGGAAAGAGGAATTCTAGTTTTCCCCTATCTCGTTGAGGTTTCCCAAGAAATCGTCAGTGGTCACTGCCATGAAGGAAAGTAATGAAAACTACCTTCTTCACCCATGACTGGAGTATCGTGATTCGTCAAAGACAGCATATAAGCAGAACATTAGCCTTCTCATGTGGAACATTCCTGAAAAACAGTGAACGAGGAAGAAAAAGAGGGGGAGAATGAGAGAAAGAGTCTTATTTGTTCAATGAAAAGGGACGCAATTTTCTGCGATGCTAGTAAAACATGACTTAAAAAAAAAGAATAGAAACGTCTCACGAAAGATAAGTTAATATCATCACCTCTTAAGTACGTGAAAGTATATTTACATACACTCACACACCGAGTTTCATTATGTCAACGAGACAAGCGTGAAAGCCACTACGAACACATTCAAAGTTGTACGCATAAGTTAATACCGAGTTGATCTGCTAGATCACATGTGCACTAGCAGATCGTGCTTTTCACATATATTTCCAGATGTCCGTGATCTACGATCAGTGATCTCAGGTAAGTCAACAGTTGGCTTTCGAGAAATTTCATGCCAGGCTATTTATTAAGTTCTCATACCTGGCTTTTATTGCTCTTAAATTACAAAGTCTAGTGGTATCTTACATGTTCTTCATTTTGGGGTAGGGGTTAGGGATATTTACATTTAGCGTTAGCAACTGAAGGATCCAGTTATAAAGTATCAATTAACTGAAAGAGAAATGTGGCATGTGCCAAGACTTAACGACTCCCGACTCAGAAAATGCGCTTGGCTACTCGACTAGACGCGATCTGGGTGAGTGAGAGACGTGGCTTGGTCTCTGCCGGCTGGCCGTGTCTTCGCTCTCTCAACGTTTGTTACACGGGACGGGGATACGTGAATCTGTCCTGTTCTCATCCCGCCGCCTTCCTTTTTCTGCGTCATTTTGTGAGCGTGAATTCGATGAGGATATTTCCAGCAATAACACCATGTGACTAGGCATTAGTTAAGTATGTATTACTTCAGTAGGCTAGCTATTTACTGTGGGAATGCGTGTGTTTTTAAAGAGAATAAATGGTATTGTAACATTGTTCCTTTCATATACTTGTATCTTTTATCATTACTACGGTTGTGTAGCCACTTGGAAGTGTATGAGACATAATTGGATATATGGTGCTCACCCCATAGGGGATTGAAACACGTGACCACTGGGCAGCTATTTGACAAAAGAAAAAGAATAACCACATGAGCGTGTCTGTTTTATCGGATTATTCAAACGCTTGAACTCTTGAAGACATTCAAATAACGGGAGAAATAAAAATACGGGTAGCCTGGTCTCGTCTGTTGGTATGCGCCTACCCCTTGTTTTCAACGAGTGTCAACCAGTTGATTGAACGTACCTCTCATGTAGGTGTGTTTTATACTTGCACGAGTAGGCCACATTAGTGTTACATTATCAACAATTGGTTGTTCAAAACTAATATCAATTTCAAAACAATGTGTAAATACGAATAATGAAGACACAAACAATATACTGCACAATTTATTGCCAGGTATATTTCGGTGTATCTTGTCATATTAATTTTAAGGGAATAAAAACATGTGGATTGCCCATCTGTGATTGTGGTATTTTAGTTTCTTAGCTAAGTATTCGCGTTTTTTAAATTTTAAATTCGTTGATAAAGGCTTAAGCCGCATTCCATCAAATGGAGAACATTTTGTGCAATAGGTTCTTGACTTGAACGTTAGAAAAAGAGTTCTTGCATGTTACGTAGAACCAATTTAAACATACAGCTGCGAATCCATGACAGTCAGTAAAGAGGAGAAAATATCCACGGAAGCCTTCTTCTTCTTATAGAAGAATGCTGAACATAAATTGATCAGCCAACATGAGTAGTCTAGGACATTTTGAGGGGAAGCTGAGTCGCAAAGACAACGTATCATAAACATAAGAAAGAAGCACTCATACTATTTTGGCCACATTATGAGAAGACAAAAACTGGAACATATTGTGACAGCCGGACAGATCTGTGGAAAAAGAGATAAAGGAAGACAGCGGGAGAAAATTCTTGACAGGCTTGTATCATGGCACGGACGAGAGTCAACACACGAATTGATCCATGCCGTCGGAGATCGCAATTTGTGGACAGATACTGGGTGATGATGATGATGATGATGATGATGATAATGATAAAGGCTTTGGTGGAAACGTTGGCTGGTATCTGTTTGCATCTTTCCTTTCTCGAGCTTACTCGTGTGTTTCCGTGTCGGCTTAGTTATCTGTTACGATATGGCTTGTGTCAGAGTATGACCCGTGCTATTATTATTATTATTATTATTATTATTATTATTATATGTCACAATGGCCCATGCTAGTATAATTATCTGTCTCAGTATGGCCCGTGCCAGTATTATTATCTGTCACAGTATGACACATGCTAGTGTTATCTGTCACAGTATGGCCCATGCTAGTATTATCTGTCACAGTATGGCCCATGCTAGTGTTATCTGTCACAGTATGGCCCATGCTAGTATTATCTGTCACAGTATGGCCCATGCTAGTATTATCTGTCACAGTATGTCCCATGCTAGTGATTATCTGTCACAGTATGGCCCATGCTAGTATTATCTGTCACAGTATGGCCCATGCTAGTATTATCTGTCACAGTATGGCCCATGCTAGTATTATCTGTCACAGTATGGCCCATGCTAGTATTATCTGTCACAGTATGGCCCATGCTAGTATTATCTGTCACAGTATGGCCCATGCTAGTGTTATCTGTCACAGTATGGCCCATGCTAGTATTATCTGTCACAGTATGGCTCATGCTAGTATTATGTCACAGTATGGCCCATGCTAGTATTATCTGTCACAGTATGGCCCATGCTAGTATTATCTGTCACAGTATGTTCCGTGCTAGTATTATCTGTCACAGTATGACCCATGCTAGTATTATCTGTCACAGTATGGCCCATGCTAGTGTTGTATCTGTCACAGTATGACACATGCTAGTATTATCTGTCACAGTATGGCCCATGCTAGTGTTGTTATCTGTCACAGTATGGCCCATGCTAGTGTTATTATCTGTCACAATATGGCCCATGCTAGTGTTGTTATCTGTCACAGTATGACACATGCTAGTATTATCTGTCACAGTATGGCCCATGCTAGTGTTATCTGTCACAGTATGGCCCATGCTAGTATTATCTGTCACAGTATGTTCCGTGCTAGTATTATCTGTCACAGTATGGCCCATGCTAGTGTTATCTGTCACAGTATGACACATGCTAGTGTTATCTGTCACAGTATGGCCCATGCTAGTATTATCTGTCACAGTATGACCCATGCTAGTCTTATCTGTCACAGTATTGGCCCATGCTAGTGTTATCTGTCACAGTATGGCCCATGCTAGTATTATCTGTCACAGTATGACACATGCTAGTGTTATCTGTCACAGTATGGCCCATGCTAGTATTATCTGTCACAGTATGGCCCATGCTAGTAGTTATCTGTCACAGTATGGCCCATGCTAGTATTATCTGTCACAGTATGGCCCATGCTAGTATTATCTGTCACAGTATGGCCCATGCTAGTGTTATCTGTCACAGTATGGCCCATGCTAGTATTATCTGTCACAGTATGGCCCATGCTAGTATTATCTGTCACAGTATGGCCCATGCTAGTATTATCTGTCACAGTATGGCCCATGCTAGTATTATCTGTCACAGTATGGCCCATGCTAGTATTATCTGTCACAGTATGGCCCATGCTAGTGTTATCTGTCACAGTATGGCCCATGCTAGTATTATCTGTCACAGTATGGCCCATGCTAGTATTATCTGTCACAGTATGGCCCATGCTAGTGTTATCTGTCACAGTATGGCCCATGCTAGTATTATCTGTCACAGTATGGCTCATGCTAGTATTATCTGTCACAGTATGGCCCATGCTAGTATTATCTGTCACAGTATGGCCCATGCTAGTATTATCTGTCACAGTATGGCCCATGCTAGTATTATCTGTCACAGTATGACACATGCTAGTGTTGTTATCTGTCACAGTATGGCCCATGCTAGTGTTGTTATCTGTCACAGTATGACACATGCTAGTGTTGATTATCTGTCACAGTATGGCCCAGCTAGTGTGTTATCCTGTCACAGTATGGCCCATGCTAGTGTTGTTATCTGTCACAATAGGGCCCTATGCTAGTGTTGTTATCTGTCACAGTATGTACACATGCTAGTATTATCTGTCACCAGTATGGCCCAGATGCTAGTGTTGTTATCTGTCACAGTATGGCCCATGCTAGTATTATCTGTCACAGTATGTTCCGTGCTAGTATTATCTTTCACAGTATGGCCCATGCTAGTGTTATCTATCACAGTATGACACATGCAAGTGTTATCTGTCACAGTATGGCCCATGCTAGTATTATCTGTCACAGTATGGCCCATGCTAGTATTATCTGTCACAGTATGGCCCATGCTAGTATTATCTGTCACAGTATGGCCCATGCTAGTATTATCTGTCACAGTATGACACATGCTAGTGTTGTTATCTGTCACAGTATGGCCCATGCTAGTGTTGTTATCTGTCACAGTATGACACATGCTAGTGTTGTTATCTGTCACAGTATGGCCCATGCTAGTGTTGTTATCTGTCACAGTATGGCCCATGCTAGTGTTGTTATCTGTCACAATATGGCCCATGCTAGTGTTGTTATCTGTCACAGTATGACACATGCTAGTATTATCTGTCACAGTATGGCCCATGCTAGTGTTGTTATCTGTCACAGTATGGCCCATGCTAGTATTATCTGTCACAGTATGTTCCGTGCTAGTATTATCTGTCACAGTATGGCCCATGCTAGTGTTATCTGTCACAGTATGACACATGCTAGTATTATCTGTCACAGTATGGCCCATGCTAGTATTATCTGTCACAGTATGGCCCATGCTAGTATTATCTGTCACAGTATGTTTCGTGCTAGTATTATCTGTCACAGTATGGCCCATGTTAGTATTATCTGTCACAGTATGGCCCATGCTAGTATTATTATCTGTCACAGTATGTTTCGTGCTAGTATTATCTGTCACAGTATGGCCCATGTTAGTATTATCTGTCACAGTATGTTCCGTGCTAGTATTATTATCTGTCTCAGTATGGCCCGCGCTAGTACTATTATCTGTGGCAGTAGGCCTATGGCCTGTGCTATTATTATTATCTGCCACAACAAAAATGCCAAACAAAAATGAATGGCGGAAAATTTGAAGTAGGGGTGTGTCACAATTGTGACTTAAAAGTTAATATGGTAGCTTACGTGTTTTATTACATATACTATTAATTAAGGGGTTGCATAAGGAAAACAACTGTATAAAAGCCATTAGCAGATATGGGAAGTCACTTAAGACGATTAATAATTCCATGGCACTCAAAGTTCTGTATTATCCACGCGGGACCTTCTGTTAGCAGATGTGTTGCACTTGGACATGGCTCCAGCTGGTCCGTCTTGTAGCAGATGTGTTGCACTTGGACATGACTATTTGCCAACATGGAAGTACAGAAACAACACAGAAACAGTATACGTAGTGAACAATACCCACGTGTAGACACACCCTCCAGCCTGTCTCTACTCACGCTGTGTAAGGCACGTCTGTAATTACACACACGTTTGACACTCACTATTTCTCCTGCTTAATGGCGTATACATGACCAACCCTATAATTCCACTTGTCTTGAAACTGGACGATTCTCTGTAATATCTGATATTAGCCAAGAGTATCAGCGTTATGTTTGTCAATGAGCGTTCTCAAAGTATACGATTATCATCTTTTCCTTTGTCCATCTGTTGCTCTGAACCCTTCTTGTCTGGGTCCAAACATCTCAGCCTGTGTGTGTACACATGTGTGCAAACCTTCGTGTTCACTGTTGCACTTTAGATCCGAAATGTATCTTCTTGCGCTGCTGATGTCACTGAGTTCAGTGCAGATTACAGTCATTGCACACGGAACTCGTATCTCTTCAGAAATACATTGACTATTTCCTCATGGTGTAGTAGTTCACTCATGGACACAGCCGAATGATAGACAGTGACTATAATTATTGCATCATATGCGTACAGATGAATGGTGGAAGTGAATCATGGACAGTTAGCATCATTGGCACCTTGCCGTCTTGACAGACGATAGTTTGTGCTTTAAAAAGGCATAATAACTTTTACCTATGGCGGTAGCGAATGTGACTGATAAGGCCAATTTGCGCTGTAAATGACTGTTCACAGTGGGTGCATGTGAACACGTGGTCATTTCCACCATCATGCACCATCTTACGCCTCACATGCTCGATGTGTGACTTATCTACAATAATTTTCTCCTTTGTCTTTATTCCATTTCTGATGTTTGCCCTCCATGCAAGACGTTTAGCGGCGACTTGCTCCCAATGTACATTATCAATGCCTGTATCAATCATGTCCCGCTTACACACACCTTTGTATTGTAGTAGAGGCCGACCCTGAGATCTCTTACCCATCTGTAATTTGGTATTCTACCATCACCCATCCTCCTAAGATGTCCTATCCATCTAAGTCTACGAAGACTGAGCATGGAATAAATCGTCACACAACCTGATCTTTCCAATACTTCAGTATTTGTGATTTTGTCTTGCCACTTAATACCAAGAATTCTTCGCAGACACCGCATATGAAAGCTGTTTAAACGTTTGTCTTGGTGTGAGTAAGTTGTCCAGGTTTCACTGCCATAAAGAAGAGTACTAAGGACACAGGCTTGATAGACAAGGACTTTTGTTTTGGCAGTAAGCTTCCTGTTCTCCCAGACTCTTTTTCTTAACCTGTTCATCGTTGTTGCTGCCTTACCAATCCGGATGTTGATTTCCTGATCTAGGGATAATTTGATATTTACCTCTGATCCTAGATATGTAAAATGGTCTACTATCTCCAGTTCGGCGTCGTCAATAAAGATTGATGGTACCCCATGTGCACCGTGTGACATAATCTGTGTCTTCTTTTTGCTCATTGTTAAACCAAATTCAGAACAAGCATTGGAGAATGCAGATAGTAGACTTGCAATTCTTCCTCAGAGTGGGTCGTAACTGCAGCATCATCTGTAAAAAGCAACTCTCTGATCAGTACCCTCCTAATTTTGGTCTTGGCCTTCAATCTCTGAGCATTGTAGATGCCGCCATCTGAGCGTGAGTGAATGTATATACCACCATCCTGATCACGAAAGGCATATTTTAGTAGAAGTGAAAAGTATATTCCAAAGAGGGTGGGAGCTAGTACACAACCTTGCATAACTCCACTCTTGATTTCAAACTCTTCAGAAGTTGCACCATCAAACTTGATTATACCCTTCATGCCTATGTGGAACGATTCCACAATGGACAGAAGAGTTGGTGGGCAGCCAATCTTCTTTAGTGCCTTGAACAGACCCTCACGACTGACCAAATCAAATGCCTTTGTGAGGTCGATGAAGGCAATAAACAGTGGTTGATTCTGTTCACGGCATCGGGAATAAACGGGAACCCCAATCAATGGTGACATGAGTATCCAGTCGGTTAAAATATGTCCATTCAGACAAATAACAACCACACCGTATATGTGATCTAAGCGTGTCCTAGTTTTCAATATAAACGTTTCTAACATCCGGGGGTAAAACCTGCAGCAAAAGACATTCACCAGATGATGATGCTGCTGATGTTGTGACTGATGCTGATGGTGGTTGTGTGTCACTCGGTAAGGCACTAGATGTTGACTGTTGTTGAGTCGATTTCATGTGTGATAATTCCTCATTTGCGTTCAGTAAGGTAATAGATGATGCTGTTTGAGTGTCTGTAACTATCGGCAAGGGACTATCTACTGATTGGTTATTGTTAATCGGCGGAAAGCTACCTGCCAGTATTTGATTGTTTGTAAAATGCGACACTCCATCATTCGGTGCTTGTTGCTTAGTTGACTTCCGGCATTTACCAGTAGGTTGTTCGTCTGTGGTCGGTTCTCTTCTTCTCTTGCGAGTTGCATCTTTGTCATTTTTAGTTGTTGTTTTATGCTCGGTCTTCACGTGTCGCCTTAAGATATCTTTCCTGGTATAAATACGATCACAATAAACACAATTAAAAACATATACAGAATGATTGCTCGCAACATGTCGTAACAAACCATCAGGGCATGTGAAGGATTTATTACATGAGTACATCCGTGCCTCTGTGTAGTTGCCATTCTCCGATGAAATAACAGAACTTCAGAGTTGTTTCATTGAGGTTGTCCAGTAGTGTAGGCGGTGGTTATCCAGCGAATTTTTGTGGCGCACATTCCCTATATAAATCAACCATTTATCGATTTTGTGGCGCAAACTGCAATCTATTTTTAGCTCTTATCGATTTTGCGCCACAAAGGGCGATAACTCTTCGGGTTTTAAGTACGTGGCGTGCGTGGCGTTGTGAAGTGACTCATCAGAGGTGGCGTGCATGGCCAAGAGGTGGTCAAGTAGTGGTCAAGTGGTCAAGTGACCCTTTAAATTATCAGGGAAAGTGGGTGTAGTGAGTTGGGGATGATCGTGAGGTGGTCAAGCATTGGTCAAGTGGTGGTAAAGAGGTGGTCAAGTGGTCAAGAGGTGGTCAAGTGACCTATTACATTGTAGAGGAAGTTATGTGTAGTGACATAGCGGTGGTTAAAGTGTCAATGATTTGGTCAAACGGTGGTCAGGAGGTGGTCAAGTGGTCAAGGGGTGGTCAAGTGAGAAAATTTTAGGGAAAAAGTAGTTGTAATGATATGGTGATGCTTAAAGGGTGGTAAATTAGTGGTCAAGCAGTGGTCACTTAATGGTCAAGGGGTGGTCAAGTGAGAAAATTTTAGGGGAAAAGTAGTTGTAATGATATGGTGATGCTTAAAGGGTGGTAAATTAGTGGTCAAGCAGTGGTCACTTAATGGTCAAGGGGTGGTCAAGTGAGAAAATTTTAGGGGAAAAGTAGTTGTAATGATATGGTGATGCTTAAAGGGTGGTAAATTAGTGGTCAAGTAGTGGTCAAGCAGTGGTCAAGTGAGAAAATTTTAGGATAAAAGTAGTTGTAATGATATGGTGATGCTTAAAGGGTGGTAAATTAGTAGTCAAGTAGTGGTCAAGCAGTGATGAATTAGTGGTCAAGTGAGAAAATTTTAGGGGAAAAGTAGTTGCAATGATATAGGGAAAGGAAAAATATAAAAAGTGGTTGAAGAGCAAACAGGAATGTGATTACAGAGAATACAGAATAGCGAGAAGACATGTGAGTAGAATAGTAAAGAGGGAAAAACAAAAAGACTGGGAAGAGTATGGAGAAACCCTAAATAAAAACTACAAGGAGGCAACCAGAAACTTCTACAAAAAGATAAGTGCAATGCGAACCAGAGGAGAACCCTTTGACCCAACTGAAATAATTAACAGCGAAAATGGAGAACCAATAAGTGAACAAAAACAGATCCTAATAAGATGGAAGCAGTATTTCGAACAACTTCTCAACATCCCATCAGATGTCACAGGAATTCAAGAGACCTACACAGATGTCACCGAGGAACTAGAACCAGACATACTAAAAAAGAAATTGTAGAAGCCATCAGATTAGCCCCATTAAACAAATCACCAGGACAGGATGAAATACCAAACGAACTAATTAAAGCAGGAAGGGAAGTAGGAACAGCTTGGCTACATAGACTATGCAACCATGTTTGGGTAGAACAACAGACACCACGAGACTGGGGAAACGCCATAATTATCCCAATTTGGACAAACAAAGGCAGCAAAAGAGATTGCACACAATACAGAGGCATTTCACTGTTGAGTCATACTGGGAAAATATTTTGCAAAATTCTTGAAAAAAGATTACGAACTACTTTAGAACCCCAGCTAAGCGAAACGCAGCTTGGATTTAGGAAAAACAAAGGATGCACAGACGCCATTTTTGCTCTTAGACAACTTATAGAAAAATCAATTGAATTCAATGAAACACTCTACTTAACCTTTGTCGACCAAGAAAAGGCATTTGATAGGGTAGATAGAAACAAGCTGTGGGAAATCCTTAAACAATATGGAGTGAGTACACATCTAACAAACCTATGTAGAAGTTTATACAACAACAGTGAATGCATAGTGAGAGCAACTGGAGAACACTCAGAACCCTTCACCATAAGATCTGGAGTACGACAAGGTTGTGTCCTGTCCCCTCTCTTGTTCATAACATATATAGACAACATATGTAAAGAAACCAGCCAAGCAGAGACAGCAAGAATACCGCATGATGAGAACACAGAAGAAGAACCATCTGCAAATCTAACCATTAGAGAACTCCTGTTTGCGGACGACCAAGCACTAATAGCAAAATCAGAAGCTGAATTACAAGACCACATGAATAGTCTAAACGAAACGTGTAGGGAACAAAACATGAAAATTAGCACAAGCAAAACAGAGGTAATGACTATAACTAAAGAAGAACAAACAGCAACAATTCACCTAAACGAACATCCCTTGAAACAAGTAAAGAGCTTCAAGTACCTAGGAAGTATAATATCATCAAATGGCAGATCAGAAGACGAGATCGAAAATAGGTGCAATAAGGCAAATCAACTCATTGGACAAATGGCACCAATACTAAAGAACAAACATGTATCAATAACTACTAAGAAAGCACTTTACAACACAATCTTCCTATCAACTCTGTGCTACCAATGCCAAACCTGGACAATGACAGAAAAAGAGAAAAGAAAAATCACAACAACAGAAATGAGGTTCCTGAGAAGAATACTCAACGTATCAAGAAGAGATAAGATCAGAAATGAAGAAATCAGGACTAAAGTGGGGGTTAAAGCTGCTCTAGATTTTATTAGAAAGCAGCAAGTCAAATGGTTTGGCCATGCAAGTAGGCTACCAGTCAACAGCATGCCACAACAAGCAATGATGTACAGACCAGATGGAAACAGAGGAAGAGGCCGACCACGTAAACGTTGGACGGAGGGAATAACAGAATCCATGGGAATGTCGATATACGAAGCCCATAATCGGGCACTCTCACGAAGTTTATACTTCACCTCGACACCGCAAGGTACAAGAGGAACATGATGAGATGAGATGAGAGATATGGTGATGCTTAAAGGGTGGTAAATTAGTGGTCAAGTAGTGGTCAAGCGAGAAAATTTTAGGGAAAAGTTGTTGTAGTGACATGGTGATGATTAAAGGGTGGTAAATTAGTGGTCAAGCAGTGGTCAAGTGATGGTCAAGTTGTCGAGTGACCACTTAAATTGTAGAGGACGATGTGCCTAAGATTATGGTAGTGGTTAAAGTGAGCGATGACGTAAGAGGTAGTCAGGTGGTTTAGGTACAACATAATACAATAGCAACAATAATAAAGAAAACAAACAAAATGGTAACATTTCCACATGAATTTTATTGGTAGACAACAGCTATTCGGTTACAACACCTAAAGCTGGCGTCGTGCATGTTCCAACGGGATCATAGGGCCTTGGCTATGGTTTCTAAACAGCATCATAGAGGGAACTCCACCAGCTTTTAAATATAGAAAATGATACTGGCGATTGATTCAACATAGTATGTAGTATCTGGCCTAACTAGACTCACTGAATTGACCAAATCTACAACATTCACTTTTGCCACAAACGCCTCGAAATCAGACCTATTTGATACTAAAAAGGGTATATCGAACAATGACGAATTATTCGGGCATGCGTGGTAGAACCGTAGGGCTTGTGTCTCTCGATGCCACATTATTGTATGTAGGCTGACGACAATTTTAAAATAAGAGGTCTGGCCATTGAAGATCGGGAATAAACGGGAACCCCAATCAATGGTGGCATGAGTATCCGGTCGGTTAAAATATGTCCATTCAGACAAATAACGACCACACCGTATATGTGATCTAAGCGTGTCCCAGTTTTCAATATAAACGTTTCTAACATCCGGGGGTAAAACCCGCAGCGAAAGACATTCACCAGATGATGATGCTGCTGATGATGTGACTGATGCTGATGGTGGTTGTGCGTCACTCGGTAAGGCACTAGATGTTGACTGTTGTTGAGTCGATTTCATGTGTGATAATTCCTCATTTTCGTTCAGTAAAGTAATAGATGATGCTGTTTGAGTGTCTGTAACTATCGGCAAGGGAATAGCTACTGATTGGTTATTGTTAACCGGCGAAAAGCTACCTGCCGGTATTTGATTGTTTTTAAAATGCGACACTCCATCATTCGGTGCTTGTTGCTTAGTTGACTTCCGGCATTTACCAGTAGGTTGTTCGTCTGTGGGGGGTTCTCTTCTTCTCTTGCGAGTTGCATCTTGGTCATTTTTAGTTGTTGTTTCATGCTCGGTCTTCAAGTGTCGCCTTCAGGTATCTTTCCTGGTATAAATACGATCACAATAAACACAATTAAAAACATCTCCAGAATGACTACTCGCAACATGTCGTAACAAACCATCAGGACGTGTGAAGGATTTATTACAGAGAGTACATCCGTGCCTCTGTTTAGTTGCCATTCTCCGATGAAATAACCGAACTTCAGAGTCGTTTCATTGAGGTTGTCCAGACATACATAGAACCAACTTGTAAGACGAAGAAATTACTCTACTACCTGATTCGTAAATATGAATTTGAGTTCTTAGTCAAAGATTTTCCAACGGAAAACACGTATACCTTCTTCGGAAATAGTGCAGATACGATTTTTTTACTGATGATCACATCAATTGAGGTCGGTTAATAATTTTAATGTCTTTGGATGGACATTTGAGTAATAAACTAGTCAATTCCTTGTACAATAGTGCTGTGTGTGTCGAACAAATCGAAAGAGTATTCGAATATTCAATTGGTACATATACATTTCAGAAGACACGATTGTTAACTTCCGATGAATTAGAAAAGCTGTTGAAATTATTTTGAATAAACTTCAAAACACACCCTTCCTCGTTTATAGTGAGCACTCAAATGACTTCGCATTCGTTTCATCACCAACTTTTCTGTGCTATGCGTGAGTGGGAGTTGTATATACGAAAATAGTAGTTAAGGGTACTAGTTTTCTCACACAAAATCTGATTGGTGGGTTTGTATTCAACCAATGGGTGAGTGGGTTACAAAAGTGTTTGGTTGTTGTTTGTTGCATACAAGTGGCGTAGAAATTCTGTACTATGCCAGTATAATGTGTGCTATGTATTACTCTAAGTTATGGTATCTTGTGTACTATGTAGTTCAAAACTAGTTTATGTTGTATGCTGTGTAATGTGTTGTTGAAATACTATATGTGTTTTGTAGCTGTAAGAGGTGATAACGTCTTAATCCCCCGCTCTATCATGGTCGCTAAGTTATTGAAAGTGTCTTCAGATCCGCGAAAAAGGCTCATTGTGAGATATAGATAACTCCCTTCTCCACACTCAGTCCATCAAGGGTGCATGACCATTTGACCAACCAACGATACGGCAACGACAAGGCAACTACAAGGCAAAATGGCGTCGAATATAGCGTAACGTACACAACTTATGAGGTCATCGATTGTCCGTTCCATCACGGCGACAAATACGCGGTCACTAAGTCCTCAAATTACTCACTCAAATAAACATATAGGATAATAAGGCACCGACCCAAACAATGAAAACTGACAAAATACAATGGTAAAAAATGACATAAACGTCAAAATGTAACAAGATAAAGAAATACAACTACAGAAAAATAAAAATAGCACTACAAAATAACACAAACAATGAAAACCGACACATCAACAAAATGAAGCAAACAAGGAAAACTGCTGACACAAAAAACGACAAGCTGACAGGAAAAACAAACTGACACAACCAAAGAAACCAGAATAAGCAAATGTAAACGTTGAAATGTAACACACAATAGTAAACTTAAAATCACACACACACACACACAATGAAAACTGAAACAACCAATGAAAAAGCGCTGACACGAACACTAGAAGCTAACACAAACACTAAACTAGGTACCTAAAGAAAAGCTAAACTTTGTTAACCAAAATGTGAAAGTGGGAAAATTTGATACCCAAAGGTGAAACAATATCAGCCAAAGAGAGAAATATCTCATCCAAACTTATTAAAAGAAGGAAAATTCTCAACCAAAGGAGAAAAAGTTAGACCAAATATATTAACATGCAACCAAACTTATGAAAGCTAGGAAACTTTGTTAGCCAAAGAGAATAAAAACCTAGGTCAAGTAGGAAAATCTTTTAGCCAAATGTGAAAAATGTCGGCCAAATTCAGAAATACCTCGTCCACACTTAATAAAATTAGTTAGGAAAATTTGTTAGCCAAATAGTAAACATATTGCCCAAGTAGGAAAATTTGATAACCAAATGTAGAAAAAAAAAATCACCCAAAGAGAGGAATATCTCGGTCAGAATTACAAAAAGTAGGAGAAATATTTCCCAAATGGGTAAAAGTTAGGCCAAATACAGAAATATCTCAACAAAACATATTAAAAAATAGGAAAATTGATAACCAAACGGGAAATATATTGACCAACTAGGGAAATGTGTTACTCAAAGAGGAAATATAATGACCAAGTAACGAAATACATCGCTCAAACTTATGAAAACTAGGAATCTTTGTTAGCCAAAGGGAAGAAACCTTGGTCAAGTAGGAAAATCTGTTAGCCAAATGTGAAAAATGTCGGCCAAATGCAGAAATTGTTCGGCCACACGGATGCAAACAAGGAAAGGTTGTTAGCCAGATAGGAAAAATATTGACCAAGTAAGAAAATTTTATAGCTAAAGGTGAAAAAATATCAACCAAAGAGAGAAATATCTCGTCCAGACTTATAACAAGTTGGAACATTTGTCAACCTGATGGGGTAAAGTTAGACCAAATACAGAAACATCTTAACCACATTTATAAAAAAGAAGGGGATAATGTCGACCAAATACAGAAATAACTCAACCCAATTTATAAATATGGCAACCAAACTTATGAAAAGTAAGAAAATGTGTTAACCAAAAGGGGAAAATATGGTACACGTAACGAAATATCTCAGCCAAACTTATAAAAAGTAGGAAAATATGTCAACCAAACGCGAACAATATCGGCCAAATACAGAAATTTCTCAATCAAACTCATGAAAAGTAGGAATAATTTGTTACCCAAATAGGAAACATATTGGTCAAGTAAAGAGATAGCGTGGCAAAACCTATAAAATGGTACCAACATTTGTTAACACAACTTGGCCACTTGTTTTTACAAACTTGCTCGCTGGCTCAAACAATTTGTCCACTTGCTATTACAATTGGTCGACCTATCCTATCAACTCACACACTTACCACAACAACTGTCCCTTTTCCCCAACAACGTGTCCACCGACTCTCTCATATTATCGACTCGCCCTATCAACTGGCCCACTGGCTCTAACAACTGCCCCACTTGGGCTCACAAAATTTCCACTTGTTATTACAACTTGTTGACAGCCTCGCTCAAATTATCACTTACTCTTACAAACTGTTCCTATTGCGCGCACAAAGGTGTCCACTTGTGATTTCACGTCTTCCTCACCACATAGATAAGTAGCCCTCATAAAATACAAATGTATCCCACAAGTCATACAGAACTGTCCCGCATATTGGCATCAAAATATATTTGTGTGTGTAGGTAAGTTCATGTCTTTGGCAGTTCATATTTTGTAAATTCATTGCTTCAGCAGAAGTTTTGTGTAAGTTCACGCCCTCATCATAAATTTTGTTGTGTAAGTTCATGTCTTCGACAGTTCATGTTTTGCTAAGGCCTAGTTTTCGTGAAAACGCAGAAGTCTATTAGCTAGAATTTCAACCTGAGTGGTCAATTACTAACACGGCTTGTGGGTAGCTATTCTTACTCATGCGCTAAAGTTGAGAAAATGAACTTCCGTTGAATGGAAGCTACCGCAGACTTGAATTATTAAACCCCTCTGGAAGAAGTAGCGGCAGCTTAACCAGGAAAAGATCGAATTAGTTATCCCCCTTAGTCTGGGAATTATGAAAATATATGCTCACACAAGCGATATTACTCATGACGCCATATAAACAAAAATATAAAGGATAACAATTGTGGCTCCGCCTTTATTTTTTAGGGAATGTGCACCACAAAAATTCGCCGGATAACCACCGCCTACACTACTTGCGCCAGCGTACATTTAAGAAATATGATGTAAATGTCATGACCTCATTTTCAGCGGACTGGCAGCGTGTCATCTTGCCAGACGACTTGACATGTGAAACTCTCATCACAAACACACACGCACAATAACGCACACACACGCGCGCGCGCACACACACCCACATATACATACATCATGACATCTTATCTGTTCAGCCACGCAAATTACTCAGATATCTTTTGAGGCCCAGGGGATATATGCAAACAGACATTCATACGACTGAGACCTGGGATTAATTGAAAGCATTAAGTGAACTTGTGTTGAACTGCCATTATCGCTGCCAGGAAGCAGGCGTCTGTGCTATCAGACAGTACACATGCCTAATGCTAAAGTCCAGGGATTCCTCCACATAGATGTCGCTCAAAGAAACAAATGATTAACTGTGAACAGTTATGTTAATTTCTTCAATCTGCTTCATGTTTATGTGTGAATGTATTACTGTCTGCGTATTTCGCTATCTTCCCGTATATCATACTGTTTATAGATCTGTGTGTGTCAGTCTTGTATTACTTCTATCTACCTGTCTATTCTTTGTCTGTTCGCATGTTTGAATGGCCAGGATAATGACTAAGAGGATTTGACTCTGAAACGGAAGCCCCAACTGAAGTTTTCCATCTACAAATAGGAACAGCTTACAGAGAGGAGAATAAAACAAAGACGAATATTGTGTAAACTTTGATTGTAGAATACATGACTGAATCAGACCAGATTCAGTGAATATAGTATCCTTTGTGAACAAATAATGTAAAGTAGCACATTCTTTGCAACGCGTCACTCTCATCTGCCCGTCACCATTCCTTACATATGCATTCACAATCCGAGCCAGCCGCATTGTTATAACCACTTACACGGCACCCACCACACAGGTATCCAGTCCAAAACAAGGAAGCAGGGAAGAAAGTTAGGTGTTAATCCCTTAAATGACGTCGCAGTCAGCTAAAGAATTTTTACAGATTGTGATTTCTTGGCATGTTTACGTTCAATAGTTTCTCACACACCTTTCAGAACACCGGCACTCAATGCAAGGCAAAAACCAATGCAAGGCGTTCTGTTGCCAAATCTCCTGCAGCGGGATTGGCGTGATGCGTCCTTAACTCCTTCGCCACAGGTGTCCGGCAGGAGAAACGTATATATATATAATATATTATTATAATTATACATATTATTATAATTATATATATATAATATATTTCCCAGTAGCAATGCTCTAACTGTCAGCCTGTCGGAGCTTCGATCCTAGACCAGTCGCCAACCTAGGCTTAGGGCCTGGTCTGCCCTGCCATGACATTTTGTCTTTAGTTTGCATTTCCTCGCACCAGGGTAAGGCTTGTACCCTCCCAATTGCGCTCTTCCGCCCGAAGCCGTTGGCACAATGTGGGGTGTCGGGTCTGGTAAGCGCCGCCCAACGTTCGGCGCTAACAGAAACCAGGTAGTACCGTCTACTGTTATACCGTAGCTCAGTCACATCTGAGACCTGACACAAATATATATATATATATATATATATATATATATATATATATATATATATATATATATATATATATATATATATATATATATATATATATATTCATGTAGAGTTTTTCATATAGTTGTATCGGTGAGTGTTTGTAGTTTGTGTGCTGATGAAGGCGTTGGCCGCAACGTCCATTTGATTTCTTTTGATCGTGTTCTAGCTTACCAGTTCTACGACTCGACGTGGATTAGTTGATTACATGTTATCTCAGCGATATCTTTAATGTCCTGTTTATACGTGATTCATTGATTACATGTCATTTCGGCAGTGTCTTTAATGTCCTGTGCCCAGTTTCATTTCGTTCGGTCCTTGTCAAAAGAGTAATATTCAAGTCAAGTGTTCCAATGTACAAGGAAAAACATAAACCTAAGAAACAAAATGAAATATCTGATTGCTTGAACAACTCATATAGAAAAGTCCAAGTTGAAACAGAACGAAAAAAATATGGCTAATGAAGAAAACGAAGTTTCTGCCTACCACATATGATACATGGTATACATCGAAATGGTCGAGTTACCACTGGAATACTAATGTCCAGCCTAACACGTACGACATATGTTATATGTCGAACATATCGAGCCACCACAAGATCACGGATGTCCAGCCTATGACATATGATATATGTGCCAGCACCAGAATACCGATGTCCAGCCTGTGACATATGTTATATGTGCCAGCACAAGAATACCGATGTCCAGCCTATGACATATGATATATGTGCCAGCACCAGAACATCGATGTCCAGCCTATGAGATATATATTATATGTGCAAGCACAAGAATACGTATGTCCAGCCTATGACATATGTTATATGTGCCAGCACCAAAATACCGATGTCCAGCCTATGACATTTGTTATATGTGCCAGCACAAGAATACCGATGCCCAGTCAATGACATATGATATATGTGCCAGCACCAGAACATCGATGCCCAGCCTATGAGATATATATTCTATGTGCAAGCACAAGAATACCGATGTCCAGCCTATGACATATGTTATATGTGCATGCATTAGATCACGGATGTCCAGACTATGACAAATGTTATATGTGCCAGCACTAAAATACCGATGTCCAGGCTATGAGGTTTATGCTATATGTGCCAACACTAGAATACCGATTTCCAGGCTAATGTCAAAGATCTAGATAAGAGCTTACAAAGTTAAGAACATAAGAAACAGAGCTAAGACAGAGACCCTTAGAGAACACCAGACAGAAGAGACACAAGTGCTATAAATAGCGACACACTTGTGTCAACCAAAAGGGCATTGAGTGTAAGTGAGCGGGGGTTTCCCAAGATACTAGGAAACTCGCCTCTCTACGAGTAACCATGGAGTACAGGTTACTAGAGTTAACTGACCAGCGTGCTGGGACTCCACGCACGCAAGAATCGCCAGCGCACGGAGGAACCAGAATTAGTGACGGAGTACAAAGACATTTTCTCCAACATCCCAGGAAAAACAGACAGAATAGAGCACTCCATTATTCTGACTGACAACACCCCAATCAAACGTCGACCCTATTCTATCCCACTAAATTATAGGGCAAATCTCGACAAAGAATTACTATCTCTTGAATAGAGTGGAATCATTCAGAAATCACAGTCAGGATATTCTTTCCCTATCGTCCTTGTCGCCAAAAAAGACTCAACCATTCGACTCTGCGTCGATTATCGACGTTTAAACAGAGTGACCAAAATTGATGCTGAGCCAATCCCAGCATGCGAAGATTTGATCCTTGATATGTCTACATCTCGCATCTTTTCTAAGCTCGACCTCACGAAAGGATATTGGCAGGTCCCGATGCAAGAAAATTCAATTCCTTTAACAGCTTTTTCCACAGCTTTAGGTCTCTATGAGTGGCGATTTCTTCCGTTTGGCCTTCGTAATGCTCCAGCCACATTTGTCCGTCTAACTAGGGATCTTCTCCACGGGGTAACCAATACATCTACATACATTGATGACATATGTATCCATACTGTAGACTGGACATCACACCTACAAAAACTGCGACATGTCTTCGATAGGTTGCGATTATTCGGTCTTACAGTCAAACCAACTAAAGTAGAGTTGGGCATGGAAGAAATTGACTTCCTAGGCAATACCATCTGCAGAGTCCAACTCAAAACAGATGAAAAAATTGTGACAAAGATTCTCAATTTGACTATGCCAACGACCAAGAAACAGGTCCGAAGTCTACTCGGTCTTGTTAATTACTATAGTAAATTTATTCCCAATCTGGCGGAAATCACCAGTGTTTTTTCTAATATTTTGAAAGCTTCGGCAAAATTGAATTTCCAAGATGCAAAGTTAATTGGTGCTTTATCAAAATTGAAGTATTTATTCAGCGTTCCACCAATTCTGCGTTTGCCTAACCCAAAACTTACCTTTTTTTTACGTACAGACGCAAGTGCTATTTCCATATCGGGAGTCGTAGGCCAGTTTTATGAAAGGAAGTTCCACCCAGTAATGTACGTAAGCCGTAAGATCAGCGCAGCTGAATCAATATACTCAGCATCAGAATTGGAGGGCCTTAGCTTAATCTATTGTGTTAGAAAACTTCATAGGTTTCTAGCAGGTACACAGGTTGTTTAATTCACAAGCGGAAGCTAAAAGGTGAAGAGTAGAACGTAATGTATACGATTTGGGGCTGATATTAATGTGAACATGAACATTCAATGCTCATGTGTTGTACTCATAACAGAGTCAACTTGTATTGGGTTGTCATTTTGGGCAATATGAGGACAGGTCAAAAGACAGAAGTCAACGGACAGAAGTCAGAAGACATTGGGTCATAAGACGGAAGTCAGGACATAAGTCATAAGACAACGGTTCCAGATCAAAACAATTCCCAAGGAAAGCTATATCCAACTGTACTGATACGATGGGCTACTCAATTAGCCGAGTGAAGTAATATAACAGTGTGAGTAAGGAAAAGAGAGAGTTTGTTCTATCCCCAGAACAGAGATTTACAACTTATCAGATCTTTGACAAAATTGGACAGCCAATTTTTCAGTGACCATACAACGTGTTACAAGCATGGGTTAAAAGGTTGTAACACTACACGGAGAGGAGAGGAGCCTGTCAAAGATCTAGATTAGAGCTTACAGATTTAAGAACATAAGAAACAGAGCTAAGACAGAGACCATTAGAGAACACCAGACAGAAGAGACACAAGTGCTATAAATAGCGACACACTTGAATCAACCAAAAGGGCATTGAGTGTAAGTGAGCGGGGGTTTCCCAAGACAATAGGAAACTCGCCTCTCGACGAGTAACCATGGAGTACAGGTTACTAGAGTTAACTGACCAGCGTGCAGGGACTCGACGCATACAAGATTCGCCAGCGCATGGAGGAACCAGCATCCGTGTTTAAACACGCAACTAGAAGCGTGGCTCAGACTGCGACTGAGACGGCTAGAGAATATACGTGTTCCCTATGAATACTATAAGTTTATAGACAATAGTGATTGTTAGGCTTTAGATTCCATTCAGTGATTAGTAGTATCATTATCACCCCTTCATTGCATCTATGTAACGTACTATGATGTTTATTGTCAATGAAGTATTCCGCTCGCGGAGCTTGTTTGTAATTAGCTCCAAATAAAATGTATCCTTTTGTAAATAACACGAGTTATCATTTTCGTGTAGTGCAAAAGTAAGGGAGTCCTGAAATACCTGTTGCAAGTAAGTCGCTGACCAAGATATATGTTATATGTGCCAGCACTAGAATACCCATGTCCAGGCTATAAGATATATGTTATATGTGCCAGCACTAGAATACCGATGTCCAGGCTATAAGATATATGTTATATGTGCCAGCACTAGAATACCGATGTCCAGCCTATAACATATGTTATATGTGCCAGCATTAGAATATCGATGTCCAGGCTATAAGATATATGTTATATGTGCCAGCACTAGAATACCGATGTCCAGCCTATGAGATATATGTTGTATGTGCCAGCACTAGAATACCGATGTCCAGCCTATGAGATATATGTTATATGTGCCAGCACTAGATTACCAATGTCCAGGCTATAAGATATATGTTATATGTGCCAGCACTACAATACCGATGTCCAGGCTATAAGATATATGTTATATGTGCCAGCAATAGAATACCGATGTCCAGCCTATGACATATGTTATATGTGCCAGCATTAGAATACCGATGTCCAGGCTATAAGATATATGTTATATGTGCCAGCACTAGGATACCGATGTCCAGCCTATGGCATATGTTATATGTGCCAGCATTAGAATACCGATGTCCAGGCTATAAGATATATTTCAATATTGAGCACAACCCACTACTGGCAACGCTGATCGCATTCTGGTATGAACCTAAGGCCTATCCACGTCATTATGGAAGCACTATACTCGAGTTTCGCCCTCATTTGAGCTCGTCAGTAGTGCATATGCCTGACCGGATCCGGAAACAGTCCCGGATCACGCGTGTGAAGCGGGTGTGTAACCACGCGGCACACACTGGACACACCAAATTATCACAACAGAACATCACAACGCTACCCATCGTAGGTTATGCTCAAGATTGCCCAATCGCTGCGACCGACGTCCGTCAATCGATGGGACCCGAACGATCAGGACTTCTCACTGGCAAGGAACACCAGGCCTCCTAAATCCAGTGAGCAATAATCAATTGATTATGTGGTTGTTTCGGGATTTGAAATTTAAATATTGAGCACAACCCACTACTGGCAACGCTGATCGCATTCTGGTATGAACCTAAGGCCTATCCACGTCATTATGGAAGCACTATACTCGAGTTTCGCCCTCATTTGAGCTCGTCAGTAGTGCATATCCCTGACCGGATCCGGAAACAGTCCCGGATCACGCATGTGAAGCGGGTGTGTAACCACGCGGCACACACTGGACACACCAAATTATCACAACAGAACATCACAACGCTATAAGATATATGTTATATGTGCCAGCCCTAGAATACCGATGTCCTGCCTATGAGATATATGTTGTATGTGCCAGCACTAGAATACCGATGTCCAGCCTATGAGATATATGTTATCTGTGCCAGCACTAGAATACCGATGTCCAGCCTATGAGATATATTTTATGTTAGTTAGTTAGTCGTGGTTCCAACTTCATGGCAACGTGTCGTCCCCATACTGCTCCGTTCTTGTGTCAGTGAATATCATACAAAATGCTCCTCACTGCCCAATGTGAACAATGGAGTAGACAGGAGTATCGGCAAGCCAACTGCCCGCATAGGTACACTGTGCATAATGCCGCCACGAGAATGCCAACACAAAAGTCCTCCACGAAAAATACAGTTCATCGTCGATGGAAACGACAGTCACCAGAAAGACTTCATTGACCCGGGTTTTATCCCATATGGCTCGGTCTGTTTCCGCAGGACGATCCACCGAAAGCACCGAACAAAGCACGAACTCCGGAGCTCCAGCAGCGAATCTGAGGAGTCTCCTGAAAATGTACTCGTGAGCCGAAAACGCAAACCAGTCAATCCAGCAACAGCCGGCCGCCATCGTTCCGAACATGCAGTTCACACTATAAATAACCGAGGACAGATGTAAAAGCATTCCACGCGAAATTCATAGCTCACAGTGTCGCGCTACGCAGTCACTCAGTAGCAGGGCGACGGAACCATGTCCTCCTTATTCGCCTCTTACGACGTGCATGGTAGGCAACAGTGTTACTATTCTTTGCTCCCCCGTATGGGCCCCGGCAACACGAGGGCGGAGATACATTTTATATGTGCAAGCACTAGAATACCGATGTCCAGCCTATGAGATGTATGTTATATGTCGGGCATGACGAGCTAGCACTAGATTACGGATGTACAGCCTATCACATATATGTTATATTACGAACATGTCCAGCCATGATATATATGTTATATGTCGGACATGTCGAGCCAGCACTTGAATACGTATGTCCAGCCTACGACATATATTATATGATGGAAATGTCGAGGGATCACTGGCCTAGGCTTTAACATCCAGTTGTCAAAGAACATCCCGGAAATAACTTCCAACTGAGAGGATAATTACTCGGGGCTTGAAAACAACACCAGTAAATGAACAGGACAAGATAACCACCCCATAATCACTGAATGACCGTACTTAAAAGTTCGCCACACAGTTAATTATGGCCATTTTGTCTGTAAAAGAATGGCAATAAACAGGACAAGAACTAATTGTCTTGAAACCAATATCGAGAAAGGGACAACCAGCCATCAGATAATATCGTCACTTCTGACACAAAAACACACAACAATGTTATTGATCGAACATGACACACGGTGTTCATCACCAGGGTACGCTAACATGCTCAGTACACAAGAATGACACCGCTCTGCTTTTAGCCACTCTCTTAATCATATGCTGGCTAAGTGGCGAAATGGTTAAAACTGCATTTTATAATTCCGAATACCGCGTTCGAAACACAGCTGCGAGCGATTTGGAAGCAGACCATCCTGCGTTGGTTTCCATAAAATGGTATGCATGCTGGTCGTTAAGAATGCAATGGCAAACAACTGAGCGTAAACTTTGCGAGGAATTATAAACAGCTCCAAAACATACAAGCTGGGTATTTCATGTTTCGCATGTTCTTTGTGCTGTGTTTGAAGATCCCATTGCATAACACATACTCTGAATCATAGGTGCCGTTTCTCCCTATTTGATGTTAAACAGTAAAGTTAATGATCGTAACAATAACATGTCAGTAACAATAATATATCAGTTACAATAACATATCAGTTACAATAACATGTCAGTAACAATAACATATCAGTTACAATAACATATTAGTAACAATAACATATCAGTTACAATAACATGCCAGTTTCAGTAACACGTCAGTTACAATACCATATCAATTACAATAAAATCGCCACATTAACACCACCACTTGACCACATCAACACCATCTGTAACACCGTCTCAGCCGTGGTGGTCTGCGCTTGTGATCGCTGTTACATCCAGACAGTGTTATGGCCATTTTGTATAGTGGTTTATTATTATTGGCCATCACGTGATCTGCTCCTGAAACTAGATTTGCGTATCACTGATAACAGTTCATCAACTGAAGCAGCCCTTGTAATTTCCGAACCAAGAAAAAACACCGCATCGAGATATGTCACTTTCATGAAGCAAAATTCTTCATGGCTTACAGTTCATTTCTATTTCCAACACTGAGCATATTGGCATATAAGAAAGCAAACGCCCCAAATGACTTCCCTGGGCTAGGCTGCTAAACTCTCAGCAACTTTCCCCAACTCATAACTTCTCGCCTCTCAAGTGATATCCTCTTGTTACTCTAGATTCGAACTTCTAGATGAATAGCTAAACTCCATATTCTTTCTAAATCTAATGTCTCAAATTAAACACTCTGTAAGTTTGAGTCAATATAAAATTCCATATCCCAGTAACCAACTGAAGGAAAATGATGAGATTTAGCATATAACCTTATCATTATGTCCACCCAACAAAAGCATTTTTGTACTGGAGATTTTACTGCAGATTTCAAAGTTTGTTTATATGCGGTATATAATTTACGGGTCAGAGATGAATTTCATAATTTTAAATGTATTTTACAGCGTAGCAAGACAATCAGCGTTCAATGTTGAATATTTTACGTTTTTCACGGGATTGGCCTTATGCCATGAAACCCGCGCAGTTTAAACTATGACTGTTCAGAGGTGTCGTTGAACTGTGGGTTATTTCATGAAACCTGATCATTATTATTATTATTTTGTTAAGAACCTTACCACTTATCGTTAACATTGAAATGTGTGACTATTTTTCAATGGAATTGAATGCGAAATTGTGTATACACTTCAAAGCATCGCTATGAAGTTGTACACATATTTTTGTATAGAAGCTGATCGCAGGAAACTGTTTTATACTATTATAAATTCCGAATAAAAAACAGTGCATGCATTGGCTTTGAGTAAGCGGTCATTTCGTCGATGGGTTCAAGAATCTGGAATTAAACCACCATGCAATAACCAAACGATAGATAGAAAGGTTATTGTAGAAAGCTTTGACAAAGATGTCATAAGACGAGCTATTATAAAAATGCTTTAAAAAGTCGCTTAAAAGTCGACAGGGTCGACTTCATTGCACCGGATTCTATCCCATATGGCTCGGTCTCTTTCCGCAGCGCGGAAAGCATCGCACAAAGCATGAACTCCGCAGCTCTAGCGACGACCCACAGAAGTCTCCGAAAAATTTAACTCGTAAACCGAAGGATGCGGCCCAGAATCGAACCCACAACCTTTGGAGCCCGAGTCAAAAGGCTTGACCACTTCGCCACGGAGACTCCAAAAATTATAAAATATTTTGGATTTTATATCCAGAATTATCCAGCATTATAAAAATTCTGGATGCCAACGAAACAGTGACTGTAAGAAAACTTAGGGTTTGGTTGAGAAAGAACAATAACATAGAACTATCCGAAACAACTTTGTAGAAGATTATAAGGACAAGATCTTCACTTTTAGAAAGTACAAGGGAGGTAGAAATTGTCTTTGCAAGCAACCGCATTTAGGAGCCATGAGAAGCAGATACCTACGTGAAATAAGGGAAATGGGCAAAGAAAATTATGGCATAATGTATTTGGATGAAATGTGGATCAATGCGCACCACACAAGTGATAAGGAATGGCAATCAGTGGATGGACAGATAAAGCGATATGTGCCAAGTAGTATAGGACAGCTTTTGGTCAAGGCCCATGCTGGCAATACGCATAATGTGTTACAACAGATTGCTGGGCTCGTGCTCGTATCAAAGCATACAGACAATAGGGTTTATCATAATATGATGAATGGTAATGTATTTAGAGATTGGCTCAAGAATACTGTGCTTCCATCCCTAGATAGACCGTAGTGTCCAATTATGGACAATGCATGATATCAATGTTGTTGCCCAAGAAGACAAAATACCTACAGCATCGAGCACAAAGGGAGCAATAAAGATATGGCTCCGAATGGAACACATACGATTTCCAGAAAGGTATTTCTAGCTAGAATTGTTGTCCCTTGTAAAACAGACGCCAAAAAGCAAGAAATATCACATCTACAAGTTGATAGAAGAGTATCGTCATGGTTGCTTGAGACTTCCGCCGTGCCACTCTCATTTTAACTCTATAGAACTTGTGTGGGCTAAAATTAAAAGACATGTGGCAGCTGACAATACAATATTCAAATTGTCTGACGTCAAGATACTAATCCAGTCCGCGCTATTAAATATTGATAAAAGTTACTGGGAAAATGTGAGGACCATGTGTTGAAAGTGGAAGAGGACTATTAGAGAAAGGATGGTTTGAATTTTATGCAACCGAGAGCAGTCATCAACTTGCTGGAATCGTCCGACACAGATTAAGGTCTGAGCAGATCGCAGACCTTAATCCGCGTGCACGCTTACTGGGATGTATGGCTCCAACCATTAAGACGAATTGCAGGCCCTAAACCTTACACTTTCAGCACAATCTAAATGGCAACAGTTTGTATTCCACAGTGATGAATTTTCAATTCCGCAAGCCCTCAGCAGTGACAAACAACTGTATTAAAAACAACAACAACAACAACAACAACAACAACAACAACAACAACAACACAGGACATTGAATACCAACAGAAGAGTAATATTGCGGTGGAAACTAACATTTTGTGGCATAACAAGTAACGTGAGAGCAAACACGTCGTCAAATTAGGGGACAACACACGTGCATACGAATAAATCTATAAACTATAATGAAAAGAGGACCAGCATCTTGGTCGTTAAGAAGAAAGCCCACTACAGAGACACTGACAACTATTTTCATAGTGCAAAACAGGTAATCATGTTCCGTCTCTGAACAGTAAACAGCAGAGCAGAAAATCTTTCACGAAGACTCAAAGTGGGTCTGTCACCCATGTGTACGTGTGAACAAACTACACAGACAGCTGAACAGATAGTTAAAACACGATTACTAAATTGCGGTATCATTTCTGGTCATTCCATACGCACATTAACGCACAGCTATTTGGAAGCTTTCACGAACTCAATATAAAAAGCTAAATGCATCCTAGTAACTTGTGTACAATTATTAACCAGCAGCTGAAGAAACAAGAAGGACATGAACAATAAGGTGAGAAATATATTCCTTTTACTTTCCTGTCAATTTACACATTATTTACCCCATGCCTCTGTAAATTCTATGTCGTTACTAATATTACACATTACACCCCTCAAGGGAGTCTCCGTGGTGAAGTGGTCAAGCCGTCTGACTCGGGCTCCAAAGGTTGTATGTTCGATTCCTTCATTTCACGAGTGATTTTTTTCGTAGACTTCCAAGGGTCGTCGCAGGAGCTACGACGGAGTTCGTGCTTTGTGCGACGCTTTCCGCACTGCGAAAAGAGACTGGGTCATATGGGATAAAACCCGATGCAATGCAGTCGACCCTGTCGAATTTGAGCTACTTTTTTATTGCACAACTCCCATACTAATCTGGCTACGCCTTAAACTTGTGTCCTTACCAGAAATTTGAATAACGAAGACACAAACAATAGATTGCACGATTTATTGCCTGACATATTTCGCTGCATCTCGTCAGGTATATACTGCAGAAATCACACACATTACGTGAATTAACTAGATAAACGATGCAACAGACAGTTTTCAAAATAATTGATCGTGTATGACGGCATTCATTTCTGGCCATACTATAGTTAGATAGTTAGTTAGTTAGTTAGTTAGTTAGTTAGTTAGTTAGTCGGCAGATCATCGTCATTGCACATCGAACCATTCTGCCTGTCAACATCTTTAATCACACACAGGCACTCTCGCTTCTTCATCCGCACCCAAAGAAAATCAGTTATGCAGATGGTACATTCCTTATTTATTTCAGGCGAACCCGATCTAGTTACAGAGTATACACAGGCAGTGGCTGTCTTAACAAATATACAAATGTCGCCTTATATACGATTAGCACACACAGTAAGTTGCTCATACTCTACACTCGCTATCGCCAACTAGCGGCCTCGCAAACTAAGCATTTGCACTCGGAAATACACAAGTGTACCTGTCACAGTCTTGCGTTACTCGCATTCAGGCAAGGTCATCCGTACCTCAAATATAACTTCAGCTCGTACAGATGTTTTTACACGGATTTTAATTCAGGCATGCCTGACAATCATACAAGGTGTTATGTTATATGCCTGTCACATCAATACAATGATCGCCACTAGTCACAATATATATATATATATATATATATATATATATATATATATATATATATATATATATATATATATATATATACACACACACACACACACACACACACACACACACATTGGCACCTTGCCGTCTTGACAGACGATAGTTTGTGCTTTAAAAAGGCATAATAACTTTTAACCTATGGCGGTAGCGAGTGTGACTGATAAGGCCAATTTCCGCTGTAAATGTCCGTTCACAGTGGGTGCATGTGAACACGTGGTCATTTCCACCATCATGCACCATCTTACGTCTCAAACGCTCGGTGTGTGACTTATCTGCAATAATTTTCTCCTTTGTCTTTATTCCATTTCTGATATTTGCCCTCCATGCAACACGTTCAGCGGCGACTTGCTCCCAATGTGCATTATCAATGCCTGTATCAATCATGTCCCGCTTACACACATCTTTGTATCGTAGTAGAGGCCGACCCTGAGATCTCTTACCCATCTGTAATTCACCAAAAAAGATATCCTTTGGTATTCTACCATCATCCATCCTCCTAAGATGTCCTATCCATCTAAGTCTACGAAGACTGAGCATGGAATAAACTGTCACACAACCTGATCTTTCCAATACTTCAGTATTTGTGATTTTGTCTTGCCACTTAATACCAAGAATTCTTCGCAGACATCCGCATATGAAAGCTGTTTAAATGTTTCTCTTGGTGTGAGTAAGTTGTCCAGGTTTCACTGCCATAGAGAAGAGTACTAAGGACACAGGCTTGATAGACAAGGACTTTTGTTTTTGCAGTAAGCTTCCTGTTCTCCCAGACTCTTTTTCTTAACCTGTTCATTGTTGTTGCTGCCTTACTAATCCGGATGTTGATTTCCTGATCTAGGGATAATTTGCTATTTACCACTGATCCTAGATATGTAAAATGGTCTACTATCTCTAGTTCGGCGTCGTCAATAAGATTGATGGTACCCCATGTGCACCTTGTGACATAATCTGTGTCTTCTTTTTGCTAATTGTTAAACCAAATTCAGAACAAGCATTGGAGAATGCAGATAGTAGACATTGCAATTCTTCCTCAGAGTGGGTCGTAACTGCAGCATCATCTGCAAAAAGCAACTCTCTGATCAGTACCCTCCTAATTTTGGTCTTAGCCTTCAATCTCTGAGCATTGTAGAGGCCGCCATCTGAGCGTGAGTGAATGTATATACCACCATCCTGATCACGAAAGGCATATTTCAGTAGAAGTGAAAAGTATATTCCAAAGAGGGTGGGAGCTAGTACACAACCTTGCTTAACTCCACTCTTGATTTCAAATTCTTCAGAAGTTGCACCATCAAACTTGATTATACCCTTCATGCCTGTGTGGAACGATTCCACAATGGACAGAAGAGTTGGTGGGCAGCCAATCTTCTTTAGTGCCTTGAACAGACCCTCACGACTGACCAAATCAAATGCCTTTGTGAGGTCGATGAAGGCAATAAACAGTGGTTGATTCTGTTCACTGCATTTTTCTTGCATTTGTCGCAATGAGAATATCATATCAATGGTAGACCGGTTCTGTCGAAAGCCACACTGTGATTCGGGGTAGACTTGATCTCCTAGGACTTGAAGTCTGCGCAGAACAATTCTGGCAAATACTTTTCCAACAATACACAGAAGTGAGATACCCCTATAGTTGTTGCAGTCGCTCCGATCGCCCTTGTTCTTGTACAGTGTTATGATGCTTGAATCTTTGAAATCCTGTGGGACTTGTCCTTCACGCCAGCATAGCTCTATTAGCTGGTGGATCTGTATAGTGAGTGTGTCTTGCCCACTCCTGATAACCTCTATTGGAATCCCATCCTTACCTGGAGCCTTGCCAGATGCAAGTTCATTTATAGCACACTTAACTTCTGTTATGGTGGGAAGTGTGTCCAGGTGGTCAAGAGTTGGTAGAGCCTCTATGACGTTGAGGGCATCATCCGCTAGTTTGGTCTCACTTGAGTAAAGCTCCAAATAGTGCTCTACCCATCTGTCCATCTGCTGTTTCTTATCAGTGATGATTTCTCCAGTCAAGGTTTTCAATGGTGCACTTCTTTTGATCACTGGACCATAGGCTTTCTTTATTCCTTCATACATGCTTCTTATGTTTCCCTTATCACTTGCGATTTGAATGGACTCACATAACTTGATCCAATAATTATTTTCACACTGCCTGGCAGCCTTTTGCACATCCTTCCTAGCTTGCCTTAGCTCACTCAGAGTGTTACGCGTTGGTCTTTCCTTGTTTCTTAAGAAAGCTTTCTTCTTCTTATCAATCAAGGGCTGCAGAGTCTCGCTGTTTGCCGCAAACCAGTCCTGCCTCTTATGATCCACAGTGTCGTAAACCCCTACGGTAGTTTTATAAAGAGTTTCCTTAATTTGACCCCACTTTTCATTTACTGTACAATTTTCTGGTGTATCAGTGAAAGCGTCTTCAAGTTGATTATATATATATATAATCAAACATGATCACTCTCTTTCTAATATCGCATGCGTTCACAACAATAGATAATGGCTTCAGAAAAACACTACGTCCAGTCGGAAAGCCGTCTCGTCATTGTCTGAAGCAGCTCAGTCTGTCGCTTGCCTACGTGGTCAAAATCCCTCGTGCGGTCAGCAACTCTGCGTGCTGTTCTCTTTGCACGTAGTACTGTCGTCTTAGTACTGGTTACCCTCTAAAGTTATGTTCTAATTTACGTCGTCGCGGTATTCCCCGTGACCTAAACTACCCATCCCCTGTTCTCGGGGTTGGTCCCTCTGTTGTCCTAAATATGCCACGTTAGTGTCCCCACCTGAGTCTGGTCTTATAACTGTTCTTAAGTCCTAGTTTGGGGGTTGTCTCTATTCTGTCTATACCTTTATAGAGGTCCTGTCTCTCTGTCCTCTAAGTCCTTGCCCCTCTTCTGTCACTAGTCTGTCCTAATGGAATCTAACACCTTGACATGCTCTCGTCGTCCCTCGTATGCGTCACCAGATTAATGTAATAGGTGTGACGCAATGTCGTCATAGCTTATAAAATTAGTCTGATCTAATTTGTCAAGGGGTGCACTACTCTGTCATAAGGTACCACTTCTGCCTCAAATAAGTCTTGTCACAAGTTGCTGTATCTAACCACTGATTTTAGATCAGCTTGACACACCTCCACTCTAAGTAAGATACATTACATTACACTCTTGGGAGCTGTGTTGAAACAGGGCACGTTCAACAAACTTATACCCCTTAAAATGCCGATTCACCAATATCCCAAGACAAATTGCTCCTATTACGGATGCAATACATGAATATATAATTCATGGCTCCCGTGAAATGTACCTTCACTTCTCCTCTTAGCCGTGTGTATGCTGATATTCGCCTATCTCACTTCCGCTTGTGTCTAAACTTTCAACTCGCCATTTCACTTATTCTAAGTCTGTAGTGTCCCCTGATCAAGTGTTTCTCCCTTTGCAATAAACTGCTGTTTGTATTTTTATCTGTTTGTATTTTTATCTGTTTGTATTCCTGTTTGTATGGGTGTAAATATTTATTTTATATGTGTTGCAATTAGAAACATAACTATATGTCTATAATCTATGTATTTAGGTCTTCAAGCATCACAGATAGGTTAATGCACGTCACAAAGTAATGCCTTTGCTTAATTTATGACGTACTTCGCCGATCTGGGATCCTGGAAAACAACCATTACTGTAATGCATTAGTGGCTACTACACACATAAAAGTACACACTTCCCATGGTTTACACAGAAGACGCGGACAAGGCATAAAAACTCGTGTGTGCGAAAAAAAAATGCACCAGTGTTCACACTCATATTTTTACTTCTTTCTTTCGTCCGTATACTCATCTCGCGTTCACTCATTCATACATTGTCACTTTTAAAAATGTTTTGTCATTGACATAAAATTGGGCTCGTGTTAAGCAATATTGATCCAACATAAAGTAGTTTTATGTATAACATTATTATTTACAGGTGTAAATGTATTGCTTACGCCAATACAAAAGAAACTAACTAAGTCTAACTATATCTAACTGTTCTAATGGGTAATTGGTTTGATCAGTAACTAGAATGATGACTTCTAGTATCACTATCATTGTACGGAGTGATGTCTAATTATACTAACTAAGGTATTTAATCTAACTAAAATGACTAACTAACTAGGGGGAAGTAAGTTAACTAAATTGTTACTTTATGATATTAAGTAAAAGAAACAAGTTTTATATTAAATAAAGAATGTTACTTAAGTAAATAGTTCCGGTTTCAAGATGGCGACGGACGGTCGTGTTGTTTTTTGTTCGTTAACTTTTTCGCGTAGGGGATGGATTTATTCATCTCTTGCGTGTAATTGGCGTGCCAGGATGTAAAACCAGGAGTTTCTACTCAAGATCTGCGCGGGTGCTACGGAGTTCGTGCATCGAGCGAAGCCATCCTTGAGTGAATTTTCAGCAGCGTGTGTGGTGTTCTCAGTCTGTGTTTACGTTTTTTCAACATGGCGGAACAACGTGTGTTCTTCGAGCGGTCAGCAGTCAACATACCGAAGCGGCGTGGTAGACGCGCAGGGAAAAAGAAGCAAGGTAAGCGTGGTGGTTTGAGGCGTTTTAGACTCAAGTGTCACCGTCTAGGACTCAGGAATATCCGTATTCTATATTGGAACTGTGCCAGTGTAAAACAACGGAGCTCTATTTTAGAAACCATAGTTTACAGGAACGACATTGTAGCACTCCAGGAGACGAGACTGGGCGATCAGCTACTCCAAATTGCCGGCTTCAAATGTTTCTACAACAGACGACATCTGGGAATGGCGATTCTCGTTCGTGACAGCATGGTGGCGTCAGAGCTAGACAGGTCCAGTTTGGACAGTGACGATATACAAATACAGGCGTTGAGAGTTCATTCCAGTATACCATTCGTGTTGGTTAATGTTTATGCCCGCAATGCTAGTGTGGACGCCCAGAAGTGGCAGTGCTTAAGTGACATATTAGGTCACGAGAGAAATGTTATTTTCTGTGGTGACTTCAACTCTAAAGGCAGATCATGGGGAAACACTTCCTCCAATACACAGGGGGAGGAGCTCGAGACTGCACTGGAAACCATCGACCTGGTTTGTATCAACAGTGGCTGTGTCACCAGGACAGCAAGCCGTCCGGGCGATGAGGACAGTGCTATTGATCTGGCGCTAGTTTCACCTTCACTCACTACAGTGTGTAGATGGGGTGTCCTAGGACACCATGGCAGCGACCACCACCCTTGCAGCATACTGGTGGAGAAAGGCAGAACCAGGCAGCACAAGCTAAAGGTAAAGACGTTCCAGTATGACAGTACAGGGCAAGATGTGGTGAGTAAATTAAGACGTGACAAGCGCAGAACGTTTCAGGGCAGGAAAAAAAGCTGGGAGCAGCCACCGTGGTGGAGTTTCGAGGTGGAGAAGGCTTGGGTGGATAAGCGCAGTGCTGTAAGGAGATGGCAAAATGCCAAGAAGAACAGAGCTGGTCATCCTAGTCCCTGCTTGCACTTAGAAAGAGAGATGCACACAAAAGTAAGCTACTTCAAAAAACTGGTCAAGGTTGTTAAAAGCGAAAAATGGGCAGAGGTGTGTCAAAGAGTAAGCACAGACAAGTCACTGAAATTGTTCTGGCGACTACATAAAAGCATGAGTGGTGTAGTCAAGAATAAGAGCATTTCTGACTTCCAAGGTGCTGACCTCATCTGGCAGAGGACTGACGAGGACAAGGGCAAAGCCCTCTTTGAACGCTACCTTGAGCAGAGCAACCAGACAGACATGGGAGGCCGAAATCTGGCCAAGGAGGTCACCTCAGACAGATGCAAGGCCCAGAACACTTCGGATGAAGACACAGTGACAGTGAAAGAAATCAAGGCTGTGCTTCGACGATCAAAAAACAGTGCTCCAGGTCCTGATGGCATAAGATACGACGACATAAATAGGTGTACCGACAATGAGCTAGAGAAACTAGCAGACATGTACAACAACAGTATAGGGAGTGCTAGCATCAAGGAGGAATGGTTACACAGCTATCTGATTCCCTTGCCGAAGCCTGACAAAGACCACAAAAAAATTCAGGGATATCGAATTATAACCATGCAGAATACAATAGGCAAGCTGCTGGAGAAGGTAATTGCCAGGAAAATATCAAGCCAACTAGAGAGGCAAGGTGTTTTCCCACCTACCCTGGGTGGGTACCGTCCAAAAAGAGAAACCTGGACCAATGCAGCAGTCTTTGCCCAGGATGTCTATGAAGGTTTCCACTCAGGCACTGAAACCGTTGCTGCAGCGATTGATCTTGAGGACGCATACAACAGAGTACCACTGGATTTTTTAATGTTTCAGCTTCTCGAACTAAACGTAAGTCCATTCCTCCTTAGTTGGATCGCTGCAGCCCTCTTCCAACGGAAAGTAGTTTTTAGATGTGGCAGTTGGACTTCGGAACCAACAACAATATATCCTGGCCTACCACAGGGATCACCATTATCTCCGGTACTGTTCAACGCCTACACAGTGAGAATCACCAGTGAGCAGATCACTGGACCTGGCAGGACATTGTCATATGCCGATGATGTTTTAGTGTATCGTCAGGGTAAGGATAGAGAGGAGGTTGCTGTGGAACTACAAACCGAACTCAATCGCATAAGTACTTGGTGTGATGAAGCTGGGGCAATGGTCAACCCAACAAAGGCAACAGTGACTTGGTTCTCGTTGAATAATCATATTGTCAACACTCCAACACCAACTGTAATGCTGTGTTCAGAGACGGTGGAAAGAACGCAGGCAATGAATTACCTGGGGATACGGTTTGATCGAAGCCTTGCTTATAATGTGCACATAGACCAGGTGATAACAAAGGCCAAGCGGGGTTTGGCAGCGATGCGGGTGATGGCGGCAGCAAACTGTGAGCAGCGCCATCTATGTCTTCTGTACGAGGGGCTGGTCATGTCTGTTTTGGAGTATGCAATGGCAATCCTGACTCTCAGCCATAAGCAGATAGAAAGGATGGAAAGGATACAGAATGAAGCTATGCGCATTATTCTTGGATGTACAAGAGATACAGCATGCAGGGCGATGCGCTACCTTCTTGATTTTCCAACCATTGAAGAGAGAATACAAGTTTGCAGGGCACGCGCCTACCTCAGAATTAACGCAAACACACAACATCCACTGCATAGTGAAATTAGGAAGGTGAAGGGCAGCAGGTTAAAAAGAGGACGGTCGTGGATGGGTCAAGCCGAAGACATTCTTCAACAGGTGTGTTCACTTGAGGACTTAGAACCTGGCGAGGAGTGGGTGCAAGTGCCAACAGACTTCTGCACATCCTTTTCAGTTTGCATCCAACTAGATAGAAAATGCAGACAAGAAAATCCGGCTGCTGTTGAGGCTGAAGTACAAGCGTTGATTTTCGAGAATTCGCTAGACGGTGACGCGGTCATCTACACAGATGGGTCGGTCGTCCGACATGTGAGAAGCTCATGGGCCTTTACAGCTCGGGCCGGAGGGAGAATTGTGAAGGAGGACTCTGGTGCTTTCACTGAAACCACAAGTAGCCTGACCATGGAAGTCATGGCAGTAAGTAAAGCAATAACATGGCTCGAGACACAGACATTCACTAGGGCTTGTTTCCTTAGCGACTCAATGAACATGATCAAGAGGATAGAGGAGGGGTCGATCCGAAGAGAATGGTTGCTGCCTCTGGAGCGGTCTCGGCTGGCAAAGATTAGTTTCATCTTCGTGCCAGGGCATGCGGGAGTACAAGGAAATGAGCGGGCTGACAAGCTCGCAGGTGAGGCTACTGTGGAGGGCGGACGCGCCATGGACCAGGCTGACATTATGAATGCTCTACGAGAAGTAGGACTGTTGCGAGAACCAAGTGATGACTGTGAATCTACAACAATGGCCAGACTGCAAGAGCAGCAAATTAAAGGAGGGGTGGCCAAACAAGAACACTACGCAGGAAGCCAAAGAAGATTGATAAACCAACACAGAACTGGCGTCGTTAGCCGCTACACGCTGCGGGATTTGCTGAGAAGAGGATCCGAGCACTTATGGACTGAGTGGTCCGATGTGCAACGAGGATGATCTGTCGACTAACTAACTAACTAACTAACTAACTAACTAACTAACTTAAGTAAATAATGTACTTAACCTATTTAACTAAATGATGGGTGTAATAAATAAGATGATTTAAACTAACTAACCTAAATAATAACTGTTGTTAAATATAGGTATATAGTTAACTAACTATCAATGTATGGGTGTTTTTAAGTGAAAGTAATTAACTAAACTAAACACACTGTAAGAGAAATGTGTTTGTTCCCTTAAATCTACTAAAGTTATAAATTTCTTCAATTTATTTTACAATTAATATATTCTATTTCTAATTAAATTCAAGTCTATTACCTCGCCGATTTAATAGGCTTCATTGGTAGCAGCCTCGCTAGAGTACTGTTTGATATATTCTACTAGTCTAAATCTAAATACTATCTACATTTCTAAGTCTAAGCACTAATTGTAAGGGTTTCTAAACTAATTAAATCATGGTTATTACTACAGCTAACAATTTCAAATAAGCTATCGGTTTGTTGGATTACTAGTGGTTCTTCTATTAATACTATCACTACTATAATGAACCACTAAATTGCTTAGGGCAACTTCATTAAAATTATATCATACAATATTAATACATACATGTTATACACATAGACACATGTTACATACAAATCTAACTAACTAAATAATCGTAGGTGTAGGTGACGGTGATCACGACGTGTCCTTCCTCTGGGTCCTTCCTTACGATAGTCTATATACAATTTTCACTGCATCTAACGTGACGGTGTAGCTTGTCACACTCTGTTCATCGTAGTATCACTGTTTATACGCACTAGATGACTCTATAAATACATTGTTCATGCGTTCTAGCACTACTAGAGTTCTTGGTAAGTTCACGTAATGATACTTATGTTACACAGTGTCTTCTGTCTTACTATTACTAGCACAGTTTCTATATGAACTAATTGGTAGTAACTGCAGGTAACTGTGGCAGTGTTTCATCTCCTTTCTGCATCACTTCAATGTCTGAAGGTCTCCTGAGCAGATCTGCAAGGGTATTGCTACTCCCTTTAATGTGTCTTTTGGAGAATGAATAGTTTTGGAGTATTAAGGCCCATCGATAAATCCTGTTATTCTTAGGCAGGCCTTTCTCCATGACAGCAGCGGAGAGTTGTCGGTCTCGACGACAAAGTGAATTCCAGCCAAATATCAGCTGTGGTAAGTTTGCGACTGACATACACGATTGGATGGAGGATCTCTTCATGTTCCTGAAGTAGTATGCCCGAGATTGTAGTCGCACTGGCGTCACATCTAAGAATATATTGTTATTTCGGGTTAGGTAAGCGGAGGATAGGAACATTACTAAAAAGGTACTTTAATTTTGACATTGCATTTTGTAAAGTAGCATCTTAAACATTTATCTTTGCAGAAGATTTCAACAAATCCGAAAATACACATGTTATGTGTGCCAAATTGGGGATACATTTGTTGTAATAATTTACCAACCCCAGCAAGCTCCTCACTTGTTTTGTTGTTGTTGTTGTTGTTGTTGTTGTTGTTGGAATAGTGAGATTCAAGATTTTGGTTATAATTTTGTTATCTGTTTTTAACTGGCCCTTGGATATGGTATGGCCTAGGAAATCTATCTAATCCAACGTCAACTCGACTTTAGTTGGTTTGACTGTTAGTCCAAACAATTTTATTCTCTCGAAGACGAGTCTCAAAGTTTGTAGATGTGTTGTCCAGTCTGTTGTATGGATGCATATATCATCTATATATGTCTGAGTATTTGTGACTCCATGCAGAAGTTCCCTAGTAAGGCGGACAAAGGTGGCAGGTGCGTTTCGTAGGCCAAACGGAAGAAAACGCCACTCGTAGAGACCTAGAGGTGTTGCAAAGGCATTAAGATGAATGGAATCTCTATGCATCGGAATTTGCCAATAGCCTTTAGTTAGGTCAAGGTTTGCAAAGATAATAGATGATGACATGTTCAAGATAAGGTCGTCACAGGAAGGAATAGGCTCTGCATCAATTTTCGTGACTGTGTTTAATTTCCTGTAATCTACGCAGAGTCTTAAGGCGAAATCCTTCTTGACTAAGACTATCGGAAATGAATACTCTGACTGGGATTTCTGGATTATCCCACAGGCTTCTAGACTAAGAATTTCCTTATCTAGATTTTCCCTATAGTTTAGAGGGATAGAGTATGGTCGACATTTGATTGGTGTATAGTCTGAGAGAACAATGGAGTGTTGTATCCTATCTGTACTACCTGGAATGTCTGAAAAAAATTTGTTTGTACTCAGTCAATAAGCTATTGTCTGCTGTTTCTGTTCGTCTTTCATCTTCGGCCCTAGGTGTATGTTGTTAAATGTAGTGGTGCTTTCTACAGTCGGTACTGGTAACTCAAAGTCATCTTCTTCTGTCTGGTTGATAACTGTGGCTGTAATGTGTTCGTCTGGCGTCTGGTTAACTGGTGTGGTTGCGTTGTATTGATCTTCCGTCTCATGTCCTTGTCTTCTGTACTAAGGCTTTAACATGTTGATATGTCAATAAGTCAATAAGCTATTGTCTGCTGTTTCTGTTCGTCTTTCATCTTCGGCCCTAGGTGTATGTTGTTAAATGTAGTGGTGCTTTCTACAGTCGGTACTGGTAACTCAAAGTCATCTTCTTCTGTCTGGTTGATAACTGTGGCTGTAATCTGTTCGTCTGGCGTCTGGTTAACTGGTGTGGTTGCGTTGTATTGATCTTCCGTCTCATGTCCTTGTCTTCTGTACTAAGGCTTTAACATGTTGATATGAAATATCTTGAGTTTATTATTCAAGGATATCTTATAGTCAACCTCTGAAATCTTTCTCACCACTTTAAAAGACCCTTGCCATGAGGTCAATAACAAGTCACTCGTATTTGGTAACAGTACCAAAACATCCTGATTGGGTTCAAGCTGTACGTTGTTTATACTTATATCGGGCTGTTTAAAATACGGTGGTATGTTTGACTTGGCGCGCTGCGCCTGTATGAGCTTTTGTGTGGTGTTGTTCTCCACTGTACCACTGGATGCACTGGGGTGTACTATTTTATTTTGTAGGTCATCATGTTGTTAACTAATTTTTGACCTAGTTTTGGACTCAGCCTGATTGGAGTAGGTACATTTATTTACCTGTGGCAAACAGCCGATTATCAAGTCCGCACATGGGTTATTTAAAACCGAGCACGTGAAGGTGCCAGTAAAGAAAGGGGTGTTTATGTTAGCTATGGCTAACGGGTACTTTTCTATGCTGCCTGAAAAAGTACGGCAGTTAACAACTTCTCCCGTATAGTCTTCTGGCCTAGCCAAATCCTTTCTCAGACCGATTATTGTGCTGCCACTAATCGAGCAGGAGTTTGCATGCATGTTATTTATTATTCCGTGGTTGAACTCTAACCTGCCTCTGGAGGCCAATGCTGCGTTAGCGTTTTCCAGCGAAAAACGGCACAGTAGCCACACTTAAGTATTCCATTCCAGGAAACTAATGGCATGTTGTACAGTTCTGACTCTGTTCCCATACTGACACCATTGCACGTTGCCTGTCACAGTCTCCCGTTACTCGCATTCATGCAACGTCATCCGTACCTCAAATATAACTTCAGCTCGTACAGATGTTTTTACACGGATTTTATTTCAGGCAAGTCTGACAATCATACAAGGCGTTATCTGCCTGTCACATCAATACAATGATCGCCATAGTCACACAACATCATATATATATATTTATCTATATATATATATATATATATATATATATACTATATATATATATATATATATATATATATATTATCATATATATATACACCACACATAACATCAAACATGATCACTCTCCTCTCTCTAATATCGCTTGCGTCACAACAATAGATACATGGCTTCAGACAAACACTACGTTCAGTAGGAAAGCCGTCTCGTCCCTGTCCTGAAGCAAGCCAGCTCTGTAGCTTGCCTACGCGGTCAGCAACTCTGCGTGACTAGTTCTGTTTGCACCTTGTACTGTTGTCTTAGTACTGGTTACCCTCTAAAGTTTCTATTCGCTAGTTTACGTCGTCTACGGTATTCCTCGTGATATAATGTACCTATCCCCTTTTCTCGGGGTTGGTCCCTCTATTGTCCTAAATATGACACGTTAGTGTCCCCACCCGAGTCTGGTCTTATAACTGTTCTTAAGTCCTAGTTTGGGTGTTGTGTCAATTCTGTCTCTATCTTTATAGAGGTCCTGTCTCTCTGTACTCTAAGTCCTTGCCCCTGTTCTGTCACTAGTCTGTCCTAATGGAATCTAACACCTTAACAGTCCTCCTCTGAAAACTGTCTGGTCCCGTCTGACGTTTCCCAACCGATTGGCTGGCTTTGTCGCCCTAGACCCCGTGCTGTCCGTAAAAATCCGTGCTGTTCTACCAGTATCGTAGTACAGCAGTCCGTCCGTGCTAAGCTGGGTTGTACTAACGTCTAGTCCGTTCAGGGTGGTATCCCGTGAACTGGCGTCCCCTCCTATCCTCCGGGTTGGTCCTGCTCGTGTCCTGGTTATGACACGTCTGTGTCCCCACCTGAGTCCTGTCTCCTATTTATCTACTGTCCTGTAGATGTCCTGTCTTATGACCATTCTATGTCCTGACTCGTGTTCTGTCTCTGCTCTATCTGCTACACTGTAGATGTCCTTATCTAGGTCCTATATGTGATTATCTCTATTCTGTCCCTAGACCTCTCTATATCCTGTATGTACGTCCTCAACACTCTGACACAGTTCATAAGTGCTCGAATACCTTCCTCAGTAAATCCCGCAGCGTGTAGCGGCTAACGACAAATGTTCTGTATTAGTTTATTAATCTTATTTGGCTTCCTGCAATGTTCTTGTTTGGGCACAACTCTTTTAATTTCCTGTTCTCGCATCCTGACCATGATTGTAGATTCACAGTCAGCACTTGGTTCTTGCGAGCGACTTACTTCTCTAAGCATTCAGAATGTCAGCCTGGTCCATGGGCGTCCCCCCTCCACAGTAGCCTTACCCACGAGCTTGTCAGCCCGATCATTTTCTTGCACACCCGAAAATGAAACTAATCTTTGCCAGCCAAGACCGCTCCAGAGACATCAACCACCCCATCTTTATCTTCTTCAGCATGCTCATTGAATCGCTAAGAAACATGCCCTAGTGAATGTCTCTGTCTCGAACCATGTTATTCCTTTACTTGAGTCTAAGAATTGAAACTCAAAGTTGTTTCCAAAATCTTGTTGCCAGGTTTGAAGAAAACTGTCTTTCCTCCTTAAAACTCTCCTCTTTCACTCTTCCAAGTCAATTGCTAATCTAAATGAATCAATGAATGCATTAATCCATGAGCCAATCCATCAATCAATGCACCCCTGAGTGAATGACTGAATATAACAGTCTCTGAATAATGAATAATGCCTGAAAAGTGAATCATTGAATAAAACTTTGTTGCGTATCCCTTACGGGACGTTGCAGTCAACACCAGCATTTTCAGCTGCTGTTGATGTACTAGGCAATTGTTACGACCAGTAGTTTGCCATTGCTTTCTGAACGACCGGTCTCTATACCTTTTTCGAAAAAACCAGCACCGCCGTGTTTCGAACCCGGGTATACGGGCTCACAAACCGCGTTCGCAAGCCCTTAGCCACAGAGACCGGCACCTCATAACAGTCTCTGAATATAACAGTCTCTGAATAATGAATAATGCCTGAAAAGTGAATCATTGAGTGAATCTATGAGTGAATCTATGAGTGAATCTATGAGTGACTCAGTGAATGCCGCTCATCCAAGACTTAATCTCACTCAAGGAATGATCGAATCTAATCTGATCTCTCCATTCTATCTGAACCCAGACTGAATCTCAGTCAAAGAATAGCATTCAATCCAATGCATGTCTGAGTGAATCTCAGTCAAAGAATAGCATTCAGTCCAACGCATGTCTGAGTAAATCTCAGCCAAAGAATAGCATTCAGTCAAAAGAATGTCTGAGGGAATCTCAATTAAAGAATAATCCCCTCTCCGCCAGATCTGACCTTCTGAATGATAGTATATCATCTCACCCCTCCATCTTAAAATACTCTTCCATCTGTGCGTACTTTCCTCATGCTTTTTCCGTTACCTAAGAAAGTTCATTTTGACACCTTTATTCTTTAAAAACATGATGAATTGAAAGTACTCTTTTAACAGAGACAAAACATAAACAATCTTCAAGTCTGATCTTAGACGTTTCTCAGCCAGACACAAAACGAAACACCAACCTGTCACACCCATCTCCATGCAATAAAACGCATTTTGTTTATTTCCTTCTACTGGTCACACTATAAACTTGTTGATATTCCCGCACCAACCTTTTTAAATGCGTCCGCACTGCAGTAACCTACCCCGGAACAACGAAGCTTGGCTGGGGGTGAGTATTGGTCATGCTGACCTGAGTATTACATCCCGAGTTACCCAACCTAATCTGTTACATGTCTGTTACAATAACATATCATTTACAATTACGTTGAATTATTTAATTAATTCTTGGGACTTGATATGTCTGTATCCTGTCTGAAGTCCTACACAGAATTAACCACAAATAACATAACTACTCCCTGGCGAAGAGGTTAAGAACACTGTTCGTAATCCCGTATACCCACGTACGAAACACAGCTGCGCTAGATTCGGCAGTGAATCGCGACGCGTTGGTTTCTTAGGGAAAGGTCTGTGAGGCGGTCGTTCAGAAAGAAATGGCAAACTACTGAACGTAAAACTTGCCAAGACATCAACAGCAGCTGAAAAATGCTGGTGTTGACTGCAATGTCCTTTAAATAGGATGTGAAAAAAATCCTAGTTGAGAAGTAATCTTCCCCCCCCCCCCCCCCATTTCCTATCTACAAAACATTCAGTCAACACCAGCACTTTTCAGCTGCTGTTGATGTCTTGGCAAGTTTTACGTCCAGTAGTTTGCCATTGCTTTCTGAACGACCGGCTCACATACATGTAATATGGGTAACCGAATATATAGGAAACAGGCCAGCGGCCACACGCTGGATGTATGAAAGAAGCACCACGGGCGAACGAGTTACAACAGGTTAACCCTCTGTGAATAGAAAGTATTAATGATATCAAATCCAATAAAGAGCTCGTTACAAACAGTCGGGGGATCCTCGATTCCTCACCAGCTCCCATTCCTCATGAAATTGCCTGACCAGAGTGTCTGTAATGTCCCGTGGTCAGCGTCAGTTTAGTAGGCAACTGTCTCGTCTACCCAGAATCATGCCCCCCATTGCTGTCATGACTAAACCATCATGGCGTTAAATATTGCCACCGTAGTTTAATGTCCCATAGGAAACAAATTGACGATTCTGGGATTCTGAGATAAGTAACACATTTTGTTCATCTTTTTGTCTTTTTTCATCATTTTATTCTTCCCATTTTATTATTATGCCATAATGTAGTTACCGTAGTGTCTTCACCGTGTTTATATGTTATATTTTATGTATTTGTTTGCTTATGAAGGTTAGTCATCGCAAAGCTCTATGTTTTCCGTAATAGTGTTTTGTAAAGTTACATTACTTCGTTCTATCTTATATATTCTATTAATTTCCTCAACATAATGGTGTTTAAAGGTCTGTGTTCTACCACGTTCAGATCTCGTAGAATGTCAGTATTTTTCTTCTTCTATGTCCGCGTATTCTCAAGTATTGATTTGTAACAATTACGCCGAAAATCTTCAGAAAATGTATTTACCTTTTCAACTTTACAGTCGAAAGATTCGTGATATGTGACCCAGAAATTACAAAGAAGCCACTGCCACAGATCAAGGTTAGGTCATGGGCCAACCGGTGCAATCAGGCTACAGTTTCACGAAATCCAGGGTGAAGACGTGGAGTTCAAGAATCTCGCCTTGCATGAAAATTGCGAGGCGGGACTGCGGAGGAGAGTACAGCGTCTCCAGCGGGCAGTTTGTTGAGCTTGAACCACGATCAGTGTCTGATGGAGGTCTGAGTATAGTAGAATGGACAAATAATGAGCCCCTACTTTTATCCATAAAGGTGTAGTTATTGTGTCGACTCTGAACATGTAGTTGTGAAAACGTATATTGTAATTTGTTCAATGCTTGGAGTCAATACAGAAAAAAAAAAAAAAAAAAAGGAAAAAAAAAAAAGAAAGATTCGTGAGTTATTAATTGGACTTAACGATTTTTTAACCTTGAAACTTTACTACTTATATACCTTGATAATATGTTGTTTTAAAATTGTAGATTACATGTTTTGCAAATAATTGTTAACGTGCACCAACAAATACAAAAGAATAGTACATATTTTAACACCGTGTATACATGCGGACATAGCTTCCCGTACATGGCTTAATCAGTCTCAGATATCGTACACTGGTTATGCAGTTTCAAATAATTACAATTGTTGATAAATGTTCAAGTATTGTACGAGGTTTGCAGAGATTACTGTAATGCTATACATAAGGTAGAAACAATCATACTCCAGAACTGAATGGTTAGAACCAAGGTGAAGACAACTAACCTATTTCAAACAAGTACTAAAGATGTACGATAGAATCATAAACCGAGATATCAAAGTTTACAGCCACAACTGATACAGACCATTGTGGAAATAACAAGCGACGGATACCGCCAAACGAAGATGGGGCATTGATATCTTCATGTCTGAAAAAAAGAAAAAAAGAAGTGACGCTGTGTAATCGACGTCACCCAGGAACCCAAATGGGAAAACAGATATAAATTGTAAACTAGCGATTGTAATTCAAACAAAACGCACTAATAAAAATATATAACAATTGTCAATCGGGTAATAACGGTGTAAACTATTCCAGATACAGTCACCATAATTTATACATAAAACAAATTGAGTAGTTCGAGTCACCAAAAGAATATATCCAGAAATCAAGATAAGCTTGTGCTCACTTTCTCCTCGCCGAATATTACAAAACAGTTATACGGGAAAGTAAAGAAAAACGGTCGTGGCACAGAAAATAAAAAAAAAGGAACTGTCACTCTGAATTATGAAGGGTACGTCCCATATGAAGAGATAGATAAAATGAGTGTTCGGAAGATAGATAACAAAATCATATACGTTCACCCAGAGTCGAGATGATTTGTGGAATGTTAAATGGTTTCACTTGCGTGGCGTGATGTGTAACGAACTGCATGAGAATGTCTCCAGGACATTGGTACGCTTATGACAGGTGTACATCAGCACCCTGAAGACAAAGTAGGCTGATGCTACACGACAATCCAGGGAGGCTGGACTTTTAGATTCTAGTCCGACTTAATTAGTTCATTATTTTATAATGCGATGTATTGAGTTGTTATCTAAGAATATGATATTGCTATATAAACTTCTACGAATCGTATATTAATGCATGAATGAATGAGATGGCCAACAGTGACCAGAAAACCTCACAATTTCCTGTACGTGACATTGACAGCAGGCTGATCAGAGTTAGAAATGTGCAGGTATATTTTAGAAAACAGGTGGGGGAATACTATCATGTACAGCAATGGGTTAACATTGGTTGGGAGAACAGTAGAGTGATAATGCTTCATTATAACCCACAAGACAGAAACATTAATAGTTAAGCAGTAAAACAAAGACAGAATTAGCAACACTTACCAGTTCACGGGTAAAATGTAGGGGATACTGCATGCGACCCGAACGGAAAGGCTAGCGAGACTGGTCACACACACACACACACACACACACACACGCACGCACGCACGCACAATCACACACACACACCTAGAATTCAGGCAAGAATTCTATACAAGCCATCTACACAATTAATGGAGATTTCCAACATTAGGTGTGAAGCAGATTCGGACAACTATTACTTCAGCTTTACACTCACCGTAGCATGTTAAGTGGTTACTTTAATCGGGTAAGAACAATTCTTTTATGCTAGTGGCATCGCATGAGTTTGCAGTGAGTAATTGACTACAGTAATTGACGACAGTAATTGACGACAGTAATTGACGACAGTATGATGTCAATTGTTAATTAAACTTGTGTAACGCTGCCTCTGTGGGTTCTGTTCACATGGTTAAGAGCATCGGTCTGCAATTGTGTATTTAAGAGCCAAATGACGAGAATCAGATTTCATCTAGACACCGATACATTATTACCTTCATTCATTCATCATGTGCCATGCCGGTGAGCGTGGGCGGTCATGTTTTGTCATCTCACTCGATCACCAGAGTCGTGGATCAGCTCTATGTTTATGTCTCGACCATGCCACGAGGCCAAGCCATCCAGGTATTTGCTTCTTGGTCTTCCCCTTTGTCTGTTCCCTTCGATCTTACCAGTTGTCACCAAGTTCTCCAATTCATTTCTTCTCATAACATGCCCAAAAAATCGACCTTCATTTGTTTCTTGAAACAATTCATTTCTTCTCATAACATGCCCACAAATGTGTGACTATCTACGTCTAATGTCTCTAATCAGCTTTCGACCTTCATTTGTTTCTTGAAGGACCTGTTCATTGGTCTTTCTGGCTGTCCACGGTATACTTTGCATTTTCCTCAGAAACCATATTTCTACAGCCATCAGATGTTTTTCAGCTTGACTGCTCATTGTCCAAGCTTCACATCCATATAAAATTACAGGTTCTATGTAGCACATCAACACTCTTAATCTCGTTTCAATTGACATCTTTTTATTGATCAGTATGTTTTTCATCTTGCTAAAGGCTACCTTAGACATGGCGATTTCTTGTCTAATCTCTTCAAGGCATCTCCCATCAGATGTTATTACTGTTCAGAGATAATTGTACCTATTCACTTGCTGAAGAATATTCCCATTTACTTGTATATTTCCATTTTCAAATTTACTTGTTCCATTTACATTGTGGTATTTCATTCTTCCTAGTGACGACTGACACATTCCTGGGTCATTGACATTAAGGTGAGGGTTCGTACAATATAAACAGTTCACGAGATAAAATAGGGCAGGTAGTAAGTCCCCCAGAGGGCGAAAATGAGAAGACAGTAATTGAAAGGGGAGCTGAGCAGAAGTCAGCTGGTCAGGATAATGGTGAGGGTAGATGCAGACCCCTAGGGTGGATGGGGCGAAAGACAAGTTGAGTGCTGTGTGAAGTCAGGAGACTTGAAAGTCGAGGAGATGAATCTGAGACCGGCTGCGAGTCGGGTCGTTTTTTGGAGAGTTGAGTTTTAGATACCGAACGAGTCGGTAGTCGACGGAGAACTGTGTTGTGTGATTATCCGAGTTGTGAATGCAGGCCTGAACCAAAGTGGGTTCTGTAGTGAGTGTAGGCCTGAACCCAGAGTGGGTGATAGTAGGTTCGTGGAAACTAAGACCCAGTGTGTGGGTGTATTGTGTGGAGGTCCAGCTGTGGATAGGAGCTGGATTACCTGTCTTGTGGATTTGATATGAAGTGGGATTGAGACGGCAGTTAGTGTGTGCTTAGTTGAATTGGAGGGAAGATATTCTAGTGGATTGCTATATTTCTGGATATATAAATATATTCCGTGAGTCTGTGTTATTTCTATATTAAAGAACTATGTGCGCCAAGATCGATCTTGTTTTACTGACTGATGGATGTGTTATACGGGGGGTGAGTAGTATTCTGAGAGAGTTAGATAGCTCAATTGACACTCCGGGAGTATCGTTACCTAGACAACGACCACATCACGAAAACTTATCATCAAGAACATCGACTTATCATAAAGAACTTTCGTGATAACGACCATAAACTGTGTCTTTTTACAATTTAATTCTAACCCTCGTTGTTCACTGTGTGTAACAACTGCATCTACTAAATTTCGCAGGTCCTGTTTATTGTCTGCAATCAAGACTGTGTCGTCTGCATATCTAATGTTATTGATGCATCGTCCCCCAATGTTGATTCCTTCCATATCTTCAATATTTCTGAAAATATTTTCACTGTACAGGAAAAACAGATCTGGAGACATCACACATCCCTTTCTCACACCTCTCTTGATAGGTTGATATTGGCCTACTTCATTATCAACTCTTATGGCAGCTTGTTGTTTCCAATATATGTTTTTTACAAGTCAAGGTCTTTTCCATCAATTTGTAGATCTTCAAGCATCCTTAACATGTCGACATGTCTCACATTTTTCGAAAGCCTTTGTCAATAAAGCAAAGGTGTAGATCTTTGTTTACTTCTATAGATCGTTCAATTGCGGTTCTCAGTAAATATACACAGCATTTACTGTACCCTTTCCTTCTACAAACCCACATTGTTCTTCTCCTATTTTAGGTTGTATTTTTCCTCCTAATTCTTTGCATGATAATTCTTAGCAAAATCTTCGTGATGTGACTCATTATACTAATTGTTCGATGTTGATTACATTCCAAGGATCCTGATTTCTTTGGGATTGCAATAAATACAGAATTACATAATTCATGAGGTATATTTCCAGTATCATACATTGTAGTAAGCAGACTGGTAAATTTATCTATTCCATATTCTTCTAAAGCATTAATCATTTCTGTTGTGACACTGTCTGAACCGGGAGTCTTGCCAGATTTCACGTGGTTAAGAGCATTCTGAAACCTCCATCTTCAAAATTGCTGGTCCTTCATTATTATTTTGAACATTGTAATGTTCGTCTCTGTTGTCTTCATAAAGATTTTTCACGTAATCTGACCACACATGTAAGATCTGATCTTTTTCTATTATGACTCTTCCATGTTTTTGTCTTTAGGCAGCCTGCTGATGTACGTGTTCTTTGATTAGTAAGCTCCTGGATTCTTTTGTGCATTAATTTCGCATTTTTACTGTTGTGTTGTTTTTCAATTTCTTCGCAGTTTTTCTCAAGCCATGTTTCTTATGCCTCTCTGCATAAGGTTCTGACTTTTGTGTGAATATTTTCATATTTAGCAGGATTATTATTGTTCTTTCTTCTTGTTTCCATTAGTTGTAAAATTTCTTCAGTCATCCATGTCTTACGGCCCACTTTCTTTAATTTTGGAATGGTTTTTTCTGCTGTACAACTGATTGAATTCTTCAGCATTTCCCATTGATCATCTACATCTTGAAATAGGATCTCTAGATCAGACAATAAATCAGATTTGTTCTTTACTTCTACGTTAAAATGATCTTGTATTTCTTTGTCAGTTTTCAATTTGCACAAGTCACATTTAGGGTTTCGTGCTGTATGCTTGACTTTCTTTAACTTTACACTCAATGTGCCTGTAATTAATCTGTGATCACTGTAACAGTCTGCATTTGGAACTGTTTTTACGACTGTTAACGCATTTCGAAACCTTTTGTTAATCAGGATGTAATCTATATGGTTTTTAGTCCTGCTGTCTGGACTCCTCCATGTCCATAATCTTCTAGGATGCTGTCTAAACCAGGTGTTTCCTACAACCATTTCTTGTTCTTTTGCCCATTCTACAAGTCTGTATCCTCTTTCATTTCTTTCTCCCAAACCATGGTTGCCTACACTGCATCCATCGCCTTGCTTTCCCATTTCTGCGTTGAAATCACCCATTATGATATTTATTTCTGATTTTTTGCAGTTTTTCAAAGCAGGCTCCATGTTGTTATAAAATTCCTCTATACTTTCTTCACTGCATTCACTTGTTGGGGCATACATTTGAGTGATGTTTATTTTAAAAGTTCTTCCGTTTAATTTTACTAACAGAACTCTGTCTGACACAGCTCGATATCCTTTGTCAGAATTTGATGTTTGTTTATTTAATATAATGGCTACACCTCTTTAGTGTTCTTCTCCCCCAGAGTTAATAATCTTATAATCATCTCCTGTCCTTATCCCTGCCCCTTATCCCTGCATTATTACCTACGAGCCCTGAAACACCCCAGACAATAACGTGGCATACACTGTCTTCTACTTGTAGTGCACTTGGGTGACTTTTGCCTGTGGATTAGTTGTCCCTATTAACAATGCCTCTTGACATCAGGCGAACCCACTCTGACTTTTGAGGAGGTACTTGTAATGCAAGTCCCCAAGTCAGGGAAAAGAAACCAACATTGTAGCCCATCTGAACGGCGTAAGAGTTCAACCGGCTACCTCCGCAACAGCACAAAGTAAGTTTAAGAGATGGCGATTTTATCTATCTTTTATCTTATGCTGAACTCCATTATTGTTCTTTAATGTGTTTCCTGGTGCCTCCAAGGTTCCGGCCAACCTACGTCTGATCTCTTGTGTGTCCTGGTGTGACAACACTGGCCTTGTTCTCGGTGGTTGTCGATATATTTTAATTTGGGGTTCGTGATTAACTTCTGTCTACCCTTTACACCAATTATCCCCAGGACGGTTCCCGGACGACTCTATCCGTATGACGACTGTGGATACAAGAAGACACCTAACTGACTATAAGAGGACAACCTTATAAAAAGCGAATCTAGAATCTTTATTGGAGATTCAGAATCTGCCTAACCGACAGACAACAGACGGACTAACAGACATGGAACAATTAGCTGGGTGAGAGTAGTCTGATGGACGTTCTCCTCATCCCACTAGACAGAGGCCAATGTCCTTAGTGTCTGTATGTAAACAAGGTGATAAGAGTACTTTCACCTGCACCCGTATGATGCCGCCTGGAACCTTGGGACTTGAGCCTGGCAGTTCCACTGTCACTTGACACTGGGCTTCAGCACCATATGGCTTCGCAGCAAACAGTCACTCGCCCATAGCCACCAGAAAAGGATGCCACATCACACAGCAAAGGCCCACAGCACCCAGCACAGGTCCACAGCACACAGAAACGGTCCACCGCACACAGCAAACAGGAATCAGCAGCAGCGCAGGGCCGTCGCCCACCGCCCCTAGTTAACAACACAGGCCAGAACAGGCCAGGTGTACATATCCATCACACCCTTGCATAATACATACTACACAAAAAAGTCTACACTGATTCCATCGATCTCGTGTGGTCAGGCCCTTGAGCTCAGACCGCATCGTATGTCTAAACTCCCAGACATATCTCACGGACAGATTAGGTTACAGGTCCTAGTAATCCTAACTTAAGTCCAGTAGCTTTTCAGCCACGCGTCTCATCTCTAGTAAATAGTCAATAGGATGACACATTCCCTACCAGCTCATACCTAATGAATATTAGATAGAGAGACAGATCCCTTCCTGAGGATGGTAACGTTCCATACCTCCTCTTGAGATCATCAAGTGTTATGGTCTAAATCATCTCATTGATAATCACAATCTGTCTCATCAGAAAAGTACAGAATCATATCAGAATATTTCAGGTAAGCACTCCATGACACCTCCAAGGTTAATGGAAGATGCTCAGACTGCAATGGTAGCTAACCAGAAATACTGAATTAAAGACCAGACAAACAACAGAAGAGGTTCATGTACTTGTGTTTGTCGCTTTCCACCTTTCTTCCTCGGATATCTGGATTTCTGTGGTGTGTGGGTGTATGTATATAGATAGACACTCATCACATAAATACATTCCTTAGGCTGAATAGGAATTGTGTCGAACGATCACCCCAAACAATCTGGTTCCGATGACAGTATAGAGACATACCCGCCTGACAATTATTCCTTTCCCCATAAAAGGAAGTATAGAGTCAGACAACACTGATGAAATTCACGCGATACATGAGTGGGTGTTTCCCCACTGCTATACTGGCTCACGGTTCAATCCCTCGTAGGTGTGAAGATATCTTTCCCCCTTCAGACTAAGCCCAGTTAAAGAACAGCAGGCCTATGTGGCGATTTCACGTCTCAGCTTATAGCCTCCTACATAGTCGGGTTTCACCGTAACGAGAAACTGTGGTTCTCGCGCGTCACCTGAGTGCTTGACAAGTACTGGTTTCAACCACGCCACTGGATGATGATTGAAACGTACTAATATCAACCTCGTCGATTAAGAGAATCAAATGAAAGCTCTGTTCAAGAGGAATCCTTCTGTCAGAACCCTAATTCCCTCAAATGCCTATTATTAAGATAGGGCGTCGAATGCATTGTTACTTTGCTTCCACCCGACTGCCCCATTGAGCTGGCTCGCAAAAACACATTCAGTCTTGTCTGTTGAAGACTGGTCTCAGCTTAATCTAAGTCATAGTACACACACAGGCTTGCTACACAACTAGCCTGTCTAGTCGAGACTTAACTAACAGCTGGTGTATGCTGACCCGAGGTCAAAGTATACATATCGGTCAGATCACAGATATGGCGCTACTGGCCGGCCTGGTTGATAATTGACCCACAACTGTAATACAAACTTTAGTTAAGCGACACCAAGTCTAAAAGTGTTTTACCTTTAAAGCTTAGGAACAATTATTCAACAGACAGCGATCGGGTAGGTTCATCAAGCCTTGGGCTGTAGGTCCACTCTCTGGATTCCCAAAGGTACAACATGATACAGCTGGTCAAAGACACGGCCTCTCGTCTCAGGGACAACAATGCCACCACTGTAGATCAATCTCTGCTTCCTTAAGCGCTTCACAGATTACAACTGGCGGACACGCCGTGAAAGGATAGCTACACCAACACCCTTAGCTGTAGAACATTCTTCGGCTCCCCGTGATGCCACTAATACAATGGCTATCGAAGCGGCCACCTTTCTTGATGAATGGCCTCTTCGTGTCAGACTCCGGAAGAACACACTTCCCGGAAACTGCCGAAGAGTTCCGAGAATTCCCTCACGAAAGTGAAGGCATCTATCATTCCCCGAGGTTTAGCAGAGTGCGCGATTTACAACAGAAAAGATCTACGCACACTCAAAGAGTGGAGTTATGATTCTCGGGACCCGTGGAGTTCATGACAATCCCGAATCATAACATTTCTAGGACCCCAAAGACGGTCCTAACTCTTTTAAACTCGGAAATCCCCACTCACCCGCCTTAAAATGTGGCCTAGCCACCAAGACGGGGTGGGACAGTGTGGGTACTGTGTTGTCCCGTCTGAGATCCACGTGCGTTTCGCGACACCTGGTGTCTCCATGGTTGTGGCCAACCTAGTCTGACCTCTTATGTTTCCTGGTGTCTCAATGGTTATGGCCAACCTAGTCTGACCTCTTATGTTTCCTGGCGTCTCAATGGTTCTGGCCAACCTACGTCTGATATATTTTAAACTGTTATTATTGTTGTCGATTGCAGAACCAAGAAACTCACAGGTTGTGACATGTTCAATTGCTTCATCTTTTAAAGTGAATTTAAAATGACATGTAATTTTGTTTTATGTACAATGTTTTGTTTTGTTTTTGGTTCGCATATCCTTTACAGGACATCGCTGTCAACATCAGCATCTTTCAGCTGATCGTTGATTTCTTGGCAAGATTACACTCAGTAGTTTGCCATTGCTTTCTGAGCGACCGGGTCACATACCCCTAAGTTACCGAAGCTGAGAGAACCGCTACTGATTCTCGCGCACGTTACGTTATTCAAGAGAGTATACGCGATTACGGAGAAAGTCGTGAAATCCTAGACCAGGGAGACCGGCTTATGGACAATACTGTGTATTCTTTTTCTTAAAATCAGGAAAATATCGCCGCTTTGGTTTTATATTATTATTATTATTATTATTATTATTATTATTTGGGTGGGGGGGGGGGGGGGGGGGAGAACATGATATTAAAGAAGACTTTTATAATGATCTGGAAGATGTCATAGAAGAAACCCCCAAACAGGACATTCTGATTGTGCTAGGAGACTTCAACGCAAAAATAGGTAGAGAGCAAACTCATAAAAAAGTTGCCGGTAGGGAAAGCCTACATAGAACTTCAAATGATAATGGATGGAGAGTCATCAACCTAGCAGAAGCCAAAGGACTGCAAATCAGCAGGGGGCACCGACACAACACGTATGGTTTAAAAGACAAAAATGGAAATATGATAAATACCAATGAGGAAACGTGCAACACATGGACAGAATATTTTGTTGAATTACTAAATTGTGAAGCTCCAAGTAGCACTTTCCCATAGGAAGAGGTTCTAACGTGTGAACCACAAATTGAAGAACCTGCATTTGAAGAAATCCTATATGTAATCACACGACTTAAAAACAGTAAGGTAACCGGGGCTGATGGAATTGATGCTGAATTTATAAAGGAGGGTGGCCATGCATTACACCAGAGAGATTCATTCCGAGAATCACTCAATGTTCCAGATGTCAGAAGGTCGGCCACAGCAGAGCTACATGTCGCAGTAACAAACACGGACATTTGCCGATACTGCTCCGATCACCACACCTTCAAGGAGTGCCCGCTGGCCAAGCTGGACACGGACTTCCGAGCTCCTAACAACAGAAGAAAGTGCGCCAACTGCTAGGGCAAACATGGAGCCAGATACTTGGGCTGTCCGTACCTGCAGAGACACAAAGACGTCTTAAAGATCGCAATCACCACAAAGACACCATTCAAGGAAGCAATGCAGAGGGGCGAGACAGCCACTGGTATAGCACAAGCCGAAAGAGATCAATTTCAAAAACAGATAGACGAATTGAAGAGACATGTCAATGCACTGCTGACGCCGACCCCGAATAACGACAACGACAAACTACTTGCGGAAATGAAGGAGATTCAGCAAAAAATTAAGCAAGAAGTAGAACACATGTCACTGATTAAGAAGGAGAATGAAGAGATCCTGCAAACCATTAATCAGAGCGAGAACTACAGAATGCTGAAATTAAAATACTCCGAAAGAAAACCACAAAAGCTGAACAAGAAACTACAGAGAAATCGCAGGATGAAAACCAAGAAACCGAGCCGGAATCACAAGCGAAAGCCAGCAGCCCAACCACGACGCCCGAGACATCCAAAGGGAAGCCAATATCCCACCTGACGTCCGAAGACAACCGAGATGAGCACGCTGTGGTCGGCATAGGAAACGTCCCAAGGCCAGATTACCCGTTCCCTGAGATATCGAGACACTACGAACTCAAGTGCCAGGAATACAGAAAGCGCATGGAAGAAAAAGTAAAGAAGTACGGGAAACCAGTGCCCTGCAGTATCGCCACAGAGCCAGAGATAATAATCGATGATAAATTCCCTTGGCACTACTACATTGAAGACGGAGAAATCATCCCATGGCTGAGCTCGGAGGAAGCAATCAAAAGACAACAACAACTCAAACGCGGGAAGTCTAATGAAAGAAAGCGCAAGGAGAAACAACACATCGAAAATCTTCTACAGTTACTTCACAATTGAGAAGACAAAATACCAAATAAAAAGTCCTTATAAGGACTGCAGCCAATCAAGCCAGGAGCCTGCACCAACAAAGAAAACAAGTGGAAACATGCACAAAGGACAGCCGCCGACCGATCCCCAGCTGGAGTGGGATAACGAAAAGTCCTTATAAGGACTGCAGCCAGACGAGCCAGGAGCCTACACCAACAAAGAAAACCACAACAACAGAAGAGCACAAAGGATAGCCGCCGACCACTGCTGACGTCACAGACACAAAAGCTACATAACCAGTCCGAGATAGGACTCACAAGACCAGAATTAGGGTAAATAAACCCACAAAAACCACGATCCTCAATAATAACCACAGTTGATGAAGCAGGTTAGACGAGGCCGAATTTGGAATGTTTTTGTGTGGAACATTGGAATTGGCATTACATCTAAAGCTATACGAACTAATAATAAAAATCTGGAGGACTGAAGAATTACCCCATGACTGGAAAGAGTCATTATTGATACCTATCTTTAAGATAAGAGACAAGTTGCAGTGGGAAAATTATAGAGGAATATCACTACTGTCCACAAGCTATAAGATACTATCCGCAGTACTACTAAATAGACTAAAACCATATTCAGAAGACATATTAGGTGAATACCAGGCGGGTTTTAGACAAAACAGATCAACAATAGATCAGATATTTATCTTACGACAAAAAGCCGAGAAAAATTGGGAATATAAAAGAGATCTCCATAACATTTTTGTGGATTTTAAAAAGGCTTATGATAGTGTCCATAGGAATAGTCTATAGAATGCTATGCGGGAATTTGGAATACCAAGGAAGTTAATCAACATGACCAGACTATGCATGGAAGATACTTATAATATAGTAACATATAAAGGCAGGAAATCAGACCCTTTCCAAATAACATCTGGCTTGAAACAGGGTGATGCACTATCGCCGCTACTCTTCAATCTGGCTCTAGAGAGGAGTTGTAAGGAGGGTAAAGGAGGAATGTGATATTGGAGGAACATCCAAGCTGCTTGGTTACGCAGATGATATTGATATTATAGGGAAAAATGAACAAAAGACATTGGAAATATTGACTCATTTAAAGGAAAAAGCCCAACAGATAGGGCTGGTAATCAACCAAGATAAGACAGAATATATGATTATATATATATACAGACCTACAAGCACTTGGAATCAACGACTGGCAAGAGAAGGTCAACCAGAGAGACGATGGAGACGGATTGTATCTTCAGCAAAGAATCTCAATGGATCGGAACGCTGAAGAAGAAGAAGAAGAAGAAGAAGAAGAAGAAGAAGAAGAAGAAAAAGAAGAAGAAGAAGAAGAAGAAGAAGAAGAAGATTATTTTTTTTTTTGGGGTGGGAGTTAGGGGGGGGGGGAGTGTGGCACGGTTATAAAATACACCAATTGTAGACTAAAAAGAATCGAACTGTATTGCAATAGAGTTATGACACTTGAAAACGGGGCAAATAACTAAGACGGGGGATAGAGATAATAAAAGTGGAAGCAGACAAACATATGTAGAATCAGAATCAATAATCACAGAAGCCCCAAAGAAGCAATCAGAGACAGGATCAGCGAAACCTTAGTATGCTTTTCAAACAGAAGATCGCGTGATAATCTCTAGACTGACACCGGTATTACAGACTCAAGTAGCAACTGTGTAGGGACATGAACGCTTGGGAAACAATGATTGTGAACGATAGTTACTGACAGCTGCAGCAGTGGGATAGAAGCGAGAGTGGACGAAAAAGAAGAGGAAGAGGAAGGAGATGAGAGGAGAGGAAGAAGAATAAGTAGCAGAAGAAGGGGAGGAGGAGGTTAAGACGCAGAAGAAGAAGGCGGAAGAAGACAGCCATAAGAAAAAGAAAAAAAGAAGAAGAAGAAGAAGAAGAAGAAGAAGAAGAAGAACAACAACAACAACAACAACAACAACAACAAGAAATCCGTTGTCTAATTATCAACCATGCCCGTGTCTGTTTACGATCAGTTATCTTCAAATCAAATCAAATCAACTTTATAACAAATTGGGCGCGTAGGCCCGTCTTACATTCGGTCCTTCCAATTACTCATCTTTCATTCATCAAGAGCACTATACATTTACATAGGAAGAAAATTAAACATTGTGAAATGAATGATGTAAACATAAACACGGCAAATTACAATGTTATGAGGCCCATCTCCAACCTGCCCATACATCACCCCACCCACACACACCCCCAATTACCCACACACACGCACACCAAGGGACACATACATACCCCACCAACCAACCCATCCCCCTCCCGCACATCCCCTACCCACCTAAACTGCCCTCACCTGTTCCTCCAACCAAAACACACTCGCCACCCACAAACATTCCCCCACCAATCCACACCCACCCACATACACATCCTAACCATACATCCTCTCCCCACTCACACCTCAAACCACCCATCCCCCAGCCAAATCTCCATCGACAACATATTCCCCACCCATGCACACAATCCCCCACCAACCCACACATCGCACATCCACTCACACATCCCTAAACCATACACGCACATCCCCACCAACTGACATCTCCTTACCCCCCCCCCCCCCACACACACACATCTCCCTAACCACTCATACATCCCCAATCCACTCACACACACCCCACCACCCCCACATACATCCTCCACCCACACATGCCTTAACCTAATCCCCCACCCACAATCCCCCACCCGCACAGCATACACATCCCCTACCACGCAATATTCCCAACCCACGCACTGCACATACACATATCCCTCACCAACACATCCCACACCCACATACCACCACACATCCCCACCTACACACCACACATATCCCCCACCCACACCCACACAGATACCCTTACCCATCCACCCCACATACCCCCACCCACACACCACAAAAATCCCCCACCCACACACACATACCCAGCCCACACAATATCCCCAACTAACACACGGCACGCCTCTCCCCACCCACACACGCATTCCTTACCCGTCCACAAACAGACACTCACTCATGCACAAATCCTCCACTACGCACCCACACACCCCCATCCCCAACCAAACCTCTCTCGATCACAATACCCCTACCCACACACATCCTCCACCCACTCACGCATCCCACCCTGACACATACACGTCCCTCACCCACCTGCACACACCTAAGCCACTCACACACCCCCACCCAAACATTCCCCATCCACGCACACATCTCCCACCCACACACCCCCACCATCAACAAATACTTCCAACCACCACACATCCCCTACTCACCCACACATAAACCCACCCATACACACATTCCCCGCACCCATCACACACATCCCCCACACCACACACTATCCCCCACCCACACACATATCCTCACCCATACCACCACAAACATACCCTCCACCCACACACCATGAACACATACCCCACCAACACACCGCACACATATCTCAAACCCACACACCATACACTTCTCCCCACCCGCCCTTGCATCCCCAATCCACTCAACACAATCCCCTACCCACACAACCCCTCCACCCACACATACTACCTCAAACCATCCACACATCTCCACCCGGATAAACACACATCCCCCACACCCATTCCCACAGCCAATTTTCACCCCACCCATCCATCCACACATCCCACCAACACTCACAAATATCACTACCCACCAAAACCCACACACCCAACCCATCCAAACACATATCGATACATGAAGCTCATAAGCGAGCACTCTCCCGCTGTTTATACTTCACCTAGACACCGCAAAGTACAAGAGGAACACGATGAGATGAGCGAACGAACTAATGAACGGACTTTATTTTAAAAGGGTAACAAATTGGGCACGCAGGCCCGTCTTACATTCGGCCTTTTCAATCACTCATCTTTCATTCATCAAATGTGCATGTTACATTTACATAGGGGGGGGGGGGAACATCGACAAATGGATTTTGTAAGCGTAAACAAAACATATTACGCATGGTACATTTACATGGGAAGAAAAAAAAAACATTGTCAAATGACAGTTGTAAACATAAACAGTGCATATTGCAATGTTGTGAGATACATCCGCCATCCGCCTTCACACCCCGTAGCCACCCACACATCCCGTAGCCACCCACACATCCCCCACCCACCCACACATACCTCCACGCACTCACACAGACTCAGGCAAAAATACATGAATGAGATGAGATGCAAATTAATGTATATTAAATATTGCAGGGAAATGCTCACAATAGATTGATTGATTGATTTAAGAACCGACATCACAGCATTCGGGACATTACCATAAGCGCTCCGTCCCCATCCTCAGCAGCCAGCGAAGAGTTCCAACACTAATAGTTCCAGTAGCAACCTGATTATATATCCGTCTCGCCTTTCTTCTGAGCTTCGAGCGTCGGCGAGATCCCCTCGTCACACCTCACTGTCTCATTCTTACCAGACTATGGCGATCCATCTGCTCCTCCGAGGTGTACACGTGCTCCCACAAGGCCGCAACAACGTCTGCCTTGTCATGCATCAATACTCCACCAAGTTTTTCCGAGCCAGCCAGCCAATCTGTCCGCCTGTTCATTCCCCAGCACACCGGCATGCCCAGGAGAAAAGATCCAGGTGATGCTTGCTACCCGTGACTTCCGAAGAGAAGCAAGCCACTCTGCACGAAGCTTGCCTGTTCTCACCCTTCTCAGCATGCTTTCTGAGTCAGTTACAATTACAATGTGTGTATGTATCGTGTTTTCTATCCAGCGGAAAGCTGCACTGACCGCCTCCACCTCCATTCTTAAGCTAGATGTAGTGTCATCATACGCCAGGCTCTCCTGCACCAAACGCGCGCGAACATTAGTTTTTGCCATGAACCCCCAGGCACTTCTCCTACCTCTCAACACTGACCCATCCGTGTAGATAATCACATCACCCGGGCGAGAATTTTCCTGAATTAGTTGCTGAATTTCCACTTCCATGGCCCCTGCTGGCCACTCCCTGCACTCCCGGCTCAATGTTATTACAGCTCTGCACAAGTCTGACTGCACGGCTGGTACTCTGACCCACTCCTCTGCTCTCCTGATGTACTCCAAGGGGCACACCTGTCTGATCGTATCCTCCGCCTGAGCCATCCATGATTTCCCTCTTATCAGTCTCTGACCCTTAACTACGTCCAGCGCCTCATGCAACGGGTGATCTGTGTCTGCAGCTACTCTGAGGTATGCCTTCGCTTGCATCACCTTGCGCCTACCAGCAACAGTAGGCAGACCAAGGATGTAACGCATACAGACTACTGGAGTGTCTCTGGTGCATCCCAGAATGACCCGCATCTCTTCATTCTGTATGCGCTCTAATTTCACCAGCTGACACTTTGAGACAGTGAGCAGTCCTAGTCCATAATCAATCACTGAGAGGATCAAGTGCTGGTATAGTGTGAAGAGCATTCTCTGCTCTGTGTCCATTGCAGCCATAGTTTTAAGTGCATTGAGTCTCTTTTGAGATCTTGTCACAACCGTCTCCACGTGGTCCTTGAAGGACAGACTCCTGTCAAATGTGATTCCCAGATACTTCAGTTCGTTCTCTCTGTTGACTCTTCTACCATCTATCGTGAGGCTTGGGGTATCATCTCTCACAAACCTGTTGTCCAGAGAGCACCACAACAACGCCGCCTTTTCCGGGTTGATGACAGCACTCATTTCAGTACACCAGTCAATCACTTTGTCTACTGTCACCTGTATCTCCTGGGCTGTTTATTCCCTATTTCTCCCCTGCCTGTATGCAAGAATATCATCTGCAAATGTTAGAATCCTTCCAACCCCTGGTGCTTCTAGGTATGCAATCTTGCTCGTATACACATTACAGATCACTGGTGAGATTGCAGACCCCTGTGGCAGTCCCGGGGTTAAAATATGTTAAATATGCAGGACGGCTGCTATCCAGTTTACCAACCAGGGTTACAATACTGGGCTCGTTACAAATACCGCGGTCGTTAAAAATACCAGGGTCGTCATCTTCCGGTTTCCGGCTACCAGCGGACGTGTTTTCACAAGCTCTCCCAATTTTTATATAATTCATCAAAGTTTTGCCAATGTGGTCTACAAAAACGTCTCTACTAACATCCGTCTATGGACGCCCTTAAAAATAGCAATCCCTAATAATGACTATTTAAGTATCTTACTTAATGTAGGAGAAAGGAAAAGTAGTACAGCAAATTTAATTGACATTAATTAAATTTTGGTCTTATTTTCGTTCACGCACCTGGCCAAGACCGGCTAGTTTTAAAACAAAGGCACTAAAGTGGCCATTTCTATTAAAGAGAGCACAAAAGAAAGTCGGCCTTTCCCTTCGGAAGTAGGGCATTTTTACCCTAAAAATATGTCATTCTCTGCAACCATAGTACGTTAAATCTACAGTATTAATGCGTATTTATGTATTACATATACCATTGTGTTTAATTAAGAATTAGTTAGAATGATAAATCAACAATTCTTGTAAACCAGAGTCTTGAATGATTTTTACCACTAAGCGCCATGCGGTAACACGCTGTAAATTTTCCTATGCTTTATAATTTAAAATCCCTATCTTAAAACCTTTTATAGGCATTATGAAATTATATCTAACTAATAGTGCTTATAACCTATAAATATTATGTGTATTGTAGAGTATCAACTCTCATGTCAGAAACACATTCTATGTGCCTTCAATCCGCGTCACCTCAACTGTAGTAGGAACAGAAGCGAAGATTAATGTGAATAAATTGCTTGCAGTATTCAGAAGACATACGTTATTCTAATAAATACACTCCGAATAATAGCAGTAATTGGCAAAATATATTACAGCGGTCACTATCCTTATACTCCTGTAAGCAGTGGGGGAAAACAATGTATAGAACACCCTGAAGATTGGGATACTTATTTACCTGCAATTTTGTTTGCATATAGGGAAGTGCCCCATTCCAGCACTGGGTTCTCACCATTTGAAATTGTATATGGTGCACAACCACGCGGCCCATTATCTTTGTATGAATCTATGTTGACTGAAAGTACAACTTTGCCTAAACCCATTTCATCATATGAACATGTAACATCATTGCGTGATAGAATTATGAAATCATGTGTGTTAGCTAAAGAAGCTCTCCAAAAATCAGGAGCTATCTACCGACAATATGCTAACAGAGGAAATAGAACTATTACACTGACACCAGGACAGGACGTTCTTCTTCTTTTGCCAAGTGATAGACATCTCCTCACTGACTCATGGCAAGGACCGTTCAAAGTACTACGACAAATTTCGACAGTAGATTACGAAATTGCAGTTAGGGACAAACATAAAATTTTCCATACTAACATGCTCAAACCATATTACCACAGGCAAGATGACCAAGTAGAAACTGCAGCAAGCACCACCATAGTGGACCAGACGGACGACAACGACACTGACGAGATACCGACACCAGTTCTTGACACGACGGCCAACTTACAGGACATTAAGGTAAATCTTAAACTGACACAGACACAGACTGACAGTTGCAGACAACTGATAGAAGAGTACAGGACGATCTTTTCTGACAGCCCAGGACATGACAGATCACATAACAGCACTACAGCAGACATTTGACAGGATTAGACATCATGGAATGACTGTAATACTTTCCAAAGTTGATATAGCCTTTCAGGAAATTTCATTTTTGGGCTATAAGATCTCAAATGGCTTTATATCAACTGACGACAACATCATGTCGAGAATTTTGAAATTGTCGCTTCCGACAACTAAGAAACAGTTGCGAAGTGTGTTAGGTCTTTTAAACTATTATAGACAATTTATTCCTCATTTTGCTGAATTGACCAAATGTTTCACTGATTTACTAACAAATAAACGTTATTGTAAACAGCGAATGTTTGAGGCCAGCATTTACGAGGATTCTTTCATATTTCTCTAGATCACATATTCTAAAATTGCCAAATTTGAATATTACTTTTAGATTAAGATGTTACGCGAGCTCCGTAGCCATCGGAGGTGTGCTTCTCCAGGAACACAACCAAATCTTGTACCCAGTATACTACGTCTCTCGAAAACTGAACACCAGCGAACGAAATTACAATACGCCGGAACTCGAGGCTCTTGCCATGGTATTTTCGGTACGTAAACTTTCTAGATTTCTTTTAGGTAAACATTTCATTATTGAAACAGATAATAGCCCACTGACAATTGTTACCAGAGGAACGCCAAGTAACAGCAAGGTGGCAAGATGGTCCCTTCTTCTGCAGGATTATAGCTATGAGATTAACCATATAAAGGGTTCCCAAAACTGTCTGGCAGATCTTTTGTCGAGATGTCCATACGACGAACCTAATACCCAGTCAACACCAGAGCACAGTGCAGAGGGTGTATAAAACTGCAACGTAGATAGTGCTCAGTACCACAGCAAATTGTGACAATGTGTCAGTAACGCTGTGTACAACAATGTGATGGGGTAGATTGTATCTCCCAATGTATATAACTTATGTACATATTTGGATTCTTAGTATTATTATTAGGCGAATGAATGCGTGTATAATTGTGAGATATGTGAAAGAATGGAATCATTATTATGTAAACTAATGTGTTGTATAACTGTGAGATATGAGAAAGAATGCAATTATTATTGTAAATACATAAATATTATAACAACCAGACACTACAAAGACAAGTGTCACTGGACAACACTACAGGATCCAGGAACTTACCAAGCCACTACACCGTGAAGTCATCCTGAAGGTATCCAGACCGATGTGTCCAAGACGTTTTAACAAGGTACGAAAGATGACTGCGACATTACAATCCGAGCAGAAGGCGGAAGAAACGATCCAACAGCTGATAGTAACAACTAATACTCCGTTTATGTAATATCCATCCAGAACGGAACAACTTCGTGTGAATGACACCACAACACATGTGTAAAATAGCACAGCTGTATACTTCCGGTATTATTTTTTCTGCATATTAATTTAAAAGTTAGCAGACTACGAAAAAAAGTCTATAAATTTATGACGATTGTGTCAAAATGTGATTTAAAATATTTCTATATACGGAATTGTATATGTCGATCTTTATAATATGTAATCTCAGCATCGTAACTTGATTACTTCTTTACAAACGTGACTTTTTGTGCACATTTGTCAATAAGTATCAAATTATGACACTAAGAAATAAATTCGTAGTGGTAATTTATGCCATGTAAACGGCGATAAATTATTGTTCCTAAATTTTTTGTATAATAACCAAGGGACATTACTCTAAATTCTTGGTGATGTGTAAATATGTATTGTAACCATTAACAGGTGTGCTTGATAGATAACACGTCAAGGTGACGTCATTTATATATGGACAATATATTGCCAAAACTGTTGACCTTCATTAGAAACTCTAAACAGAGGTCTGATGACGGAGCTATCTCAGAGGGAGATGCTCACAGCTTAACCTGATGATTTTATTATTTTTGTTCTTGGTTGTTGAGGTAGGGGCCAGTGTAGCCGTGACCTACCGGACTAGCTGTGTCACAGCGAGGTAATGTCCATCAAATAGATTATACTTGACTGTTGTACTTCATGGTGCAACATAATTGGTGTATACATATTGTGTACTATTCACCTGTATATATTTAAAATAACTATTAAGTTATGCCAGACGAAATACAATGTTCGATTCTGACAAGTTTAATAACACCTGTATATATTGTACATGAAAGGAAATCCTTTCATGAAAAAGGGGTGTGGAGAGTGTCAGAATCTAACATCTGAGGTTGCGACGCGTTGTCTGTACCAACGCCAGGCAACATAACAACGCGCAACCCTGAGTGATGTTAAACACTACAGAGGGAATGCGGCGTCTTCGACGATGCCCGTATAAGCAGCCAGGCACAGCAACTGAGCGACGCGAACACAACCGCTGGTCAGCGGTACATTCCGTGAACCTTGCAGGGGTCACACCAGCTGACTTGAGCGCCAACTAGCGTGTAGAACAAAAGGCCAGGCAGACCGGGCTAGGCGTTTGTATGAACAGGTCGCATGAGTCTGCGAGTGGTTTTGAATCTGCATTGAGAGCTAGCCTGTGCGACAGTGGGAGACAGGTTCGAACGCTTGAGTATTTTGGCTTGTAAGTGATATGTATATTGATTGCATGTATCCTTATGTATTGTATTGATATTGTTCATGCCGTAATGATTGCTATGGATTGTCATTGCGCAATGTCTGTGCGATAACGAATGCAGCGCGTAAATAAAGCTTGTAAATAACAGTTTCGGATATTCACTTCGTGTGATTTGATAGTTTGATACTGCTTCACACTTGCCAGAAAACGAGCTACTTATCTTGCTCTACGCAAGACTCTGACATTAGTTTATGGATTAACCCCAGAGGAAATCCAAAAACCTAGGCTCTTTGCCTCATCATCATTAGGATTAAATATTATGTATGATTATCATGTACTTAATATCAGAGAAATGTACATGTATGTTTTCTCTGTTATGAGGATTTTTCTCTGCCCTGATTGTTACTCTTTACTGTGGGAATATACATTTTAATGTTGCCCCTGGGGATTAGAGGATGTTGATGTAAGAATCTTTGTGCATGTCAGTACACAAGAAAATGTGAACCGTATGGTCATTAGCCGTGGACTAATGCTGATTATAGCGAAGGAATGGAGACGAGGAATTGGAAACAAAAGAGCCTATTTCTGGACTATTCTCTTCAAGGTATGCCAAATGCACTAGCAAAGTGTTGGATAAAAAGGATGGCTTCACTCACCTAATAGTCCCAGTAACAACAGAAGAAACATAGAGTGAAAAGATATCTCACTCACTATCAGAGTTAGAAAAGCTCTACAATAAGCAACGAGGGACAGGAGACTTGGGAAACCCACTCCTATCTCTTTCCCCTTTTTGTTTGTAATTGTGTTGTGAATGTCAAGACATCACAGTAGGTTAATGCTCATGTTGTATTCTTTGTCATCCCTTTTCTATAGAAGAGAAGCAAGTGGTGATTACATTTGGTGGGACTATATCACTTAAACTGGAGCCTGGGTCAACAGCCAGAAAGTGATAAATGGCCACTTGTCCAAACCATAGTCTGGATCTAGAAATACATAAATGTTGACTGCGGCAATCCTTAGCTGCTATAGCCAGCGAAAGGCACATTTGAAGATGCTTGACAATCAGCGTTTGATATTCTGACTCCTGTCAGATTACCCTGGATGGACTTCATTATCATAATGTCAAAATGATATATCTAGTACAAAGATACAAAACGGATAACCTGTTTTACTTCTGGGAGGTACCGCCTGATGAACCATCAATCGTCGAGGTCAACTAAACTATGGGAGTTATACTACGTGTAAGAAAACTAACAGCAGTAAGAACCCTCCATCTGTCTGTTGGACTCCCAAGTTCAAAGGATACACCCAAGTATCCTCCTTCGAAAGAAAATTCACACAGTCGCAAAAGTCAACATAAGGTTCAGGACACCAACTCAAACAAATGGGGAGAAGACACTGAAACAATATAAGCCAGTACAACCAAGGTACTAACTGAAAACCATAACTACACCAGATTACCTCAAGGATCCAAAACCTGGCCACCGTTAATAAGACCATATGAAAGCAGCATAGCGGAGTAAATGCCTTTACGCCTGCAACCAAAGAAAGCATATGATTACTTGCAACCCTGGATATATGTCTTGAAAGTAATATTCTTCAGTTCCATGCCTGCAGCATAATCCTGGAAATACCTCCAGATGAAACCAAATGAATGACTCACGATTGTATGTTCTACATGGAAATGGAATAAATCAGAACTCTATGCTGGTTCCATGTCGGCCTAACTGCCCCATCACCAAGTGTGGGGTGGCCTATCAACATGAACCGGGTGTGTGACAAAGCCTTTTGAACTAAATTGGGAAACGGTTAACATAAACCGAGCTGTTGGACAGTCGTCATCTTTTCATCGATAAGATGATATAGGGAAGAACCTTCTTTACGAGCTTAAGTTGCATCTCCTGAAAGTATGACAGACCTAGGCATCAATTTCAATTGGAACACAGAGCCCAATGGCAACAGAGTATTCTTGAATTCAGTCCCATGGAGGGAATATATTCTTGTGTATAATTCTTTTCTTGGATTATGGAGTATAAATATTCACCAGCCAACTTCAGTGGACAAACTGTAAGTAGAAAATGACTGTGAGTACATTTATTTCTGCCCGGATAAATATGGACATTATATGCTTCGCACTGGAGAAGAATAACCGACAGCAACATCCTAAGGAAAAGACTGTAATTAAATCATTAGTTTAATTATTAGTACAAAATGCTTTTTATATGTGTTTTTTTCTATGACGGTTATAAGGTAAATAGTGTTATATTTATTAATGAAGTATAATCAAAGGGTGGTTATGTTATGATATATATATATATATATATATATATATATATATATATATATATATATATATATATATATATATATATATGATATGATTATGATATATATATATATATATATATATATATATATATATATATATATATATATATATATATATATATATATATATATATATATATATAATTTTGACACCAACTCATTATTTTTAAAATATGAGAATTGTAAAGGGTGTCAGATACAACTGTTTTATAAGGTAGGTTTTCTGCACTTAGACCAATGTTGTACTTTTATCTAGGTAAAATAAGTCAAGTTAGCAGAACCAATTTCTGGTTGTTGTGTTGTTTGTAATAGCATTGTTGTTTTCTTGGGGCACAAATGGTGTAAATGTGTCTTGATAATGCAAATCATTCCCATGCCTGTTTATGAAATTCAATAATACTATTACACTTTCAAGTATGTTACTTCAGATCTTGATTTAATACTTGAACTGTTTGTCCAAAAATTTGTGATGTGTACATCAAGTAAATGTGGTGTTCACCAGTGGTTGTTTATATGTTGTGAACAATCAATGTCTTCTAGCACTAGATAAACTTTAGAGGGTGATAAGTGGGAATGGAGAATTACTCATAATTACAGCTATGAACAGGAGTGAAGATTTTCATTCTTGTGTTTATAGTAGAATTCCATGATCACCTCAAGTGGCTAAAATAATAGAGAATCAAATTAAATCCCCTAGACACATTAACATAATATTCTCTTAAATTAAAATCCACATCCCACAGTCTATTTCAATCGAGATGCTGTGTATATCATTGTGTGTTTTTTTTTTTCTAAAACTGGATCTAATACCAATTAGTATGTTAAGTTTATGTGACTATTTATTTAGTGAAATGATGATTTCTTTGTGAAATGGAAGGCAAGAACGTTCAATTTTGAAATCTACCAATTATCGATTAACGTCAACGTGTGATTTAACCATGCATGACTAGCGCGTGGTAAGTCGCCAAGCACGCTTTACCGAAAGGCAGCGAACTTTTGTGTACTCCCTGCCTGTTGGAGCCGTATACATTACTAATATGGCGTCCAACTTACGGAACTTTACTTTATCGAAGCGCCATGAAAATACAAACAAAGACAAGACGGGGAAAAAGTTAACTATTACACCACCTAACCGTCGAATTTCTTCAACGACAATTGCAAACGTGTGGTTTAGTGAATCTACAGACACTGATCCCAAGCTCAAGCTGGACGAACATCACAATTCACTAGCCCAATCTGATCAGACTAAAAATCACCTTTAGTCACTCTTTCGTCAGCCGAACCGCACAACAACAATGCCTGTCGTGAACTCATCCAGGCCCTGTAGGACAGGCTAAAATACTTTATTTCCAATAACACAGCTAATATCATTGTCGTGTTTAAAGAAGAAAACGCTCGCCTTCAAGAAGAAATCCGCCTCCTTAAAGAAGAGAAGGACACCTTTAAAACAAAAATCCATGCCTTAAAACTAAAGAGGCACAGTTATTTGACAAAAGTACACAATCAGGAAGTATCCGTAGTGCTGCAGAGGTGTGTATGACCAGTGGATATTCGTCACAAAATGACATACAGACAGTTTCTACAGGCTGCAACACTACTAAACCTGTAGAACGCGCACCGTCCATCTACCCCATTGAAGTTCGTATCAGCAACAGGTTCCAGGCCTCAAGTGTAGACTCTCCAGCAGCAGAAGAGGAATTAAAGAGCTCAGCAGCTACCACTACTGAGCATCAACAACCAGCATGTATAATAACATTAATAATATAAAATACTAGCTGAACCGGCCCGGCTTCGCCCAGCCCTGGCGGGGATCTATCTATCTATCTATCTATCTATCTATCTATCTATCTATCTATCTATCTATCTATCTATCTATCTATCTATCTATCTATCTATCTATCTATCTGTCTGTCTGTCTATCTCAAATTTATAACAAACATTTATCTGACAATCCTAGCCTGTATAAACGCCTTCAGTTACTACCACCCCGCAAACGCCTGCTTTTCAATAAAGCTAAACTAATTCACAAAATCCTGCATCGGAATGCCCCAAATTACCTTTGGCCATTGTTTAAATATAATTCTAGACACAGTAAACGTTTAAATATATTACACATTCCGAAGCCTAGGATTGACTTATACAAAACAAGCTTAACGTACTCTGCAGCTCAGCTGTGGAACAATCTTCCACAAGAAATCAAAGACATCACCAATCCCTATTCATATAATCGCAAATTACTCGAACACTATCTCAGTACGGATTATCTTCCCCCTTAATAATAGAGATAATAATAATAATAACAAAACCCTAGTATATCAGCCAGTCCCCTTTTGGTAGGCCAGTATATTCCACATGGCTAATAACAAGTGTCAGACCATTATCTAATTTTACTGTGTCGTGTAGTTTTGATGTTCGCATTTTTGCCCAGCCTCTATAATGCATATCTTTTATATTGTTGCTGTTCTCTGTTAGCCTTGAATGATGTGTGAATGAAATAATGTATGAAAGAGAGTGATAGAAGGGCAGAATGTTAGACGGGCCTGCGTGCCCAATTCTTAACCCTTTGAAAATAAAGTTTGTTCGTTCGTTCGTTCGTTCTCACGACAATCGTCAGTGTCTCAAATGTGTGTAAAGTGTGGGAGTTTATTCTTATTAGTTTCAGTGATCATGTGAGGCATCATGTATTTGTCTAGATGTGAGGATGTGTGTATGTGAGGGATATATATGTGTGTGTGTGTGGGGGGGGATGTGTGTGTGCCTGTGTAATAGAGAGAGAGAGAGAGAGAGAGAGAGAGAGAGAGAGAGAGAGAGAGAGAGAGAGAGAGAGAGAGAGAGAGAGAGAATTGAGTGCTCGCATGTCCTGTAACATGCCATTCCATATTTTTTGTGTATTTTCATCTTTCACATTATCATTTTGTATGCATGACACTTGATTTTATCATGTTAAATATAACATTACTGTAATGTGAGTGAAAGCGTTAGTGAGTGAGAGAGAGAGAGAGAGAGAGAGAGAGAGAGAGAGAGAGAGAGAGAGAGAGAGAGCGAGAGAGAGAGAGAGAGAGAGAGAGAGAGAGAGAGAGAGAGAGAGAGAGAGAGAGAGAGAGAGAGAGAGAGAGTTGAATTGCATCACTAATTTTTAAGTTACAAAATGTATATGTACAATTTGTCTCCATTTTCTTTACAATTTTGCGACAATGCTCACGACAATCGTCATTGTATGTGTGTGTAAAGTGTGGGAGTTTGATCATAATAGTAGGTTGGGGGATGGGGGATGTGTGTGTGTGGGCGGATTCGTGATGTGTGTGGGTGGGCTCAGGATGTGTGGATGGGCGGGGTGGAATTGTGTGGGTGGGTGGGGGATTTGTGTGTGGGTGCGTGCAAGATGTATGGGTTGGCGGGGAGATGTGTTTGTTGGTGGGGATGCGTGTCTGGCTAGGTGGTTGTGGGTGAGTGGGTGGAGGAGGATATGTTGGTGGATGATTGATGGTGGGTTATGGGATGGGTGGGGGTATATGTTTGGGTGGGGAGATGTGGGTGTGGAGAGATGTGGTGGGTGGAGATGCGTGCATGTGGGGGTGCTTGTGGGTTTTGGGATGTGTGTGTGGGTGAGGGATGTGTATGGGTGTGGGATGTTTGGGTGGATGGGTGGGAGTGTGTGTGGGTGAATGTGTGTGGGGGATGTGTGGATTGGGGGAGGGGTGCGTGATGGGTGTGGGTGATGGATTTGGAGATGTGTGTGTGGGTGGGGGATATGTCTGGCTGGGTGGGGTGTGTGTGGCTGGATGGAGGATGTATGAGTGGGTAGTGAGGGTGATTGTAGTTGGGGGATGTGTGGATGTGTAGGAGATGTGTGGATAGATGTGTGTGTGGGCGAGTGATGTGTCTTTGGAATGTGTGTGGATGTGGTGTTGTGTGGGAGGGAAGCTGGATGTGGATAAATGATGTGTGTGTGGGTGGGTGAAGGTGTGTTTGGGTTTGCGGGTGGGTGAAGGATGTGTGTGAGGGTGGGGGATGTGTGCTTAGATGGGTGGCTGGAGTGTGTGAGTGTGGGTAGGTAGGTAGATGTATGTGTTGATGAGTGGGTAAGGGATGTGTGGGTGTTAGTGGTTGAGGGATACGTACGTATGTCTAGGGATGTGTGAGGGGATGAGTGTATGGGTTGAGGATATATGTGTGGGTTGTGTGTGCGTGGATGGGAGGTGTGTGATTGTGAATTGGGGATGTGTTGGTGGGTGGGGATGTGTGTATGGGTGGGCAGATTGTGCGTGGGTGGGGATGTGTGTATATGCGTAGGGGTGTGTGGTTAAGGGATGTGTGGCTGGGGGAATGGATGGGTGGAGGATGTGTGGCTGGGGGAATGGATGGATGGAGGATGTGTGGTTGGGTAGAGGATGTGTGGGTGGGTGATTGTATATGAGTAAGGGTGCGTGGTTAAGGGATATTTTAGTTGGGGGATGGGTGGGTATAGGATATGTGGATGGGTGAGTGTGTGCAGGTTAGGAGATGGTGGGGGTTGTTTGTAGGTGTGTGCTCAGGATCTGTGAGTGGGCTTGGGGAGATGGGAGATTATGTGGGTGAGTGCGAAATTTGTGTGTGTGTGTGTAGGTAGGTGCGGAATATGTGAGTTGACGGGGAGATGTGTGTATAGCTGAGGAATGTGTGTTTGCCTGGGTGGTTGGAGGTGTGTGGGTGGAGGAGGCTATATGGGTGAGTGATTATTGGTGGGAAATGGGAAGGGTAGAGGATATGTGAGTGGGTGGGGCGATGTCTGTAGGTGGGGGATGTGTGGGTTATTGAATGTATGTGTGTTTGGGGTGTGGGTGGATGGGATGTGTGGTGGGTGAGAGGTGTGTGTGAGTGAGGAGATGTGTAGGGATGTGGTGAATGGGTGGGGGAATATATTGTATGTGTGTGTGGTTGGGTGGGAGAGTTGGAGTGAATGGGGGATGTGTGGGTGGATGGTGGATGTATCTCATAACATAGTAAAAAGCATTGTTTATGTTTACAAAATTCATGTGACAATGTTTTTTCCTATGCACTGTTGATGAAAGAAAGATGAGTGATTGGAAGGGCCGAATGTAAGACGGGCCTGCGTGCCCAATTTGTTACTCTTTGAAAATAAAGTATGTTCGTTCGTTCGTTAAAGTCTGTTCGTTCCCAGAAATATGGCGAACAGATTGGAAGAGAACAATCTTCATCCCAATAACTAATAGGGCAATCTGGAACTACTGAACGTAAACTTACCAAGATATCACAGAAACCCAATAAATCCTGGAATAACTGTATAGATGTCGAAGAGAAATAAAAAGATGAGTTTGAAAATGTTCACGTAATTAAAATAGATGCATTACTTTTATGAAACTTTTAAAAGTGCCTTAAAGGTGGAGGAGGGGAGAGGAGGGAGGAGGAGAAGGGTGAGGAGGGGTAGGAGGAAGAGGAGGAGGGGAGGGGAGGAGGAGGAGGGAGGGGAGGAGGAGGTGGGAAGAATTAGGATGAGGAGGGAGGAGGAGGGGAAGGGGTGGATAAGGAGGAGGGGGAGGAAGAGATGAGGAGGGAGAGTGGAGGAGGAGGGGAGGAGGAGGAGTGGAGAGGAGGAGGGAGGAGGAGGGGAGGAGGAGTAGGGGAGGAGGAGGAGGGGAGGAGGAGTAGGGGAGGATTAGGAGGAGGAGGGAGGGGGATTATAACGCATGAGCCTGTAGATAACTATAGCGAAAAGGTCCACCTTTTTGAGATATATGCAACAATTTTACAAAAATATAGCAATGCTATTAAAAGTTATGTCCCTTCTTCTTCTTCTTCTTCTTCTTCTTCTTCTTCTTCTTCTTCTTCTTCTTCTTCTTCTTCTTCAGCGTTCCGAGCCATTGATTTTCTTTGCTGTAAATACAATCTGTCTCCATTCGTCTCTCTGGTGGACCTTCTCTTGCCAGTCGTTGATTCCAAGTGCTTGTAGGTCTGTATATGTATTATCTCTCCACCGTCTTCTTGGTCTACCTCGGGGTCTACGGTCATTTAATTCCTGAGTGTAAGCGAGTTTTGTTTCCCTATTATCTTCCATTCTTTCTACATGCCCCAGCCATTATAGTCTATTAGCCTTCATGATACCAGTGATTAGCGGGTACTTAAACAGATCATAAATGTCTTTGTTACTTCTTCTTTTCCACTCTCCACTTTGTGTATCCCTAATGGGTCCGAAGATGCGTCTTAAAATTTTGTTCTCAAAGGTTTGTAACAAGGCTTCGTCTCCTTTCGTTGTACTCCAGGTTTCAGAGCCATACAGCACAACTGGTCTGATCAGTGTTTTGTATATTGTGATTTTGGTGTTACGAGATAGCGCCTTTGATTTTAGTAGACGTTGTAGTGCATAGTATATCTTATTTCCATAGTTGATTCTAGTTTTTATTTCTTCCATTATGATGTTGGAGCAGTTGAAGATTGTACCCAGGTATTTGTATGTTTCCGTTCTTTTAATGGATCATATTATCTATTTGTATGTGGCCAGAGTTTTTAGCCATTCCGTCTCTTGAAATTACCATATATTCTGTCTTATCTTGGTTGATAACCAGCCCCATCTGTTGGGCTTTTCCCTTTAAGTGAGTCAATATTTCCAATGTCTTTTGTTCACTTTGCCCTATAATATCTATATCATCTGCATAACCAAGCAGCTTGGATGTTCCTCCAATATCACATTCCTCCTTTACCTTCCTTACAACTTTCTCTAGAGCCAGATTGAAGAGTAGCGGCGATAGTGCATCACCCTGTTTCAAGCCAGATGTTATTTGGAAAGGGTCTGATTTCCTGCCTTTATATGTTACTATATTATAAGTATCTTCCATGCATAGTCTGGTCATGTTGATTAACTTCCTTGGTATTCCAAATTCCTGCATAGCATTCCATAGACTATTCCTATGGACACTATCATAAGCCTTTTTAAAATCCACAAAAATGTTATGGAGATCTCTTTTATATTCCCAATTTTTCTCGGCTATTTGTCGTAAGATAAATATCTGATCTATTGTTATCTGTTTTGTCTAAAACCCGCCTGGTAGTCACCTAATATGTCTTCTGAATATGGCTTTAGTCTATTTAGTAATACTGCGGATAGTATCTTATAGCTTGTGGACAGTAGTGATATTCCTCTATAATTTTCACATTGGAACTTGTCTCATTTCTTAAAGATAGGTATCAATAATGACACTTTCCAGTCATGGGGTAATTCTTCAGTCCTCTAGATTTTTATTATTAGTTCGTATAGCTTTAAATGTAATGCATGGCCACCTGCCTTTATAAATTCAATAGCAATTCCATCAGCCCCAGTTGTCTTATTGTTTTTAAGTCGTGTGATTACGTATAGGATTTCTTCAAATGTAGGTTCTTCAATTTGTGGTTCACATGTTAGAACCTCTTCCTGTGGGAAAGCGTTACTTGGAGCTTCACAATTTAGTAATTCAACAAAATATTCTTTCCATGTGTTGCACATTTCCTGATTGGTATTTATCATATTCCCATTTTTGTCTTTTAAACCATATGTGTTTTGTTGGTGTCCTCGTTTCATTGGCTTCAGTTCTTTAGAAAAACTTTCTGGATTCATTTTTCTGGTGATTAGTTTCCATATCTTTGATTATATTACTCATATATTCTCGCTTCTGCTGTCGGACTATTTTTGTAGTTTCTTTACATTCATTTCTACAATGCTCTTGCTTTTGATGTATTTGATGTCATTTAACCATAAATGTCTCGCATTCTTTTTCCTAATGACTGCTTCTTCACATTTTGGATTGAACCATCTGTTCTTTCTATGCGTGGTTAACACATCGAGAATTCTTCTGCGGTAGATTGAATTGTATTCTTGATGTTCAACCAAGTTTGGTGAACGCTTTCCTCCAAAGGAATTTGCAGTTTACATTTTATTTCATCTGTAAATTTCTCTTTGACTGTAATTTCTTGTACTTTTTCCCTGTTATATGTTGGGTGTAATCTTTGTAATTTAGTATAGAAAGCTCTCTTACGTTTTATTTTAAATTTTGCTCCAACGAGGAAGTGGTCACTGTGGCACTCAGCTCCTCTATAACTTCTAACTTGCTGTATGTTTGATGAATTTCTGTTGTTAATTAAAATGTGATCTATTAGATTATAAGTTCTCTTTTCACATGATTTCCAAGTTTGTTTGTGTATATCCTTTCTTTGTAGTCTGATACTGCTGATCTGCAGTCCTTTGGCTTCTGCTAGGTTGATGACTCTCCATCCATTATCATTTGAAATTGTATGTAGGCTTTCCATACCGGCAACTTTTTTTATTAGTTTGCTCTCTACCTATTTTTGCATTGAAGTCTCCCAGAACAATCAGGATGTCCTGTTTGGGGGTTTCTTCTATGACATCTTCCAGATCATTATACAAGTCTTCTTTAATATCATCTTCTTTCTCTTCAGTAGGTGCATGTACAATAATCATCGTTATATTTTTCCATTTACCTTTTATTCGTAATTTACTAATCGCTGGCTGCTGAGGATGGAGACGGAGCGCTTATGGGAATGTCCCGAATGCTGTGATGTCGGTTCCTCAATCAATCAATCAATCAATTACTAATCCTGTCATTAACAGCTTTAAAGTCTAAAATGTTCCCCCATAACTCTTTTCTGATGAAAAATCCTGTTCCTAATTCATGTTTATTTTGGGTGTTTCCTCCATATATTATAATCATTTCATTTTGCTCTAAAGTATCCTCTCCTGGCCACCTTATTTCTTGAATTGCTGTTATATTCATTTGATATTCAACCAGCCCCCTGGTTAGTTCTTCGGCCGCTCCAGCTCGATATAGTGTCCGTACATTCCATGTTCCAAATCTCAAAAGTCTTTTAACGTTCCAAGGTCGTTGTCCAGATAAGTCAGTCCGAAATCGAGGATTATGTATCCGTTTTGTAACAAAAATGGTTTTTGCAAAGGTGGGGATGTTAACTCTACCCTTTGACATGTCCGTCTTGAGAGGCCCTGCTGGTAGCTACGCTACCGCCGGTATAGCTCTCAGGGTCATTGAGAAACTCAAGCTCCCCCACCACGACAAGATGGAAACACCATCGCTATATATAAATTATAATGTAAATTAATATTAAATAACATTAAGTAAATAACTGTTTGTACACTAAAGATTTATGACAGTTGGCAGTACTGAAATGAGAAGAAGACTTGTAGGAAATTCATCTCAATCGGATGGACCGTTGGCGAAAGCATCAATAACATACATACATACATACATACCTGCCTGCCTGCCTGCCTGCCTGCCTGCCTGCACGCACTCACGCATGCATGCATGCATACATACATACATACATACATACATACATACATACATACATACATACATACATACATCCATGCATGCATGCACGCATGCATGCACGCATACATACACACACACACACACACACACACACACACACACACACACACACACACACATACATACATACATATATACATACATACATACATACATACATACATGGGAGTCTCTGTGGCGAAGTGGTCAAGCCGTTTGGCTCGTGCTCCGAAGGTTGTGAGTTCGATTCCGGGCCGCACCCTTGGGTTTACGAGTTAAATGTTTCGGAGACTCCTGTGGGTCGTCGCTAAAAGCTACGGAGTTCGTGCTTTGTGTGACGCTTTCCGCGCTGCGGAAAAGGACCGAGCCATATGGGATAAAACCCGATGCGATGAAGTCGACCCTGTCGACTTTTAAGCGACTTTTTTTTATACATACATACATACATTACATAATCGAAGAACACAGAAAAACAAACTTAAGGCTTCCAATTCAATTGTGGAGTATCTTGTCTCAGCTGCTTTCAACTTGCGGCTGACATACAGGATTAGATGTCTCACCCCATCATATTCTTGTATTAGGTATCCTACGATCGCGATAGCACTTGAATCTGTGGTTAATATAAATTGTAAACTCATGTTTGGTAATCTGAGGATGGGTGTATTCGAAAAAATAGATTTCAGTTTACAAATTGTTTCTTCTAAACTGATACTCTTACAATTCCAGATAATTCATGATCGTAGTATGATTATAGATGTAAAATTAGTCCTAAAACATGTAAGAGTGGGTTTACATTTAAAATACGCATATATCAGAATTATCTTAACAATTGATCAAATAGGAATTAATAAAATATGCCATGGTTTTTCTAATTTTGGTATGGTGTACCATTAACTGAAAGATGATTGAGATGGTGATTATGATGGAAAGTATATTTGTTTTTAAGATTGTGGTCAGAGATATATCCAGATAGATAAGCAGAGTTGTTGCAAGTTGTGTCGAAAGCAAAAGTAGCAACAGTATCAGTTGTTTTCCTACATATGTCTTACTATTTGGTGAATATGTGTGTCTTGTTCTGTTGGTTGTGTCGTATGTTTCAAACAGATTGCTGTATTTGTATGCCAAACTGATAGGTGGTGATTTTGTTTCAACTTTGTTGGTTGTTTTCGTTCTGATAGGTGTTGAGAGCTTTTGTTTATTGTTTCCCTTTATGCGATAAAGTGGTTTGATCTTATGTGGTTGCGCACCTTTTTCATTTTGTCTAAAGTTAGTTGTTTGTGTTGTCTTATCTGCATGCTGTTTGTTTGCATGATCATTGTCGGGTGATGTTAATTTGGTATCAGTAAAACGTTCTGTAGATGTGTTTGTTATACTGGTGTTACATTTATGTGACAATGATTGGGGATAGATTGTGGTGGAACACTTGTAATGACACTTGTTTGTTTCAGGTAACACTTTGTATCTGATAGTGTCCCTTGGAAAGTTTGTTAATATTTCTGGTTTCTGACTTTCATTTCGCCTGAAATTACTGTTGGTTGTTTCAGGAGAAAACAATTTTGTCGATTTGTTTGTAATGGGTACAGGCATTTCTCTGTAGTTTGTGTCAGTCTGGTTACTAACTACTGTTACTGTTGGTAACTTGTCTTCACTTTCGTTGTGATTGTCGTCGAGAAGAATTGTCGACAATGTAAAGTTGTCTTCATTGTCGTTGTCGTCAAGACAAATTGTCGCTAATGTAAAATTGTCTTCATTGTCGTTTGTAGCAGTTTCGTTAATAAGTACTGTCGGTGCTGTACTATTGTCTTTATTGTTGTTTTTGTCAGCGTCGTTAAGAAGTACTGTTGGTGCTGTACAATTGTCTTTATTGTCGATCTTTTCAGTGTCGTTGTTTTAGTCAATCTGGTTCATGTCCCCTGTCCTCTCTGTCTGGTTGTTTCTGTCGTCGTTTTTGTTAGTCTGTTTACCGTTCCCTGTTCTCTCTGTCTGGTTGTTTCTTTCGTCGTTTTCGTTAGTCTGTTTAATGCCTGATCTTGTCTTTGATTTATGTTGCACAGTTGCAGGTTTGCGTTTTTGTTGTTCGAAGGACTCCTCAATTCGAGGTTTTATATTAGTGGTATGAACGAAAGATTTGACTGCCCCTGTGATGTGTACCTCTGTAAATTCTTTTAGAATTGCGTCATTGGTGGTCTCCCTTAAGCTTTTGGCTGTTGGAGACGTGAAATTATGTTGCTTTGTCGTGGGATTCCTGTTTGGTTCTAGAATGCAGTTTTCTAGCTCCCATTTGTGAATATCTTCTTCTGAACATGATTTCACGTTGGAAAGGTTCCCAACAATAATAACCGCACATGGGTTAGCCAAAACGGCACACAGTACTTGATCTGACACAAATGGTGTTTGTATTTTGGTCAGTGCCAAGGGGTATCTTTCAATGGTACCTACAAATGTGCGACATGTCACATAGTCGTCTGTATAGTCGCTGTCCTTAACTAATGTCCTTTTAATGCCAACAAGAGTCGAGCAGCTGTCTCTCATGACTGTCATACTTTGTTATTTATAAGACCTTTCGCAAAATGCAATTTGCCTTTTGATGCCAAGGCTGCATTGGCCATTTCATTAGATATTGGGATGGTATGGCCACATTTAAGGGTGGTATCTAACTGGAACTTTTTACAGGTGTTACATGTGTTATAATCATGGGTATTAATGACTTCAAGGGTATTCAAAAATTCATTCTCACTTTCATTCTTTGTGTCCCACATATTATTATCATCCATTTCTTCATAACTTGATGTGTTTATCAATAATGCATTGGCCTGTTTCATCATTTTGCGACCCTCGCAAAGTCCACTATAATGCCCATAAGCAAGACAAAAGTAGCATTTTCCCTCTATTCTGAAGGTGTTTCTCTTGTTCCTTTGCTTGCCTACCATCATTTAGAGGTAGTGACGGTAGGCTGGCGATTTGTCGCACATCGCATATTGTTCATGGTTCAACTGACAATATTGGCACTGAACTGGCTTAGAGAATTTAGAACGTGGCTTAAATTTGTTTTCCCTATCGGATGATTTAGAGTATTCCGTGTTTGTGACAGCTGCTACCTCATTTTGAGTATTATTTAGTCGAAAAATGTCACGATTTGCTGTATAGAAAGCTGACCCTTTCTTTTCGACCTCCTCAATTATTGTACAATCACTCTGTCTTAAGAACTTAGAAAAAGAGGTGGGTATTGAGTTTATGATTTTATCAATTATAATAAGTTCTCTAAATTTTTCATATTTGTTGTCTGTTTTTGCTGATGTAATCTATTTATTGAAAATATCTTGAACTGAAGAGACGTAGTCTATGAATATTTGGTTGGGTGATGGTGAAAGTTTTGAGAATTGCAATTGGTATCCTGCTGTGTCTAAAGAAAAATGTTGCATGAATCTACGTTTTAGATAGTCGTAATCTTTTCTCATGTCTTGTGGGATAGTTTCAATTACTTTCAAAGGCACTAATGCCAAATTTCTCATAAAGATCATAGCCCAGTCGGTTCTTGGTATGCTATGATAGGACACTAAACATTCAAAGTTCTCACAATAGGCACTTATGGAATCTCCGGCATAGAATGGTTTAACTAGGCCTTTGTATTTGTTATACTTCTGTTCTTCTTCCTTGCTCCTTAACTTATTGTGGCATAACCACGAACCACCATTATTCAGTTACCAAGAATGCACGCAAAAGAGAGGGGAACATATATAACAATTGACTGCACAAACTCAAACTGAAACTAAAAATGAAAAACGAACGCAAAGTCAAAACTGAAAATGAAAGATTGACAGATGACGTCAATTCTTGGAATTATTTCATCAGTCAAAGCTCAGGAGATCGTTGGTTGGAGACAGACACGTGACAACGCCTCCATTCGAAGGCCCGCTCAGAATATGTTAATCGCGCACTTCTACCGCAAACAGCTTGGAGAGAAGACGCAAAAGCTGATGTGACCGAATTTTAAAAAAGGACGGTAGAATGTCTGAATCCGAGGTAAGCTTGTACATTCTTAGATTAAACTGATGACCAGATGTATCAAGTATCAAGTAATGGTATCCAGTGTTTGTAATGTCAATTGAAATGTATTATTATAAATTAAAAACCTCTGAAGTGTAAAATGCTCGACTGTTAGATTCTGACGACGCAGAGCCGTTTCCCGGGCAAAATGACAATCTACTACTCTCTTCAAGAAACTGCAACCTCTGATATTCTTAAAGATAGTTATTAACTTTAAGAAGTGCATAATAATAATAATACATTCTATTCTAGACAACTGCACGAAGTGATGATTCTAAAGCAATCTTGTGCATTTCATCAGAAACTGCTGCAAATTGCTATCACTATCTACAACACATAAGACAGTTCTTGTACTAGAATAAGTGCCTTGTTTTAAAACAGACTTATCTATGCCTATTTACAATCTGGAGAGCTGAGAGAGAAATCATATCTGCCCTTTCACCTTCATCTATTGAATAAATAGGGTTTGATGGAATAAATATTTATATTTATGTCAGATTTTACTTAGATAAGGGCACTCATGAACTGCATTACATCAGAAAAGTTATGCTTCGCGGAACTCCATCACCAGAAGTTGACTTAACCCACTACTCAACATAACTTAACACACAACCACACACAACTCAACACTCAACACCACAACAACAACAGGTAATAGGAGAGGAGTTAATATACAAAGAAGAAGGAGAAGTTTGTTAATTGGGAAAACACAGAGAATCATTTATACACACTACAAACCCAACTGGGTGATAGAAATGTTATAAATGTATGCCATTTATTTACATGCATCTTAACACCTCCTTACTCTTGTCACTGTCTTACTGTACACGTCTCAATGACCCCAGGTCCAATGAGAACATACATACAGCAGGAACCAGCTGATACCAGGCGTACACAGTGTGATAAACTCTGACTACCCCAAATTAACTCAACACTAGATTAGAGAAAAGAGAGAGAGAGGGGAGGGGGGGGGGGGGGGTGTGGAGACTAAGTCCTACTTCAGGAATTTAGGTTCTTCCGACCTACTTCTAGATTATTGCATTGGTAGGATTATACATATTTATGTGAATTTTACACAGTGAATTCTTGGTGGCTACCAACAACCACTCAACAAACCAACAAACCAACCAACCACCCAAATCAGACCCGAAAGAGGGAAGCCGAGAGAAAGAGATGAACCACACGTGAGATGGAAGATGACTTGGCCATGAGCAGAGTATGGGAAGCCTCCAGAGGAGCTATACAGGCATACATGAAGGGGAGGATAGTGGGTGGTGTGGGGGATGTGTGTGATGGGTGCGGGGAATGTGTGTATGGGTGGGGTATATGTGGGGGTGAGTAAGGGATGTGTGGTGGTTGGGGGAAGTATGTGGGGGTGTGTGGGTGGGAAATGTGTGCGTGGATGAGGAATGAGTGGGTGAGGGTGTGCGAGTGGCTTAGGGATGTGTAGGTCTGAGAGGGTAGGGATGTGTAGGTCTGAGAGGGAGTTGTATGTGTCGGGATGGGATGTGTGAGTGGGTGGAGGATGTATGTTTGTGGCGGTATGGGTGAGGATATGTGTGTGGGTGGAGGATAGTGGGTGGTGTGGGGGATGTGTGTGATGGGTGCGGGGAATCTGTGTATAGGTGGGGTATTTGTAGGGGTGAGTAGGAGATGTTTGGTGGTTGGGGGAAGTATGTGGGGGTGAATGGGGGATGTGTGGTGGTTGGGGGAAGTATGTGGAGATGTGTGGGTGGGAAATGTGTGCGTGGATGGGAAATGAGTGGGTAAGGGTGTGCGAGTGGCTTAGGGATGTGTAGGTCGGAGAGGGAGTTGTATGTGTCGGGATGGGATGTGTGAGTGGGTGGAGGATGTGTGTGGGTAGGGGTATTGTGATCGAGAGATGTTTGGTTGGGGGTGGGTGGTTGGGGTGTGGGTGCGTAGTGGAGGATTTATGCGTGAGTGTATGTTGGTGGACGGGTAGGGAATGCGTGTGTGGGTGGGGAGAGGTGTGTGGTGTGTTGGTTGGGGATATTGTGTGGGTGAGGTATGTGTGTGTTTGTGGTGTGTGAGTGGGGGTATGTGGGGTGGATGGGTAAGGGTATTTGTGTGGGTGGGAATATGGTGTGGAATCTGGGTGGGGGATATGTGTGTGATGTGTAACTGGGGATGTGTTGGGGAGGGATATGTGTGTGTGTGTGGTGCGTGGGTTGGGAATATTGCGTGGTAGGGGGTGTATGTGATGTGCGGGTGGGGATTGGGTTAAGGCATGTGCGGGTGGGTAGAAGTTGTATGTGTGGGTGGTGGGGTGTGTGTGAGTGGTTTGGGGATGTATGCGTGGTTAGGGAGATGTGTGTGTGGGGGGAGGTAGGGACATGTCAGTTGGTGGGGATGTGTATGTATGGTTTTGGGATGTGTGAGTGGATGTGTGATGTGTTTGTTGGTGGGGGATTGTGTGCGTGAGTGGAGATTATGTGGTCCATGGAGATGTGGCTGGGGGATGTGTGGTTTGAGGTGTGGGTGGGAGATGATGTGTGGGTTAGGATGTGGATGGGTGTGGGATGTGTGGGTTAGTGGGGGAATGTTTGTGGGTGGCGAGTGTGTTTTTGTTGGTTGATCAGATGAGGGTAGTGTGTGTGGGTAGGGGATGTGCGCGAGGGGGATGGGTCGGTTGGTGGGGTATGTATGTGTCCCTGGTGTGCGTGAGTGTGGGTAGGTGGGGGTGTGTGTGTGGGTGGGTGGAGGTGTGTGTGTGGGTGGGATGATGTATGGATAAGTGGGAGATGGGCCTCATAACATGGTAATAATCCTTGTTTATGTTTACAACATTTATTTCACAATGTTTATTTTTCTTCCTATGTAAATGTAGCAAAATAGTCTTGCTGACATGTGATATAGTAAGAGTTGACTTAGGAAGGTTAAGATTGCCAAGTATACTGCGTGAACCTGTAATGAGCGTAAGGGGCCTGCAAGTGAGCGGCTCACAACATTTTCGGTAGAAACTCCTTTTTACATATTACGTTATGTAGTGATTTAGATTTATCTGTGATACCATCGAGTAGCTATGGATATGCCACTAGCGACTTTATTCATCTAACTACTACCCAACAAAATCGACCATGGCCGGACAACAAAAGGGTTAGTCATTGTAAGCTTGTTATATTCCCTACCACGGAAGGGCTGATTATCAAAATGTGGTCGAACACTTGACAAACATGGTGTTAAAGAAGTCACTCAAACATGTTCACCGAGAGCTTAAATGCAATTGTAATCAAAACATTACAGCTGGCTTCGCAGGTCCAGGAACAACACGGCAACAATGAAAGATTAAAAATAGTCAAGTATAATACGAGGGGGGGGATTGGGTTGGGAAATGAAAAACTGAAAACGTTTTTTTAAAATATTTTTTTTGGATGAATATATTCTGAAAAGCTACCACTCTAGATACCCATCTGTATCTAATTAGGTTATCTACTTTTACGCATGTGTGTAAGCTACACGCCCAACATCGTGTCAATAGGAAGGATTATGATCACGATCGCTACGATTAAATGTGTCGATTTGCGATTCATCTGCACTAGGCTTGGCATAGCAGAAACACTCTATCACCATGTTCTGGTGCAGATCATCTTATCTCCGGTCATGCAGCTAGCCGTTCTGACCAATCGTTACTGCTAGTTGTGACATAGTGTAGCTTTGTCTAGATATGGGACTGCTGATAACACAGAGTCACGCGATCATTGAACTATACCTACTCCTCACGTGGCGGACCTATATTCCGGGCATATCTTGCTGATTTACTTGATGCATCGTGTCGATAGATATCACCCCGATAACTGGACCTTCATTAGCCGATGAAACTCTATACACAACAGTTAAAATAGTGTTATGTAACACACCTGCCTACACATGGACTACATGCCAAGAACGATAACAGAACGCTGCTCCTCTTTGGTGCAAGTCAAAAGAGCGGCGGCGATCTTTAAACTGTCCTTATGAAGTTATCAATTTCGTCTGTACCGTGATGTCCCGTGCTTAACAATCTTGACATCCTTAACAACAATACTGACAGGTTACATGACAATAGCATGGTTATTGTAATTTCTAACACACTTTTAAGGTTTTCACGTGAAGCCCCCTCATAAAAGCATTACAGTATTAGCATGGCGCTCGTCACATCTAGAATCAACAGTGAGTTAAGTTGGTATGCATCGTTCGAACGTGCTAGCGACTATGATTTAATCGGTTGATTTTCAGTACACCTGTCTGTTGATTCATCCATCTTAGGTGGGTAAAACCATGTTGTCAGTCGACTGGAAGACGTGAAATGGTTGATGGTTAAAAACAATCCATTCATGATGAATATTGATTTGGGAAAGAAGATTCTAGGTCTAGTGCAACTGGCTGCAACATCCCATGATTTCTTAAGCATAGATCACGGCTGAGAGTAATTGCTCCAGACTTTCGGCTCAGAATTGATAAAGGGGGGGCTCAAGAGCTAAAAGAATGCCTTGGAGAGGAGCCGAATCCCATTGGTATTTACTATTGCTACACCAGGGTCTAATCTATATATCCTAAACAAATTAAATCTAGAACGATATCAACCGTGACAAGCAGTCTGAGGCTACGAAATATTCAATACGATGATTACAATACTTGTGTGAGATGGGTGTATTTTTGAATGACTGTGGGGTTTTGGAAAATCGTGCCGTTCAACGTTTTTGATACATTCACCGAAGGTCATATTCTAGGGTTATTGAAGATAGAGGTCGACGGCTCAACTTCTTGTGTAGTATACAATGAGCAGCATGCATAGAATGTAAATAACAAAACTTGAACTGAGCAAGATCTTCAATGAAACACCTAGTTACGTCAATTAATCAGCATATCTGTATATAGACTCAACATAAATCAAGTGTCTAGTACAGACTGGAGAACGGCTGTAGCGTGGATGGTTTCAAGAGACGATGAATTTGTTTTGCGTCATAGGTGCCGTGTGATACTATAGATATAGTTCGCGCCATCTTTCCTTCCCCTCATTGCGTTCAGCGTCTGAGTGCGTATCTTATGTTTGTTCTGTTTATCTATTTGCGTACTGGCATAGGTCTGTATGAGTCTTGACTGACAGCTTAAATCACGACGCAGTGTCAGCGTTACACTGAATTTCTTTGACCTATTACTCAGCATTATCTATAAAGTCTCCTGCTTCTGCACTACAGTTCCTTGTTCTCTATGCTTTTGTGGTGTAGTATATATGTTTCCATTGTGATTTTTATTGTTTAAAGGTTCTAACCTACATATTTACATTAGTAACATAAACACATCTTTGGTAATACGCAGTGCCTGGATGGGCATCAAGGGTAGTCCGTAACATGCATACATTCTACTCAACCTCTTGTAACTTATAGTTATCACGCTATCCCGTTCGCTGGTAGCCGTTTTCTAGTTGTGTCTCGTTGCGCGTACTCAGTTACGCGTCGAGCCTTTGGCTGCGCTTCTATCTCTTCGCTAGCGCTTAATAATTTTCTAGCGAACCTGTCTACACTATCTCGTGGCCCATGCAGATCTGGCAGTCGCGCATTCGTGGGCAAATTGCCTCAATGCTCTATGGGATCCTATCTCCGAGCTTCTAATATATACGGTGAACATATCTACGCGCTTGATCTGAATCTGTTCGGCGTTCTATCAGCATAAATTTCATGCACGTTGAATGTGTTGTTAAAATCTAAAAGGAAATCCGTAACGTTATTAAACTAATGCCATATACATCGTGTATACTACTTAGTTCACATTCATCGGGAGACGAGTTTCACACTGTGACTTGTCAGTGGGCGTGCAACTGTGTATCGACATTTTACTGGTGAACATGCTAAACTATACTCAATTCTAAGTGGAAGTATAATCTTGCGATTTGCTCGATTATGCCTATGCGGTAGAACCTTTTATTTGCCCTAACTTCCCCCTACGATACATTTGGTATGTACGCTTCCTTCCATGTTCTACTTATCACAATTCTTATCTATGAAGCCTATAGTTCTCAAGATGTGACTCAGCTAAGTTTTCGAATTTAGTTTACATGTCTACTACCTATACATAAATATACAAGTATGTACGTGGGTGCAATATACTTTAAGTACGTACAGTAACAGTCGAGGAACCGAAACTCAATATCCGTCTTATGGATACGATAAGATGAAATCTATGTGGACTACACGGACCTTTCGTGGTGCTATTGTTATGTCTGCTTCGGATTTCCTGGGCAAGTTAGCTGTGTGTTGTGGAGTTTTCTCAAAAAAAAAAAGGGGTCATCACATGTGGCACTGCCTTCGCACAACAACCTCTTGTGATTGATTACTACGCAGTTTTCTGTGTCTCTGTGTGTAATTTATTTTACGGTTTTCATCAGTTGTCCTTGTTACTTACCCGTCGGAAAAAAAAAAAAAAAAAAACCCCATGAATAAAAGAACGGGTGCCGACAACAACCCTGATATTCGCTCTTCATTGAGGCTGTGGCAACCATATGTTTCGCTTGGCACCTATATAATAAGATAATCCGTACTTATTGACACAGTCTTACTGTTATATTGGCTTATCGATAGTCATATCGTACAACTCAAGGATAGCATGGGTATAGCTTGTATTGGTCTATGAGTGGGCACAGAGTATAACTTCTCATCATACAACAATAGAAGAAGCTATGTAGCTCTTTATTCTCCATTGCAAGTGAGTGATTTACACTATGCTTAGGGATGCAGCTATATTTGTCTTGCCTACATCTGAAGTCGAAGTTGTAGTCGTGAGTATAAATGAAGTATCATACGATTAAACTGTTCATTTATGCTATGTAGCTTAGTGCAAGAACCAAGGAACATCACTAATGGTTTGGAGCTGGTGCAATCGCCTGTGCGTGTCTTGTACAGGTACAACTTTGCATATAAGCGACTGATATGTAGCTCTCAAAGTCATTATACTGTTAGATGTATAAGCCATGGCGTCCTAGTCATGTCATCGTCGTGTAGCGATAGCATAGCTTGCTCTAAGATAGTGTTACCTCCAATGTAATCATATTTCAGCAGGGCGTAACGTGTGGCACCGCATGCCGCGTATTGTTGATGATGTAAAGGCTGCTACACGCCACTTCGCACTCTTCATTCTAGCATACACTGTCGATCTTGAAGTGCCGTTCAGTCCATCAAAAATATGGGTGCCTAACTGTGTAGATAAGTGTTTATGTATACAGCTGTGTAATGTATACGACTACTGTCGTTCGTACTGACATATTAATGTGTATTATTCAATTAGCTTCATTTTCATCATTAGAATATTTACAGACATATTCTGTCGATGCCAACAGTGAGGACCTACGAACTCGCGTATGATACTGTATGCAGTTTCAGAGAGCATGTTCTCAACTTTTCTTATGATCGACTTATAGTTCATGATTGTGTGACAGTCGTTTTCATTATGATTTACTACAATCTCTGTTCCATATGTTATTTGTAGCCTCTTTTGGCATACCCGCTCTCAGGGTGAAGTTACAGTAACTAGTTCAATAGGTACCGGAGGTTATTAATATGAGGCTGTGGTAGGCATTGTCGAATACTGTTTCCACTAAAACATCATGACTTTCACTGTATCCCGCAGTGTGAGGACAGAGTAGAATATGACAACTGAAGCTATCTTTATTCTTATTGGTACATGGGGGACATAGGAAGATTAGATCCTCTCGTACGATCCATCGCTAGTCGTGATTGGTAGAGAAAGTCATTTCAGCGTTAAAATCATAGAGTATGGATGTGTGTGACGGATGCCACAAAAAGCGGTGCATTGCTATTTAGAGTAGGCTATCTTTTTGTTGCATGAATTTATGACGGACACTTTATACTCTATCATCACGTATACGATGGATGGTTATAAGTGAGCAAACTGCTCTCAATCGTTCAGCGACTAGTTGTGGCGAATTGTGATATCCACGTGTAGTCATTGCGCGTCAGACTAGCATCTTAAACTAACAGAAACACGTCTCCCGATCGACTATGGTTACAACAGAACGCACATGTACAGACTGCACAGACATACTACGCACGCGACACGAAGCATACAAGCACGAGACATGTGGCAGACAGTTCAGTCATATGGAGTAAGCCCAGACAGGGAGACATCTTGTGGACTTGACTACTTGATAGATTGATACTTACAACTGAGCCATGTTTGCTTACCCTTTTCAATCCTATCTGGGTAGTGCGTAAGGGGAACAGCCGTAGAGCTGCTGGTGGCGTAGGTGTCAGTATTTGCAGGAACATGAATAGCAGACAGCCAGGGACAGACATCGACGAGTAGCAGAGCAGATCACGTATGTCAGTTCTTACTAAACAGACTACTATCATGGTGAGCATTGACGTCGGATAATCTCGCGGGAACATGAATTACCTATGACACAACCTGTACATAGGGAATATAGGAGTTTATACCGAATATACGAGACGCCCCACCATGACTGGCGAAGCCGGGCAGGGTTCAGCTATATCCTATATAGCTCAAATAACTTGGTCTTGCCAAAACGGCTTGGCCACCAAATATCCTGTCAAAATCCTAAATGTCTAAGGAACAAAACTCGGGTTCAGACAGGCAACAAACTCCATACTGTATCGGGATAATCTAATTTAGTGTCACTACTCTGGCGAATACTGATTTCTTAATAATCAAAATATCACAGTATCGAACAGGTACATTAACAAGTCATCATACACATTACTATCACAGCATAACTTAATCAAACTATCTCTCTAATCACATAATCTCTATATTCAAACTAGTTTCTGTATATCTTGTCCCTCTAAGCTAAACTCTGCTTCTTGTCCAACGTCCAGTATCGGTCTGGCCTTTGACATGCGTCGGGCGGACACGGAGTGTGGTTCTCCTTGAGTCTCCCTTGGCAGTGGTCCCTGCACGCTTCAGGCGGGTTCCACCCGTGTCAACAACACAGTAGGCAAACCGACCTCTCTGTTCTCGAATGTTCGTGATTGTTCGGAAACTCGAGTTGGCATAGTTACTTCCCTTCTTAGGGTTTCTGTTTCTGTATAGTCTCCCTTATATATCCCCTATATATCTGTATATCTAAGCTTTATGTGAGGTCATGACACATACACACACACACACACACACACACACACACACACACACACACACACACACATACGTACGTACATACATACATACATGCGAATCCCTTGGTGTCTGAGAACCATATCCCTCCGGACAATCCCTCAAGTGTTCAGTCTCTGCAAGGAAAAGCAAGACCATGTGCTGTAGACGTTTTGATGCTGTCTTTCAGCCCTGTACAAGTTTCTTTTAAGGCTCTCAGTTTCTAAGAGAGAGAGAGAGAGAAACAGACAGACAGACACAGAGAGAGAGAGAGAGACAGTCCTCCGGACAAACCCACAAGTGCACAGTCTCACGCAAAGACAGACAAGACACATAGTGATCTCTTGTGCATTCAGGAAGATTGCTGAACTGATGGCAATAAATCAGTGGTGAACCCTCAAGCCACATTGACTTAGAGTAAAAATCCCGTTCATGAACAAATAGCCCATGTTATCAGATCGGTATCACTCCTGTCCAAGCCATTATGAAATGTCCTCCTGGCATACCACGACCCCCGATGGGAGGAAGGGACTCCTTATCCAGGAGGAAAGCCAAGACACCACCATCCATGCTTCATCAGAAGGGAAGCCACTCTAACACCACGGATTACATGTTGATGACGGAGAGATCCGTTTATCTGAGCCAAAGCCACTTGAGGCTGTTGACCACTGATTGATTGACATCCCCCATCGGGCTAATAGATTATCGCGCGGACCTCACAGAGGCGTGTCCAAGAAGGAGGTCATTTTAACAAGCCCACTTTTCAGGCGGACGTCTGAGAGAAGTGTCCTTGGTACTCCTCAATATTTATTATGGACGATTATCACAGCAGTCACATTCACACGTTCCCGTATATGTGGAGGGCGTGTGATAAATATACAAAAATACATATTCAGAGCTGCTGAGTAATTTAATGAATTCATTAATTTAATGAGACACAATCGTTTTATTTGCACAGTAATTCTTATCACGATGTCTGACTATGCTAAGGTCACACTTACGACAGTCTGCTCTTGGCGTCTGGCGTGGAGCATTGCTGAGCTGCCATAAATTTGGTAAACTGCAACCACGCTTTGAGTGGCTATTCACTTAGCTGTACAAGCTGGACGAAACATTTTCGATCCTTGATATTGTCCCACTTCATTATCAATCCTTATTGCAGCTTGTTGTTTCCAATATATGTGTTTTATAAGTCTAATGTCTTTCCCATCAATTTTTAGATCTGCAAGCATATCCACCATGTTGACATGTCTAACTCTATCAAAAGCCTTTGTATAGTCAATAAAGCAAAGCTGTATATCCTTGTTTACTCCTATAGCACGTTCAATAACTGTTCGCAGCATATACACAGCATTTACTGTACCCTTTCCTTCTACAAACCCTCATTGTTCTTCCCCTATTTCAGGTTGTATCTTCTTCCTCACTCTTTGCATGATAATTCTTAGCAAAATCTTGTGATGTGACTCATTATACTAATTGTTCTATGTTGATCACATTCCAAGGTTCCTGATGTCTTTGGGATTGTAATAAATACAGAGTTACATAATTCAGGAGGTATATCTCCAGTATCATATAATGTGTTCAGCAGTCTGGTGACTTGCTCTAGTCCAAATTCTTCTAAAGCTTTCATCATTTCTGTTGTAATGTTATCTGCACCGGGGGCCTTGCCAGCTTTCATATGCTTAAGAACATTTTGAACCTCCATCTTTAAATTGGTGGTCCTTCATTATTAAATTTAATATCATATTGTTCCTCTTTGTTATCATTATACAGGTTTTTCACATAATCTATCCATACATGTAGAATCTGATCCTTTTCTATTATGATTTTGCCATCTTTAGTTTTTTAGACAGCCTGTTGACGTACTTGTTCTTTTATTAGTAAGTTCCTGAATTCTTTTGTGCACTAATATGGTATTTTGACTGTTGTGTTGTGTTTCAATTTCTAAGCACCTTTCCTCAAGCCGTGATTCATTTGCCTTCCTACATAATATTCTGACTTGTCTGTGAATTTATTCATATTTGGCAGAATTATTTTTGTTGAGTCTTCTTGTTTCCATTAGGTGTAAAATTTCTCCAGTCATACATTTCTTACGACCCACCTTCTTTAATTTTGGAATAGCTGTTTCTGCAGCCAAACTAATCGAATTTTTAACATTTCCCATTGATCATTGACATCATGGAATAATATCTCTAGATCAGACAATACATCATATCTGGTCTGTACTTCTATGTTGAATGTGTTTTGTATTTCCTTGTCATTACTCAATGTACACAAATCATATTTAGTGTTTCCTGTTATATATTTGTGGTGGGTCAGGTCTTAGTCAGATATGACTGAGCTACCGTATAACAGTAGACGGTACTACCTGTTTTCTGTTAGCGCCGAACGTTGGGCGGCGCTTACCAAACCCGACACCCCACATTGTGCCAACTGCTTCGGGCGGAAGAGCGCAATTGGGATGGTACAAGCCTTACCCTGGTGCGAGGAAATGCAAGCTAAAGACAAAATGTCAGGGAAGGGCGGACCAGGCCTTAAGCCCTGGTTGGCAGCTGGTCTAGGATCGAAGCTCCGACAGGCGGACAGTTAGAGCATTGTTTTGCTGATCCGGCAGCTTCTGCAGCTTGTCTTGTTCCAGATGTAGGGGTTACCTTTCCTCTGGAGTGAACTAGGCAGGCCGACAGAGGGATCATGCTGCATGGGCAACACATGATCTCTATATTTTAGCCCAGGCTTTGTGCTATGGAAAGACAATAACTCCATCCCTGGTCTTAACTGGTCTCGGAATCAAAGCGAGAGGCAACTGTTACGGGTTATAAGTCCCTGTCAGTTGGCGTAGACATGGGGCGCCACGCGTTGCCTCTGACGGTGGGAGACACATACAGGTGTCACTGATCAGCTACCGCCCGCCTCAAGCTGGGAAGCCCCCGGCCAATTGGGTGCTGATCCGCCACAGCCTGCCTGCTTCAATGGTGGCTTGGGGCTAGGACAAAATCTGAATAGCAGGCTGTAAAACCATGCACTAGGTACAAACAAAAATAAAAATAGAAATCTCAAGCTACGGCTTGCAACCCTGGAACGTGTGAACCATGTGTCCAGAATTTTCCACTGACTTGACCAATATTGACGATGTGAGAAAAACGGCTGTGATTGATGCCGAACTCAGGGAAAACAATTACACCTTCTTTTGGAAAGGTAGAGGGAAGGCAGAAAAAAGGCAATACGGTGTGAGCTTTGCAGTGAAGAATTTGCTACTGGAAATGATTGAAATTGCCAGGGCAAGTGGA